>CM055829.1:10874882-11364882 GCA_029582265.1 Zoroaster sp. YZ-2022 | reverse complement strand
GTCACAAGTCATTCTTTGCAAGTCAGGTCAAGTCACAAGTCATTTCGTTGCAAGCAGAGTATTTGTCCTAGTGAAAGTTAGTAATAAGTCCTTTTCATATACACGAGCAAGAAAAGCCTATTAACTTGCTGTTTTAATGTTGCCCATTCTTTACTCTCATGTTGTTGAATGCAAAGAATGTAATGAAATGCATACTCATCCCGTATTTGTAATCACGGTTATGACACAAGACATTCATGACATTTTGGTTGTAGTATTTATTGTACAATTTATTTCCTAAATCCCACTTTTATGTTGAATATACAAAATATAATGCATTTGAACAAAAATTGTGGACAACGAAACCTAAAGTCAAACGTTCACAGCTAGCCTGTTTGATGTGTATCTTCATAATGAACACGATACAGCACTGTGAAATTATCAGACTATCAAATTAATGAATTATAATCTAAAAGCTTACTCAGTGTAAAATTCTTATAAAAAATACTGTATAAATTATCCTGATAATTTATTTCGTCTGAATTACCTGTATCTAAGAGAAAGAGGAATTCATTTGTACAATGTACAAATATTACTGTCCGGAAACCTTTTGATACAAACTACATGTAACAGTTTTTCTTGGTTTTGTCAACGAGAGCATCTGTTGTAATGACACTTTCACAGGTTAGTTTTGCGATATATTTTATGAAAACTTATAGAGGGTTGAAACTAATGTACAAATTATAATCTAAAAGCTTACTCGGTGTTGAAACATAGATTTGAGTATATTTACAATATTCTGAAAGTCACCCGCTCACTTTGAAAAGTAGGTAGTCATTATTTTATAACCTGATTGTATCATATGCGGCAATAATCGCGGAAATTATAATTCATTATTTCCGTAACTCCAAATAAAAATATTGTAACTTCCCCTAAAAGAGAGTAAGCAGTTTATCCAACCTTAACAATGCTACCTACCCTTTCTTAGCATTTTAATTTTAATTTAAAATGAATTCAAATTTGTTTTGGAGTAGTTTTCTTGCACAATGTTGACACAATGGGATGTATAATGTTTTTGATGAAACGAAACTGGGTTTTGAAGATAACCGATGATTCGTTTGTTTTTGAAAAGCGGATGAGGTGACGGTGATCATGATGTCCAGGTCTCAAGTAAATACACATAGTGATTGGGACTTTGATCTCCGCGATTACTGCCGCATAATATACAAAAAGGTATTGCTTCTGAAAGTGAGCGGGTGACTTTCAGAACACTGTAAATAAATACAACAAAAATTTTGCTTCAGTTATTTGGAAATCCAGTTCTGGATCCAGAAATTAAACGGGAGGGAGTTGAAAATGAAACCATCTGCGAATACAAATTGTTGTACGTCTTTACATTTGCTCAACACAGAGAGAGGTGCTATAAATTACTTTCGACCAGGGGTGGGAGGCTTCAAATTTGTGTGCACGAAGGAGGGCTAATTGGGACGGAGGGGACAACGGCAGGGTGGAGGGGGACTTCACCCCCAATCCTGCATCTGCCACCGAAACGCACAGACCCTATACACAGTGTGAGCACAAACATTACCGCACGCGGGCACAACTATAAAACATTAGAAGTGCCCCCTCTAACTTAAGCAAAGTTACAGCATTGGTAGTAATAATTACCAGATTATCAAAATTAATTAAATAATTATTACATAAAGGTTTACTTAGTGTAAAGTTGGTACAAGTATGAATCATGCTGAGAAGTGCTTTATGAACATTAAAATAACTTAACTATTTTCTAAATTGAATGACAGAATCAGCGGCGTAGCCAGGACTTTTTCAGTGGGGGGGGGGAGCACAGGGGGGCATTGCTTTTCAGTGGGGGGGCCCAGGGGTATGGGTTTTTTCCTTTTTCTTTTTCTTTTCTGTTTTTTGGGGCACTATGAGGATTTTTCGTGGGGGGCACCTGGGGGGGGGGGGCACTGGAAATTTGTGGGGGGCACGTGCCCCCCCAGGCCCCCCCGTGGCTACGCCGCTGGACAGAATACAACCAGTCTTAATGTATTTTCACAATTTTTTTCACGAACGACATTCTGCAATAAGCTGAAACTTCCAAAGAGTTTAACCACAAGCTGAGCAGCAGTTTTGCAAACTTCAGCACTGCCGTACCTTCCCCATAACATTTTAATTAACAGATCATCTAATTAACGAATTAATAACCAGAAATTAACTTGATGTTAAGTTGGTACACATATCAATCATCATGAGAAATGATTTCGTCAAACGTGCTTTCTTTTTAGAGAAAACAATAATTGTTACAACAAATCGAATTTCCAAAACATTTACCGGACGACAATTTTTTGTTTAAACATAAAAACAAAGGGGAAAAAAGTAAGAGGTTTTCTTTAAATGTGAACACTAATTGTGAGTTGGAAATCTTTTCACTGGTTTCTTTTATGTGTAGCTTACATGCTGCAAGCACCAGTGAGAAGGCCTAATTGCTTCCAAGGAAAAGTTCATACCAGACATTAGGAATAAATAAACGCATGTAGGTATTTCCATTAATTTACTTAAAGTTCAATGACATTTGAAATTGAGTTTGTCCCTCCAAACAGACAAAATTAGGCAGGTTACTGTAATGAAAATAATACAGGTACAAAACCTCTTGCATTCAGGGAAGAAGACATAACATAGGTAACTCATGAACAACATAACTGTTAGACCTTTATCACGCTGCGGCCATCTTTGTTAGGTTCCCTGTATACGCAGGTAAGATTATAGTGCTAACTCTCAATGCACGAAAAGGGACCAGACAAAAATGGACGTGTATTGAAGAAAAACAAGATCTATCGCACAGCATCGCTTCAACATGTGTATGTTCGCATGATGTACGTTTTTAAAAAGCACGCTGTGCGCACACATGCTGTATACGCACGCACACTGTACACACGCAAGCTGTACGCTGTGAACGCACATGATAATACATACATAAGCACGTGCTTCACTTGTTTGTTCTCGCTCTCAGCGAGTCTGTTCGCTCTCCATACAGAATCAGAAAAAATTCTAGTTTTAAAACCATCCTATTTAACCGACGTCTGATTTCCTCTCATGGCAGGTGATTTTCATCGTCTTGACAAAAAAGGATAGTTACAAAATGATTGATCATCAGAATGATATGAATTTGTTGATAGATGTGTATTATATCTTCCCTAGTTGTTTATGTATTTTTTATTTTGTTGTTAATTTTTTTTATACCGGACAAAGATCATCATTGACATTAGGTTGTTAGCAATACCTTCTTCTTGGATGACAATAACTAACAAACAAATCATCAAAAGTTATTACCATTGTACAGATAACGAAAATCACACGAACTTCAAAGATTGCACTTTGAACCAGTTCATACCGATGAGAATGTCTCTAACGTTTCTTACCTGAACAAGGGCTCTTAGCAAAAATTACGAATATTATATCTTTAAAGAGGTTAAATCATAAGGAATGTTAAAACTTCCTAGTCAAGGGACCAATCCCATTTTAGTTGTTCCCGACACCAAGTCCAAGACCTGTTTTTGATTATGTACTGTACATCTTGTAAGGAAGGATATTTTCAAATTGATTTTATTTTGCAAATCAAGTGTAGACATATACAAACATGTTTATCTCTTGATAACGTTGTTATTGTAAAGCGTTATGGAGAATATAAGATCAAAAGTAACAAAAAATAACCATTGGTCTCGATAATGAGAGCGGTCTCATACACACATAATTATTCACAATACAAATCCCGCTATCATCAGATTGTTTTCTTTTAAACAAAATATCCCCAAAACCTTTATTATTATTGTTTTGTTTTCAATGTTGTAGTCACTCAGTACTGGCCACTGGGGTTGAAGGCGTATATGTTATGTGAAGATTTTTATTTAAATAACAAATTAGGACCTGAATTTTTTTTTGAATTTTATTATTATTACTTATTTGTTGGGGGATTACCATTAACACTAATGCTGTCCCCGGCCTCTCCAACCCAGTCACATTCACTGTCACATATTGATTTAGAATGTTATTACATTATACAATCATGAATAAATACTTTGTGTTATGCATGTATTTTTTAACCGATCCAATAAGCTCATGTACAAAATAATTATTCATTTATAACCTCGCTTCTTGTAGTGGCGATGCATTTCTCTTAGAAAATGCTAGCACCAAATCAGTTATAAAAGTAAAAATTGTTTGTAGTGATTTGTTCCATAATTCTAACTGTACATTAGAGTTATGACAAAACTCCATCATCCATGGTATAGGAAAACATTGTTTCAATAAATCTGATGCCCGTTTTTGCATAATATTTTGTTAATTGTAACATGGAGGCCCTTCAAAGGCTATTTATTAAAATAAATAAATTATCGGCCCACACCCCTAGAAGTATAATTGCTCTTTCTAATGATCTTATACATCCCATAGGGTCTGGTTTGTTTTCTTGAACTTTGTTTTCAAAATGGCATTTTTATTTTGCTGATCATAATATATTTATCATTATTATCAAACTGTTATAAATGTTTACTTTATTTTTGTAATTTTATGTTTTGTTTCATTAATATATTTATCAGAATAAAGTATTTATTATGCTGATCAGAACATTTTTTCATGTAACATTCTTTGTGGAATGACTTCGTCCAGACTGTAGGCAATACCCTCACTGTTTAAACAAAATAAATTTGACTAATAAAACAATATTGAAAGGGGAAAGAAAACCGAATCAATGAACAGTGGATGCTGTTTTATACGGGATTTATTTCTTTAGGTAAATTGTGGATTGCATCGTTTTTTCCACTGTTACAACAAATATTCACAGGGCCCATCACACGGGCGCTTGCACCCTTGAAATTTAAATCAAGGATTCTTTGCACGAATGATCCGTGTCCAGTTTGTAACTAATAGACTTCTGATAAGGCCAAACAAAAATTTGTTGAGTTGCCCTCCAGTGAAAATATTTGAAGGGGTCGGTCGGTCGGGATTTTTTCTTTTTTTTTCTTTTTTTTCTTTCTTTCTCCTTGACTGTCATTTTAAGATTGAAATGCATTGGAACTGAAACCACACTTTTGTATACCTATCAGCAAGGAATTTTGCTTCAGAATAAAAGTATCCCAAGCATTTTTGTTGTACTTTTCGCTGTGATTGACACAGCAAATTCATCCATATTGCGGGCAATGCTCAACATGCAACATGTGAGTGGCCATTCGATTTGAAAACGTGTAGATTGAGTCGCAATCGTTGACACACGTACAGTGCGGGGAGCCAGTGCACAGCGTGTCAGGGCCATTTGATTTGAAAACGTGCAGATTGAGTCGCAATCATTGACAAACAAAACAGTGCGCGAAGCCAGTGGAAAACATGCGAGGGGCCATTCGATTGGAAAACGTGTAGATTTGAGTCGCAATCGTTGGCACACAGTGTGTGCGAAGGCAGTGCACCATGTGAGGGCCGGGGCCATTCGATTTGAAAACATGTAGATTGAGTCTTGGGTACCGGTAAATTTACCGGTAAAAAAAGTGGAAAATTTCACAAATCAAACGTATTATGTTTTATACAAAGAAAATTGGTAAGTTTCATTAATAAATAGGCATATGAATGACGGGGAAAAAAAAAAAAAAAAAAAAAAACCCGACCCGAGATTTCAGCACTTTTGGGTCGGTCGGTGGAGGGCAACTCAACATATTTTTTTTTTGGCCTAATAGCTAAAATTAGCTAACTGCTCCAAATGGTAAAATACACATAATCCTCGTGTCCAGTGTGTAGTTCATTCCGCCCTCTGGAAATGTGGGGTCAATCTACATGGACACGAGGTAGACTTGAACAAAATAATTCCCACAGTCCTTTGCGCATGCATGCGCAGTTCGAAATCTATTATAAGGTCAATTGCTACGAATGAACGCCCTCTGTCGGTGGACTCGGGTTACGAAGAATTGATCTTGTAAAAGAACATACACATTTAAAAGAACATACACATCGCGCCATTTACTGTAGCTTCCTTGTTTATTTCTCGTGTTGGGGTGTTATTTATTAGATCGGGTTGTGAAGTTAAGAAACCCGGAATTCAAAGTCTGATGTGCCCAAAGGTTTTCTGGATTTTGTTTCCACGCGTCAAAGACTTTATCGAGTCAAATACTAGTCGTGTTGATCTATGATTTTTTGGTATACTGCCACCAACGACATGTAATGCCACGTTCACTTAATCTCACCACGATATGCGGCAGAGTGGCACCCCCAAATGTCCCTATACACTAACACACTGTTGTTCTATTATTAACGGACTTGTCCCCTAAAAGTCCTCTAAAGAATTCCTAAGATTCATGGAACACAATGCAGACACAATGGGAGGGGGTGTACACAGTCAGTGCGCAACTTTGAGATAATGAGGCTGGCGCGCAGAGTTTCTTTGCAAAAACGGGCCCAGATTAAGCCCGGTTCATACTTGACGCGAAAGCGAATGCGAAGCAAATTTTACGTCATCAAATTCGCCGCGAATATTTGCTTTGAACCATTGTCGACGTCACGAATTTCGCTTCGCATTTGCTTTCGCGTGAAGTATGAACCGGCCTTTAGGCGCTCTCGGACCCTTTGTGGTTACACGAGAAAATGCGAGTGTTCAGTAGTGCATCCGTAAAACCTCGATGTTTGGTGGGAATCTTTTCACGGTAAAGCTTAAAATGAAAGAGGACTGTGTAAATGTTACTCTTAATTTTCAAAATTTTCAAAACATTTTGGATAAAAACCTTCTCAAAATTGTGTATAAATTAATGAATTGTTTCTTGTTACTTAGGTGCTTTTACAGGTTACTTTTAGTATATTGATTTTGAAATTATTACGTACTGAAATTTTTTACTGCGTCGTCAAAAAAGGGAAATTTTTTTGTCCTGTAACTTCATAAAAAAATAAATTAAATAACATAAAGTAACTTTTTCTGAAACATAAATTTCAATGCAAAAATGTAAATATTTTGTATCAATAAGTATCTCGAAATGTATATATATATATATATATATATATATATACTGACCGGGGCTTGATCCCTGGCTACTCGGCAGATATGGTTTGGCCTCTGACCTGGCCCCATAGAGCAATAGAAGTTGTGATGTATGTATGTATATAGCCTATATATATATATATATATATATATACATCACAACTTCTAAGTTCCCCCTAATATGTTACACATGTAGTTTTCTGTAAGAACTCATGCATCAATAATAATAATAATGTGTGGATTTATATAGCGCACGTATCCACCAACTAAGTGGTGCTCAAGGCGCATTATATTATTATCCCTGCTCATCAGGCTCATAAGGCTCATAAATCGTTCCTGAAACCATCTCAGCTCCCTGGGGAGTATACAGCTCAATTGCTGCCATTTCTAGCGCATATAGAGCAAACCAACTCTGCCTTCACAGGTACCCATTTAACCCCTGGGTGGAGAGAAGCAATTATGATTAAGTGTCTTGCTCAAGGACACAAGTGTCACGGCCGTGATTCGAACCCACATTATGTTGATAACACCAAAACTTGAATCCTAAGCTAGACCGCTCGGCCACAACACCTCAATGGTATTGATGGCTGTTTCATAATAAGAAAAGAATATTCAAAGAGCAACATGCAACATGCTTGTCCATTGTTTTAGAAGGGTAGAGCAAGAATTTAATATGGAATTGGTCCTCCATTATTCTCCATAACTGAGTTCTTACAGAAAACTGTGTAACATGCCATTGAAGCAATGCTTTGTACTGCAACTTTTTTTTTCAGCTGAATTTTCATTCAAATCACTGTCAATTGTGCATGCATGATTGAGTTTCAACCATTTCGTTACGAGCTGTGTAGAACATGTCCATTCTGTCATTTGCTTTTTAAAATTCATGCAATACTTGTTGAGATATTCTAAAAAATATTAGGGGGAACTTAGAAGTTGTGATGGGTGTATACATTATATTAGACAACTAAGTAACACTGATCACTATATAGAATGTGATACTGACCCTACCCACCCCCTTCGCAAAGGAAATTTCTGACACCCTCGTCAGAATTCATAATTGCAACGGTATTAACAAGGATACCTTTAACTATCTCATCCCACAGGATCCTCGTACGGCCCGCTTCTATCTACTGCCCAAAATACACAAAGTAGGTAACCCGGGTCGTCCAATTGTGTCGGGTAATGGTAGCCCAACAGAACGTATCTCTGAGTCCGTTTACAGCTACCTCAATCCTCTGGTTTTTCATATCCCTTCATTCATACAGGACACTAACGGACTTCCTCCGTAAACTAGAGGGTATTAAACATCAAATACCCAATTCTGCCCTCTTGTCTCTCTCGAATACCGTACGAGCTCTCTACCAACTGAGCTAACCAGCCCCTATATTGGTGGGCGGTCCACTTATGCCAATTATCTATTGCTCTATGGGGACAGGTCAGAGGCCAAACCATATCTGCCGAGTAGCCAGGGATCAAGCCCCGTAGACTATAGGGCATCGTCCAAATATCTCTTCCATTATCAAGTTTCATAGTCTCCGCAGGGGTATAACACAAAACATTTATGAATTGGTTGATATTAGTGTGTCACATACATAGAAAAAAAGTTCCCGCTGATTGGAGTCCTAATTAATGAGAAAATCCATTAATTAATTTAACCCTATTAGGGGCGGGGTTTTGAGGACTTACATGGAGGGGGAGAAATGTACCCCTCCATATTTTCTAAAGTTTATGACCGATTTTCAAGAAACTTGTCACAAATGTTCATTTTAACAAGTTGTACATGATTTCATTGAAATTATTCAAAAAAATTGCCACTAAAGGAATTTTTTTTGCAGTTTTTGCCATTTTTTGGTCAAAAATACATTTTCCCCCCATAAATTACATATTTGTGGTCAAATTCTTATAAAACTTGGCAAAGTTATTTATGTTGACATAATCAATAGAATGTCCTCATATTTTATTGCTGGGGTCACCATTGGGGGGGCACTATTTTATCCAATCAAAACCAATTTATATACAGTGTACCTGTGAAGTGGGGGCACAAAAGTACCGGTAAATGTCATCAAATAGTCTTTTACATTTTTTCCAAAGGCATCCTAGGCTGGCAAATTTTAATTTAAATGCTAACCAATTCTCTAATAGTAAACGACATGTACTATATTATAAAAACTCCATGTGTAGCCTCTGCTTAATTGTCTGCCTTTTCAGTATTTTTTAGCCCTCAAAGAAAAAGTTTCACCATGTTTAGTTGGTTATTTCATATGGTAAACAAATTTGTATTCCAATAGGTTTAAGACTGCATCATTGTATGCCATCACCACACTGAGTAGTCTATAATATTTCAATTGATCCCAAAACTAACACAAAGTCACAAAGTACTGAGTTTTTGTCAAATTTATTAATATAATTTAAAGTCAAATTCTTTTTTTTTGTTTACAGAATATGGGTTGTGTATTTAGAAGAAAAAAAATTACACTTTGTTTTGGTTTATTTGTAGAATATCACAGATGTT
Organism: Zoroaster sp. YZ-2022; assembly: GCA_029582265.1. NCBI lineage: Eukaryota > Metazoa > Echinodermata > Asteroidea > Forcipulatida > Zoroasteridae > Zoroaster > Zoroaster sp. YZ-2022. Next base: position 11,355,376 of record CM055829.1, on the reverse strand, counting down.
TGTTTCATATGAACTAACACTTTAAGTTGTGTTCTTTTTAATTCCAGCTACGTGTACATAAGACCCTTCCCCCACAAGTCCTTTGTATACAGCTTCAGGATTCAAGAAGCAGTAGAAGTAGTGTTTTATTACAATGTTTTCCTCAGCAAATGAGTATCACGCCCGCTGTTCAAAAAATAAATATCCTTGTTACATTAAACTGTTGGTTTGCTAAGGAGCTGCTTCAAGGTCAAATTCATTTTTGTGGTGCACTCATTTTCCAACAGAAAGAGTCCAGCTTTCAGTAGTAGGCCTCCATTAATTAATTCACAGCGAGTCAATCTTTCTGGTAGTGACGTTCCTCTGCCTTTATTTTTGGAGTACCTCTTCCCACGACAAACAACACATACTGGAGGAAGTACATGTGCAGACCTTGCCGACTGTGTACCAATCCCATCATGTGATCGTAGCCCTCTTCTTTGTCTTTTTGCATATGGCTCATCACTCACACTTGCATCACAGGACTCTGTCTCTCCTGAAACAAGAAAAGTTGCATCATAAACATGTGTTTGTTTTTGAGATGTTAATTTTTAGTTTTATTTTTATTCAAGAAAAATTGGGATGGGTAACAGTTCTTTTTCTTTTTGTCATCAAAAGTTTAATTGAAAAATGTGTTTTACAAATTTGGTGCGGGTCATAAGTACCAGTTCTATTTTTATTTCTGAGACGTTACTGAAATGTAACTAAAGTTACGTACTCAACATCAAAATTAATTATACATTACAGATTCAACATCAGTTAAATTATTTTCACACAAGCTTAAATAAAAAAAATGAGGGATGAGTCGGGGATACCAGTTAAAACTCATTAAGGAAAACTCGAAATGGATTGTGGGTACTAGTCCTATTTTCATTGAGTCTCAATTCAAAATTGAAAAACATTTTCAGTTATAAAGTAATAATAAAAAAATTTGCATGGGTCTTGGTTGCTTGTTTTATTGTAATTTCTTCACGCAAACTTTAATTCAACATCAAAATGCATTTTTAGTTATAAATTAAAATTGGCCATGGGTGGCAGTGACTTTTCAGTTAAAAAGTAATAATAATAAAAAAATTGGGCATGGGTGCACGTTCCATTTTAATTTCTTCACGCAAACTTTAATTCAACACCAAAATGCATTTTAAGTATAAATTAAAATTGGCCGTGGGTTATGGGTGGCAGTCCTATTTTCATTTCTTTACCTAAAAAGTTTTACTTTAAAATTATAAAAAGGCATTTCAAGTTATATTGACATGAAATTTATGTTCAATAAAAATGAGTTGGGTTTAGAGGTGTATGCGTAGCTCTAGTGATTTTTATTTTATGTTTATGCTCAAGCTAAAAATTGAAAAATTGGGCATGGGTCGTGGGTACCAGCTGTACATTCAGCAAAAATGTATTTTATTATAATATTAAGTTAAACAAAATTATTTAAAAAATTTACCATGGGTCGTGGGCGCATGGGTACTGCGTACTTATATTTCTTTTATACAAACCAAGCTCTAAAATTGGGCATGAGCAGAGTACCACCAATGACCGCTACCACCAGTTTTGTCAAAATGTATTTTAATAACTAAACAATTTGTGGTATGAGTTGCGTGTACAGAGCAGGATATCTATTTCCACAAAGTATTCAGTTATTTTAGCATATCAGTTGGAAAAAATGCACATGTTTTTATTTTTACAATGGGAGTCAAAAATCAGGTCATGATCTTGAACGCCAGCCTATTGACTTGTTGACTAATCAATAAGTCACACACAAATTTCCTCATGTTTACTCATTCTTTCATTGGCTAGGCAGTACTAGTAGTGACAGTATTCAAAGCTTTTGAACTTACTTGTAGTAATATCTAGTGTCGGAGCTTCCAGATCATTCACCTTCTTCTTTTCTGCTCGCTTCATTTTGGTGCTATCGGTAAATTTCTGGTAACATTTCCGATGAAATCCGCCAGTGGTTGGAGGTTCCGATGATGATGCGAAGTCGCGGTGTGCAGCGATGAATTTTTTCGCGACTTTACCCTGTTCGTGATCATCATAATCTTTCCAAAAGAGTGCACAATCGGAAACATTTGACCACGAACTACTAGTAAACGGCTTGATATCAACTTTTTCAACGGCAGAAAAGTGTATAAAACACGAATTTCTTTGACAGTTTCCGACAAGTGACTGCTCAGCGTGGGCAGCCATCTTTGTTGTCAAGCGGCCTGGCGGGGTCACGGGGTCAGTCAGTGTCGATTTCCGCGCTGTGATTGGTTAAAATGATCACGTGAACATCCTTGTTCGCACGTACCGAGACTCGAAAAAAGCCAAAAATATGTTGTATTTTCGTTAAAAATCGGGATGCAACGAGCGGGAACAATTCAATATATAAAATATCATATTTTTTAAGACACATTAATGGCACTTTTAAGTTATACCTCACCAGAGAGCACGAAAAGTCACCGTAGCGATCGATGCCCTATAGGCTACCGGTCAGATGCAAACAACCTGGGTAACGGCAGTAGCGGGGATCACAAGCCTTTTACGTGGTTGTACACAAAGTAGATTTATAGGGAGAAACTGACCTGAATATTATAAACGGGTAGCGAGCAAAGAAAAATTGGCTGATGCCGGACTCGAACCCGCGACCTCTCGAATACCGTACGAGCGCTCTACCAACTGAGCTAACCAGCCCCTATATTGGTGGGCGGTTCACTTATGCCAATTATGTATTGCTCTATGGGGGCCAGGTTTTTATTAAATAAACAATCAATGAGATCGAAAGTGATAAATCTTTATGATTAACAATATGTTGCTCACTGACTGCATAATCACCAAGTTCACAGGGTATTTTTACGAAAGTTCATACTGATGTTGAGTTTAACAAGGTCTATCGGAAGAGGACAAAACAATTTTATAGGTCACCGGAAGGAAGCGGTTATACCAAAATATTGGGATGTTTTTTCAAACTAATATTTTCCTCATATTTTCCCTACTTTCCCTCCTATGGCCACCACTTAAATCACATCTAGAGATCATTACAGCAATAGTTGGGTCCTTTACGATGTAACTTCATATTCATTTGGCAAGAACAGGAAGAGTTGATGGACAACAACCCACATAACACATAATACAATGTTTAACATTTAAATTATAAGCGGATTTATTGACAACCAATCGACCAACATACTTCTTTCTACAACACTATTGCTATTCTTGTGTGTCAAACCATCTTTTACAAACGTGTTTCTTCAAGTTGTTTTTCAAATTTAGGGTAAGTTCTACAAGCAGACAGCTGGGATCTCCTCTATCCCCGATCCTTGCTGACATTTTCATGGAAGAGTTTGAAACCTCTTCCCTCCTCACTGTCGACCTCTGACCCAGCCTGTGGCTCCGGTATATATGGATGATACCTTTGTGGTATGGCACATGGCAGAAACGCACTTCAGGACTTCCTACAATACCTCAACGAGCAACATCCAAGCACCAAGTTACGATGGAAGTAGAAGACGACGGCAAGATCTCTTTCCTTGATGTTGGCATCTCCAGGAATCCAGATGGCTCCTTGCACCACAACGTGTACATGAAGGCCACCCATACAGATCGATACCCCAACCAGCATCAAGTCATCGGTCAACCGTACCCTCGTACAACGCGCCTAGTTATGCGACCCAGACTGCAGGGTCTCCTCTACCCAAAGTCAAACCCCCTCTACCTGTCTTCCCTACTTAGGTTCTACGTCACATAAACTCCAGCGCATTCTCCAACAAGCAGGCATCAATGTCTACCACTCCGCCCCCAACAAGCTTCCAGGATTTCTCCACACCCATAAGGATAAATAAACTGGATCCCAGCAACAGAGCAGGAGTATACCGGATCCCTTGTGTGTGTGGCAAAGTCTACTTCGGGGAAACAGGACGGAATCTCCCAACGAGACTGAAGGAACACCGAGCATGGCCGCAGAGGAGATTTTGAGAAGTCAGCAATTGTGAAGCACTCTCACATCAAGGACCACCAAATCGACTGGCAGGCAGCCCAACTCATCACACCCATCAACACATAGCATACCAGACGCTTCAGAGAAGCCATCGAGCATAACACTGTTCCACAGAACATCAGTTTCTACATCAGCGATATTTGGCGATCTACTACGGACCGAAGGATCTTCTATATCCAATGTCCACAACCCACCCCAGACTGAGGGATCTCCTACATCCTACGTCAACTACCCTTACTCCCTCTGTGCTTTTTAACAGTTCATTGAGCACACACTCCTCTCCCCACTCCAAGGATCCCAGTTCCACAGTTTCCCGCCAGCCGCACTACAACGCACTAATCCTCCAGCATCTACTCTTTGCGCGAATCCCCCAGCAGTCCACTTAAGCAGCAGCATCTCCCAGAGTCCGGCATTCTCCTGAATGCAGTAAATCCCGAGGGATTCGGGGGGGGGGGGATATATCCCCCACAGAATCGTCCATGCGTTATATAGGTGTTAACCTGTACTGTAGCCGCAAGATGGTGTTAACCTGTACTGTAGCCGCAAGATTCTGAATAGTTGTCGACTGCAGAACTTCAAGCTATACCGTGCACCCAAATTTCAAAATCATCCCACCCCCCACTTTTCATCACAGATTTACGCCAGTGGTCAGAGCATACTGATCGAAACGTTGAGTTGTAACGTCCAGTTCTTTTCAGAACTAATTACTTGAGAATTTCACATGGTGTCACCGAAAACAGTCTTTACTTATCATTTTCACAATGCAAAGCTACAAATATTACTTAATAGTTATATTTATTTCAACCAAGATATGATAAGACATTTTTTATATTGACCAAGACATTGTTTGGATTAACCAAGAGCCTATATGTCTTGAATAAGGGAATAAAGGTTTGTCTCACGGTCTTCACCTCAGGTTAACAACCGGTTTTGTGCGTGGTCACGGGTAAATTTTTTATTCCCAATTACTTTATCGTAATGATTTCGTTTTCAAAATGTAAGCAATTTATAATTTTTGTTTAATAAAACCAAATAGAAATTTGGGGACACACGAAACAGTGATGCAAACACCCCTCGTCACTCTGATTGGTTCAAATGCGCGTCGCGCGTCGCACGCCGGCTAAATAGAACAGCTGGCGAACAGGTGGCACATACGCACTGCTATGATTTTGATAAGCCACACATTTACCATTCGTTAAAACATCCCACGTGATTACAGTGCTTTCTAGTCCGATTCTGCACTTGCGGTTTCTTGCTCCATTGTGTTTTGAGTGTACACATTTGGTAAATACCCAATTAAACAATTTTTGAATCATAAAAATGATAGCTTACTCGTGAATTTGTTGATAAGGCCTACCAAACATCCCGAGGAATTACTCCGTCCGACTTGATGTGATTAAGAATGGACGATGCACAGTATGTTTTGGTAAAAGCATCTCCAATTATTTATGAGTTAAAACTAACTCTAGAGGGGGTAAAACATGATAGGTTGTATACAGTCTACAGTGAACAGACAATACGTTTAGGACTTCACTTACAAAAATTCATGTGCACGCTTAAAAACAAAATTACACTGTGACAGTCGTCGTCGTCGTCGTCGTCATCATCATCATCACGTCTTGAACACAACGGATAGAATTCAAGTTCATTACACTACAGCAGTAAATACACTACTCGAGTGTATGTGTTACTGCTGTAAATTAATATACGGATAAAATTATCGTTAAACAATTTGCGGAAGTTTGTGATTTAACACCGTTACACACTATTGATAATGTTTGTAAAAATGTTTCTAAAAGTATCCTTACTTTATTTGAATAAAGATATCTATTAAACAACCAACCTGTGAAAGTTTTAATTTATTATGTGTCATTATCCGAGAAAATAATGAAAATGCATTCAGATGTTTCATATTCATTTTACGTAGATTTTTTTGTTTTGTTTTGTTTTGTTTGTTTGTTTTTTCCCCGGAGGGTCAGCAATTAATTTTGGGCATTATTTCACTATTTTATTAATTTGATAGCACATGAGACTAAAATATTTCATCCCTGTTTGATGATCAATTTAACACCGATATAAGTTTCATGTAATACTGTGATCATTTTTGTTTTGCGAATTTACCAATAGTGTAGAGGCTTTAATGACTGAATATTTTTAAAGATTTAGATACGTCTTGCTTTCCACTATCAAGCCACTAATAAAAATTCTAACTGCACAATTGTTTCTAATTTTGCCAGACTTCTCTTTGTTCACGAAGCGGAAACCGCAAGGGAATAAGTCCTGTAAGTTTCAATGTGTGGTGCGCGCAGCTAATTTTGGTGTCAAAATGTTGCTGAAAGGTTAAGCTTCAGGGATATATGAACATTTATTTGTAGTTCCACCACAGTTAAACAATACAAGTTATAATTTATAATTTTATTTACCAAATTCCTCAGTTTTTGCTGATGAAATCAAAAAGTTAATTTACAATCGACTTAATTTTGGTAAAATATAGACCATGCACTGGGTTTACTCCAATTTACACGACGATAGCATCTGTCAAAAGCCCACGATGGCAATTTAAAATTTATTACCAGCAACCAGCATTTTTCAGTTTTTTTTTTAGATTGTAAGGCGGTTCTACAGTCATTAAATTAATTGGAGTTTAAATTGTTTATAAAACAGTCATGGGGGTCTTAGCAACCTAAAAGATGTAAAAGTAATAAAATCTGGCACATACACAAATGACCCCTTTTGGCGCACTTTGGTTTCATGCTAGCCCACTGTGCGGCGGCTCTTAAGCAAGAGGACATGTGTTCGAGTCCTGCTCCATTCAACTGTGGAATTAAATACGCAGCCACTCGAACAAAATTCATTCATACAGACTAATTTATCAGGATAACATCAAAACGATTATACAAACGGACAGACAACAATCATATCGATGCATACATACAATTGTTTACTATCTTTTATTTGTAGCATTAACATCCATTGCCATGAAAGTTTCAAAATATTTATTGTCATGATAAAAAAAAATACATGAAAATTGATTTCCCAAATTGTACATAGAATAATTTATATTAAAAAAGATAAATAAGCATTTAGAAAATACATTTAAATACTGGGCAAGACAAAGACTAAACGATGTAGGGAACATCAAAATTGGACACTATTCAACTTCGATGTGAATTTAGGTTTAAAATTACATTTCTTTAGGAAGCATTTTATAAACTCGGAATATTCTCGTTCCGTTTAAAACGTCTTTTTAAGGAACTCATTGTGTTTCCAAATGGAACTTTTCTGTTCCCAGATAAATAGATCATAATGGAACATTATTTTAACACCATGTTTTAAAGGAAGGATGAAACTAATTTTGAAACGGCGTTTCATTTCAACCCTCTCATTTTCAAGAAATATATCATACAATTAACAAGTGAAAACGACGAAAAGTGAAAATGTATTTATTTATTTAATACACATTTTATACAAATTTGCTAGATGGCAATTATTTTTATGGTAAATTCGACAAAACAATTCATGTTTTTCTTTAATAGATGAAAGCACATAAAACAAAACATTCAGGTTAAAAAACAAAACAAATATACATCAGTGTCAGTCTTCAATTTTGAAGCAAAATGCACATAACTGCCTTTTAATGATGGTTTTAATGAGAACAACGCCCATTCACTGTAACAGTGATCCTAACGGAAAATTCCATCGTTTTTAGATTAGAGAAAATTATTTTGTCGCAGTCCCCGTCAACACATTTACCGTCATTGTGTGATTAAAGGCGTAATAAAACCTGAACCTTGAACTCAGATGGTTAGCTCACCGTTACTATTTCTGCTGCAGTCAGTCAAATTTCCAACGTGTTTGTAGAACGGGGTTAAACAACTTTTTGTTTAAATGAGAATATTACTGTCATCGAACTTTTATAACAACGTCAGCACAGTCTTTTTAACAGTTTGCAGTGCGACTTTTAATCGAATAGATAGTGGCACATTGAGCCAATCGCTCCCACCAAAGTTCGTTTCATTGATATTTCAAAAGTGTGTTGACATCCTCTGTGTAAATAAATAGAGTATTAGCAAATGTCTGGCAAAATAACACACTGTAAAGACTGTAAGTAGATTTATAAGGAGTGTCCTAAAAGTCCCTATTGTTGTAATATAATTTAAAATCTAAGACATTATCCAAAAATATTTCGTTTATTTTCTGTACAACTTTCATCAGATTTATAATCAAATAAACCACAAGGGATCATCAGAATTAGTTCACAAGTTTTGAAAATCAAGGCAATTATGTAAAACTGACGCATTGAATTGAAGCGAATTATAATCATAGCATTAAGGATGTTGAACTCATTGTAATTGAAGCCTGCACTGGCGATGGCACACATTGCAAACTTAGGGAGTCACACTGGATACATTAACTCCACACACTGCCTTGATATCGGTATTTTTTTTACCTTTATGTTACATTATCCTGTATGTCATTATTTCTTTCCCAACTGTTCTCTATTGCCACTTTTCACTGCAGTGAAATTGTTGAATGTATATCTTAATTCAAAGAGAGTTAGCATACTCATAGAAACAGATTGCGGCTAACATTCAATTTTCTGTGAGCATTCATCAAATTTGGTTGATTTCAAAACAAGGCATTGATGAAAAGCTGGTGCTTATTTCGCTGTTTCGAATTTAAAAATAAGAATGGAAACTTCTTTATTAGTTTTTAAATTCAAATATCAGCTATGTTACGAAACCGTCCTTGCTTTCAAAATCAGGCAACGAAAATCAATCGAGAATTTGACAAAACTTTGAAAATATTGTTGGACATTAATTAAAATAAATAAACTAAAAATTAAAAAAGAAAAACACTATGGACAAGTTGAATTATTGGTCCCATTGCCAACGGCGCACCCAAGGGGGGGGGGGGGCTCGGGGGGCTTGAGCCCCCCCCCCAAGAGGGTCCACGAAAAAAAAGGGACAAAAAGAAGAAGGAAAAAAATGAGAGAGAGAGGGGGAGGAGAAAGGGTGGATTTCTTTTCATCTTATGCCACTCGCATTTTTTTCTTCTTTCTGCCAAAATTATTTTATTATGTCTCATGAAATCTCACTATAATTGTTTAAATTTGCAACAATAACATAAACATTTGAAACCAACGTGCCAATTTGTCCGGGCTAAAATATATTTTACGTGGTTCCGGCATTTTTCAAATTTAAGTGTTTTTCCCTTTTCAAGGGAATGCCGGACAAGTGTAAGGAAAAAGTAATACATTTTTGTTTACCCACAATGATTTATTTTTAGATGTTGTATAATGAATATGCATGAACATGTAACTCTGGTGCAACGACCAGATCCAATCTTATTTTATCATGTGTTGCTTCCTTTTCTCCATTTTTCTTTAACTCGGCTATGTGCAGGGCATTAAAAAGGCCTGCAATCCTACCCTTTCCAAATTACACATCACATACATGCCCAGGTTAGGGTTTTAATTTTATTTGTTAACAGTAATCTGATATAAATAATTATTATCTGACACCGTTTTAGCAACAACAAAAAAGAAAAAGATTACCGGTAGGATCTGGGTTTGCCGCCCACTTGTTCATGGAATTTGCCGCCCATTGATGGAAAGTAGGTAGTTACTGAATCACAATTGATTGATTTGTGCAGTTCGTAATTATAGACGATACACTAATGTTTGTGTGTGAGTGAGATTGGCTCTTGCCAGCTTGGCGTTTATGCCCCTCCATGGGAGGTTACCGAGTTCCTAATTGGAAGATCCATCCATACCTATTATACATATATACAACCCAAAATTACATACATACATACATATACATACTAGGCCTAGTTGATTTGTGACAGTAACATTTTCTTTGAGCCCCCCCTAAGACAAAATCCTGGGTGCGCCGTTGCCCATTGCCAAGCCCTTTCCTGAAACCTTAACGAAGTGACTGGTGCAGCATTACCATCTCAACTGCTTGTCTATTTGTCTTAATTAATTAGGTGTTCGGGTATGTGCCCGAAACACCTCTTGTTTTTGTACGTTTTTTTTTTTTTTTTTACTTCTTCTTCTTCTTCTTCTCCCCAATAACTGTCCGGTAACAAACACATACTTGCAAACTTCACATGAACTTGAAACTTGGCATGTACTTAGAACTTAACAAGTAGATGAAACACGAGTTGTGAGTGACCCCAATTTGACCTTACTTCCTGTCCAAACCGGAAGTCAAAGTTTAATATTTAAAAAAATCATATCTCAATAACCACAAGAGGTAAATTCACAATTTTTGTACCATTGTACAGATCGTTAATTGTCAAAAATATTTACAAAAAGGTGACCCCAATTTGACCTTACTTCCTGTCCAAACCGGAAGTCAAAGTTTAATATTTAAAAAAATCATATCTCAACAACCACAAGAGGTAAATTCACATTTTTTGCACTATTGTATAGATTGTTAATTGTCGAAAAATATTTACACAAAGGTGACCCCAATTTGACCTTACTTCCTGTCCAAGCCGGAAGTCAAAGTTTAATATTTAAAAAAATCATATCTCAACAACCACAAGAGGTAAATTCACAATTTTTGTACCATTGTACAGATCGTTAATTGTCAAAAATATTTACAAACAGGTGACCCCAATTTGACCTTACTTCCTGTCCAAACCGGAAGTCAAAGTTTAATATTTAACAAAAATCATATCTTAACAACCACAAGATGTAAATTGACATTTTTTGCACCATTGTATAGATTGTTAATTGTCGAAAAATATTTACACAAAGGTGACCCCAATTTGACCTTACTTCCTGTCCAAACCGGAAGTCAAAGTTTAATATTTAGAAAAATCATATTTCAACAACCACAAGAGGTAAATTCACAATTTTTGTACCATTGTACTGATCGTTAATTGTCAAAAAATATTTACAAAAAGGTGACCCCAATTTGACCTTTACGTTCTGTCCAAACAGGAAGTCAAAGTGTAATATTTAAAAAAAAATCATATCTCGGCAACCTCAAGAGGTAAATTAAAAAAATTTGCACCATTGTACTGATCTTTAATTGTAAAAAAATATTTACAAAAAGGTGACCCCAATTTGACCTTTACTTCCTGTCCAAACCGGAAGTCAAAGTGTAATATTTTAAAAAAATCTTCCACAAGGTTAAATTCACAATCTCATTGCACCATTGTACAGATCGTTAATTGTCAAAACAATTTTACACAAAGGTGACCCAATTTGACCTTTACTTCCTGACCAAACCGGAAGTCAATGTTTAATATTTAAAACAAAATCTTCCACAAGAGGTAAATTCACAATTTTTGCACCATTGTACTGATCGTTAATTGTCCAAAAATATTTACAAAAAGGTGACCCCAATTTGACCTTTACACCTCCCGAACACCTAGAGTTTGTGTCAAGACAAACTCGAATCTCTAGTTTTAATTATTTCGTTTTTGTCCGTTTGTTCTTCTTGTCTGTTTTATTCCTCTCAATGATGTTTTGCTCCATAGGCATTTCAACACAAACCATCTGGTTTCCAAATATATTATGCCTCCTTGTTAGGGATTTGATTGTCAAATTACATAAATTGTCAATGTATTATGTCTATTTCTCATGTATACGCCATTACGTAAATATAAATGTTGAATTGTTTTGAGGTGAATTTAATTTAATATTATTGCAATGGGTATATGCCACTGATTATAAATCACTGCTACACCATCAGATTATAATGGGTACGGTATTTTACAAAGGTCATACCTATTCGTTTCAAAGTTTGCTGAAATGGAAATATTCTTGATGTAGATGAAAAGATTCGGCTTTGAAACGACCTTCTCTGTTGTATTACGTGTCTCCAAAATAAACTCTCAATTGGAGAAAATGACGTCGCTGGTCGCTGTTTTCAGCACCCTAAAGACAAATCGTCCCTAATTTGCCATAGTGACCAATCCGACTTTTTAAAATTTTAAGTTTTCCCGCCCATTAGTACATTCAGGAAGAGACCTACCATTGTATCTAATCCACATGCATGTATTCCTTATAGTTTTGGAGAGAGAACATGCATTCAAATGACGAATGCTCTAACTGGCTATTTTTGTAATTTGGCAAAGTGACCAATACCGCATTGGTCACTATGCCAACTTAATTCGGGATTGGTCACTATGGCAAATTAGGGACGAAATTGGCTGTGCAGGCTTAAACAGGCCTTACACGTGTTGCCTTTTTGGAAATCCTTCTGCTGGAATTCTATTCATTGATTGTTTTACCGATGACGTCATAGCTACAAAATCATTGTAGTTCGTGTCTGAAAGGTTTTTCCTCATGAGTTGCTCTTACCTGTTCCATTTTTGTAGCCAGCAAGGAAAGAAAAAAAGTATTTTAACTGTAAATTTAATGTTTTGATTGTGATATTGTCTGAATTCAGCTTTATGGCTGCTACGTACAATAAGAAATAATAATAAACCACAATAAAATAAGTAGTCTGTATTATGTCCAAATCAGTCCTCTGGTTTCTTGTTTGTGGGGATGCGGAGAGTCTCTACATCCTCAAAAATGTAACACCCAGGACATTCAGGGGGCAATTGTCCTCTACACCAAAGGGTAGGGAGGCCCAGGCCTGCTACCCATTTTCAGGATTTTTTTTACTTTTGTCAAATCACACCCGTGTAAAGTATTCCAATTTACGACACATTACGTAACAGCTGCCCACATTGTAAACGTATAAAGGAATTGTACACCAGTGTGTGTAATACATCTATAGTTTATTACAGACACAACAGTGAAAAAGCATTCAGATTAATTGCATGCATGCTCATGAATGGAGTTCCGCCGCGATTCATTTCAAAATGTATAGTCATTTCAAACGGAATATTATCTCATGATGTTTGGTTCCATCACCTAATTCACATCAAGGAAAACTATACATTATAATCCAGCATTAGCCTGAATAGGGAAATGTGTAACACTCCCTTCACGAAAGACTATTCCAATGCCACAGAAAAACTTTCAGGTCGAAAACCAAAGAAACACGTTTTATAAATTCGTTAATACGTGATAATGTGACGGTTTCACATTCTGATAAATAGATGGCAACAAACTTTTTTTTAATCAATATCAATTGTTGTTGAAGGACCTGAAGTGATTTGATCGGAAAACACCGATAATGAGCTCGCCCACTTAGCGGGGGTTGCCAAACTTTCAAAAGCACCGTCAACCTTACTAGCAATATTTAACGATCATCGGAGAATGTTAAGCGTCAACGAACTTTTAAGGGTTCATTTTAAAAATCCACAAACTTTATGCTGAAATGTTTTTTAAACTATTGTGTTTTAATTATTATTTAAACTATATACGCTTCCCTTATTATATAATATTTCAGGTCAGTTCCTTCCTATTCTGTGTACAACCACATGAAAGGCTTGTGTCCCGTTGTGTGATCCCCGCTACTGCCGTTACCCAGGTTGTTTGCATCTGACCGGGGCTTGATCCCTGGCTACTCAGCAAATATGGTTTGGCCTCTGACCTGGCCCCATAGAGCAATAGATAATTGGCATAAGTGGACCGCCCACCAACATAGGGGCTGGTTAGCTCATTTGGTAGAGCACTCGTACGGCATTCGAGAGGTCGCGGGTTCCGAGTCCGGCATCAGCGAATTTTTCTTTGCTCGCTTCCCTTATTATACAATGGGATTTAGAGGCTTACAGTAGTCGCCTGTTTACAGTTGGTAAATGGGGGTCGATTCAAATTCAAAATTGACCAAAATGAAGTTGTTACCCTAGAGAAAATATAATTTTGTATCATGTCTGATATGGAAGGTACAACATTGGTTGTTGGAAACATACGTTCATTAAAAAATAAAATCTGTCATTATACTGACTTGTGAAGTTTTCATCACAACTGGTGCCGTCATTCTAGATAAAAATGATTCAAAGTTTCACAAACATTTTCGACCAAAGAAAAAAAAACGCAAAATGAAAAATCAGACACAACAATTTCTCCGGATAATTGAAACGTATAACACCTTTGAACCAAGTATACTTTAAAGGGAATGTACAACTGGTTATTACCTGATTACATAATTAACACATTATTATCCAATTTCGAACGTAATTTAAATTTTGGAAGGTACATATCATCCAAAATATTGTTCTGTTTCAAGTGCTCTCATTTTAGAGAGGTTACAGACAAATTAGCACAACTACCCAAAGCTGCGGGAACATTTTGCTTCCAGTATTGCTTGTAAAAATACATAAATGACTTTTCACACTTTTCTTATGACTTTGACTCCATATAAATAATGATGAAACATACACAAGACCCCTACTTAGGATCTTCTATATCCAAAGTCAACACCCAAACATCATCATAGCTCCATCATCATTGCGCCCGCACGCAACAACGCACTAATATCACAACATGCAGTCTTCCTGCAAATCCCCCAGTAGTCTACATATTAGCATCAGCATCTCCCAGAATCCGACGTCCTCCTGAAGACGATCAGAGCATACTGATCAAAACGTCGACTTGAAACCAACCAGTTCTCTTAAGAACTGTTTACTACTCAATAGAGAATTTCTACATGGTGTGACGGCAAAAAAGATGGTTATTTAATATTATATTGATTCAAAGAAAGTGAGCACACTCATATGATCGGTTTTGTCAACATAACCTGTGCTGTTCGCATATTGAAAACAAGTGGACATGTCACATGATACATCACGAACCAGGATGGTTCAAGAAAATTCTACGCAAAGTTGGTGTTGTGACCTATGAACTCAGGAGGGTAATTTACATAATGAGCCCCGTTCAAAGTGAAGTTGCATTTTAACAAACCCAGCGTTTGGATTACAATAACAATTGCTTATAAATATTCGGAACAGTGTTTGGGAAATTCATTTTCAACAAGTAGCGTCCTTGTAGGCCTATATGCATCAGATTTTAACTTTCACATCATTACAATCCAGTGACGATACTTCATTTTGCCGACTTTACTAAATTAATTTTTTACGCCTCCTCCGTTTGATGGAAAATGGCCTTTCAGCATCTAATTCTTGTTTATTCTCTCTTACCGAGCATCCGTTTCGTCTTGGTGTTCACCTGTGTTTTGCTCCTGGTCAAGTCTTTCCTGGATCGCCATACCTACAGGAACCTTCCTCCAGGCCCATGGGGTCTTCCCCTCATAGGTGCCAACTTCCGTCTAGGGGCGAACCCCGGCCAGACCATGCTAGAAATGAGCAAGAAATACGGAAAGATCTTCAGCATCCGCATCGGCCTGCGGCTGACGGTGGTGATCAACGACTCAGATTTAGTCAAGGAGGCATACGGGAATAAAGCCGTTGCTACGAGCGCCCGGGACTTGTACACATTAGACTGGATGGATGTTTCTGGTAGTATTTTTTCGTTCTTGTTATCATTTCAGTTTCTTTGTTTATCCACTTTTTCAATAATTGTCCGTTTAAGGCTTCTTTTTTTCTATAGCCCCACTATAATATAATACCAACTACGTTGAGTGCGGGGAAGAAAAACAAAAGTTGGGTTCTTTTTTGTGACATATATATCATGTTTATCTCCAAGTCCTTATGTATTTACCTTTCTTTGTGTTTTTTTCTCTTTAGGTCCGCTTTCTTGATCTCACATTTTTACTTGATTGTCCTTTGGGTTTCCTCAAGTTTAGCCTCAAATATTGCTATTTTCCGCTTTGATTTAAATTGGCTCAGATTTCCTTCATATTTCCAATCAGTAATTTCCCTCATGCTTTCCCACATATTCTCCTGGAATCCTTCAGATTTTCTCAAAAGTTTCCCTTTGCATTTTTCGTTTGCAGACTCTCACCTGCGGTTTCTCTTACCTTTTTAGGTTGGGTTTCCCAAGGTTTTGTCCATTTCCCCCTCAGGAATATGGCGGATTTTTATCAAATTTCCCATGTATTTTACCGTGCTGGATTATCTTTAATATCTTTTCATGCTGCTTTAGTTTTCCCAGGACGTTTATTAGCACACCTCAAAATATAAAACAAAAAACACTTTCCAAATATTTATCAACGAAAATACAGGTGGCACAAATTTATAAAAATAGAGAGAGAATAATTATAAGAATTGTAAAAATCGCATCCAATAGGTTCACTGGTAGCTTGCAGCGGCAGTGACGTCAAGCCCCTCCGACGTTTCCTCCTGCGTTCCCTTCGGGACTTCGGCCTCGGCAAGAAGAACTCAGAGATCCTGATCATGGAGGAGGCCCAGCATCTATGCCGCCGCCTGGACAAGGAGAACGGCAAGAGTTTCGACCCCAGGAACCTGATCCAGATGGCCGTGGCAAACATCATCTGTATTCTCTGCTTCGGCATGCGTTATCGTTACACATCAGCGCAAATGAACCATTTGATCACCGGTCTCCAGGCTGTCTCACATATCCCCGGCATCGGGCTGACGAGGGAGATCCCGATGCTGTTTCTTGCGCCTAGATTCAAAACCTTCCGCGAGGGCGGGCTGGTGTTTCGAAAAATGATGGAGGACATACTGCAGAAGCACATCGAATCATTCGACCCGGACCACCCTCGTGACGTCGTCGACAAGCTGATTCGGGAGGTATCCAGCGACGATTGCCCGTTCTCGTTTGGAAATGACCGCATCTACCGAACCATGATGGATATGTTTGGTGCTTCCGTGGACACTACTGCTTCGGTGCTTCAGTTTGCTGTTTGGTACATGGCCGCCTATCCAAACATACAAAAGAGGGTAATGCCACAAGAAAAATTATTACACAAAATTAGTTTATTGCTCAATTGACAAAAAAAATATACGTTTCTTAGGTTAATCTTTTTGCCACAAATGCTCAAAAGTTGTGTGTTAAATCGCTAGAAGGGTGCCAAACCTACACTATAAAAAAAAATAATAATAAAAAAATAAAAAAATAAATAATAAATTTACAACAAAATGCAGGCAACTCTATTTCCAACAATTTGTTGTATTACAATTTTACATAACTGATTTACACAATTTCTGTAAACGCTTAATAATGAAACTGCAGTACGTTTACATATTTGTTTGTTTTACCCATTCTGATTCGGCCCACAACTGAAAACCATGGCTATATTTATGGTATGTGGTAAATATAGCCAGGGTTTTACAGTGTACGGAAACTAAAATACTTAGCTTTTTGGCATTTAGGTATGATATTTCTATAACGTGACAACTGGAAAGCAACTTAAGTCTCGAATCAACTTGAAAATTACCGTAATCACACAGTAATGACTGTAGGTATTAGATAGTACCTAATTGAACCGAAGTGCAAAATTATGAAGGGGGCTTTTTATTGGAACAAAATTTGTCCTTAGCTCCTGTACTTTCAACTTCTTGCAATTTGTTTTTCTCCCCCTCCAAAAAAAGTATGTTAATTAGATAGATAATAAGTATAATTTCTAACCTCTTCTTTTAATTATCTAGTCGAGTTTATTGCATCTTTATTACTACAAAAACAGCACAATTATAAAATATCAGAATAATAAATTAAAGCAAAATAACACATTGTTGCCAGGACAAAAGGACATAAACTAGAAAAGCAAATCATAAGCTAAACAAAATTAAAGATGACAATAAAAAGGTATTCACTAAGAGTAACCTTATATACACAGATTAAAAAATACAAATAAATAAAGCATTTAAGGAAATTGAACCAATTTCTAAACTCTTACTTCCAATTTATACATTGTTGTTCTGAGAGGGTGTTGAGGAATTTGAATCAGACTTTTTAAACCATCCTGACCTTGGAGAAGATATAAGCCCTTGACCTCATTTAAACATTTCATAATGTTAATTTTGTGCAATGTTGCTGCATAGGTTCAGAGTGAAATACTGGAAAAGGTCGGCACCGGCAGGGCCCCCAATATGGCCGACAGACCCCGGCTACCATTCACCTACGCCACAGTCAACGAGATCCTTCGTCTGACCCACCCTGTACCCCTCAGCCTCATCCACAGGTCCACGGAACCCTTCGAGTTGGCGGGCTACAGCATCCCAAAAGGCGCGGATCTCATGTCCCCTATCTGGTCCCTGAACCACGACCCCGACAACTGGGAGAACCCGGACAAGTTTGACCCAGAAAGGTTTCTCTCTGACGATGGGGAGATGGTGAACCTGCCGGATAAATTTCTCCCATTTGGAACAGGTAAGAAATATAGTAGCTTGAATGATAAAACACAGGCTCATGTATCTACAGACAGGGTTTTTATGAGAACAAGCGGACATTCCACTCAGTGCATGACTGTATGAGGACGCCATACAATCAAAGTACTTGCTGTCGCCAGGTTGCAATGCATTAGTTAGTATGTACTAATGGATTTAACAGTTCCAATGGAAGTGTTTCTGCCGTAAACAAAAATAATCATTATACATGTAATAATATAAAATGTCCGAAGAAATTTTTTTTTTTCAGGTTTGAAGCTTAAACAAACCATAAAATAGCGCAACG
This sequence comes from Zoroaster sp. YZ-2022, assembly GCA_029582265.1. Lineage (NCBI taxonomy): Eukaryota > Metazoa > Echinodermata > Asteroidea > Forcipulatida > Zoroasteridae > Zoroaster > Zoroaster sp. YZ-2022. Next base: position 11,336,930 of record CM055829.1, on the reverse strand, counting down.
AAATTACCAGAACTCTAAACACAATGTGCACGGAGTGGATTATGGTACGTGTTATTATCAAGATTTAACTATGATCATGATCATAGTTAAATCCATACTCTCCTTGAACAACGCCCTCAGTAGCATACATTTTATAGAATGATGTCACGCACGAATTATTGTAAAGCCATTGTGAATACACCACGAACCAGTGAATCTTTACTCTCTTTGACAGCGCACTCAGCAGCATTCGTACGAAATGTAGGCCTACTCATTACACGATGTAATGCACCTCAAAATAGAGATTCCTTTCATACTCTCTTTCGACAGCGCCCTCAATAGTATCATAATTAATAAGTTTGTTTCTATCTTTACAAAACTTGGGTATAATTGAATGGCATTTATAGCAGTTATTAACCATATTATGTATATTTTTATTTTAAATTTAAAAACAGTTACCCTAGAAAAATGGAACTTACACAAACGTTACCTTTAATTACGGTGTTGCTGGAGGTTCGCATTTGTGACCGGCTCCACAAAAATGGGTATTATGGGACAAAATTAAAAAATTGAGTTACATACATAGCTGAATTGGTTACATTATAAGCTTTAATTTGGTGTAGGTTTGAACCCTCTGGCATTTTGCATTCTGGAGATATACTGATTTTTGCATATTCATCTTGTACAAATTAACGGAAGTGCCTTCAGAGATACAGCCCTTTAAACACAGCAAGTGGAAAAAGAAATGAGCTAAGAAGAAACTCTCTTGAATGCCCATAGCAACAGTTATGTTCCTTTTGAGCTCCTTTAGGAATGCTTGTGCAATATAAATTTGAATTATCAAGCATCTTGAAGTATTTTTTCAAATATTTTTGCTAATTTGCATAATGTGTAAAATTTAAACTTTTGTTTTTTCATCTTTACTTATCAATAATAATATTTCTGTAAATAAATTATGAAAGTATTGATATAATAGAAGCCAATAAACCAACAACAAAAAATCACGTTGTGAATTTTGTTTTACCCTCTCCACATAGAACAGCCCTTTACGGATAGCATAGCGTCCCTTAATACCCTTTTTCGCAGAGCAGGTCACATTTAAACAATTTTAGTTTCTGAAAACTACAAGTGAAGTTGTTGTATTAAGTGATGTCATACTTTTTCAAAATCACTTAGGTTCCCGGAAATGCATCGGCGAGGGCTTGGCTCGGTACGAGTTGTTTCTCTTTTTCGCGACGATGATGCAACGCTTTACATTTGACCTCCCACCGGAAGCTGAAGCACACAAGTCCTGTCAGGCCCGTTTTGGATATTTCCTGTGGTACCCAACACAATATCGGATTCAGGCTACACCGAATATCTAATGAACTAACATTCAACATAAATTAACATGTAATAGCTGAAATAATAAAATGGGAAACTGACTAGGTACAGAAATACATTGGTAAAACAAAAACAATTACTATATAGTGGAATTTGAACCTGCGACCTAATGTGCTGGCGCTCTACCAACTAAGAGCATGTATGCTGTAAAAATATAATATAACTGTGTATAAATGTGAGGCTGTTATCTTCAGATAGACAATATTTGATAATGAATGTCAGATGCATTACAAAATGTCATTGATGTAAATAATAAATAACAAAGGTCCTAATATTGAGCCTTGGGGCACCCCACATGTAAATATATTGATCAATAAAATTATATAAATTACAATGAACATATTGTTTTCTATAGGGTAGATAATTTTTAAGATATACCACGTATTCCATAGTTTTCAATCTTACTAATGATAATGTCCTGTATCAAAAATCTTTTGACAGATGGATCTAAGATTTAAAAAAAATAAAGTGACTGAAATCAAACGATTACACATTTATTTTTGATAAGTCTGTAAGGGGAGTAAAATTGCCAGTGTCATGCTTACCAATTTTGTAAATCAGACCTACTTAACTACTTTCAGCCAGTTGGGGAAAATACCTGAAGTAAAGGATTCGTTGGACTAGAGAGCAAAAGAATAGCGTAATATTTGTATAAGGAACTTGGACATCTAAATAATCAAATGAATTATCAGTGGTTGGAAGCTCAATGGCAATGTATTGTTATTACCAATGTTAACAACACAATCATGAAAGGCGTCAGCAATTAATTTTTATATTAACATTAGCACAAACAAAAAGGTTCTTGCTTAGTTATACCCCTTTAGTTTCATTTTTGGTTGAAGTTATAACTTGAGTATTTTAATTATCGACTCTTAACAAGGCATTAAGCTTATTTGAAACTTTTTATAAATACTTTTATTGTACAGATGTTTGTTTTACATTAATATAAGTATGGACACCATGTTTTAACCAATGAGATTGTGCTTATGTTAACAATCAACACCATACTGCGAATAATTACTATCATCACATTGTATATTATCCGAGAAAATATACTACATTTGATTTACATCATCAAGGCTTGATATAAAACCTCAATCTTTATTATTGAATTCATTATTCAGTGTTAATTATCATTACAAAACTCTCGTCCCATACGACTCGAGTTATTTTTTTACCTACTCAGACTCGGACTTGAGTCATCATGTACAGTACATTTGTATAATGACTCAGGTGGTCCGTATCAAATATGTTTATGTCTTGCTAAACATTCCACTTTTAAAAGACTCGTGAATCGGACTCAATATAAGTGACTCGGGACTCAGAATCGACACAGAGGACTCGAACTTTGACTCGATGGTTGAGTACCGAATACAAGACTGACCAATGGTCTACACTGTCTTCAATAATGCGGTTATTCGACAGGGATGATTTTTTTTATAGAAGCCTATCTAATGCAATAAAAAGTAGGTAGTAGCCTCACGTTGCCGCTGCCTTTTGGTTGGTAAGCAGGTTTCAACAGCTAACGTTGTATCTGTTGAGCCATTCACTGAGTAGGAACACTCTTTTTGGTCGTTATGCTGATAAACATATGTGCATATTTATGAGCACATCAGTGATGTCACTGTAATAATAGATGCAACATCGTGGTTGGTTTATGGATAACATTGTATTGAATTCCTGGTTTTTTCAAAAAGTATTATTAGTTGATGTAACCATTTCTTTTTGGGTTTTTGCTTTTATGCACTTCCAGTGCTGCTTTGACACTGAATTCCTGATGTGATCTCACAAAACAGCGCCCTCATATGTCAAGGATAAGCATAAGTATTTAACACAAATCAATAGGTAAGACTAATTGCGGTGACACCATGTGAAATTCTCAACTGAGTAGTAATTAATTCTGAAAAGAACTGGAGGTACAACTCGACGTTTCGATCAGTGTTCTCTGATCGTCCTCAGGAGAATGCCGGACTCTGGGAGATGCTGCTGCTTAAGTAGGCTGCTGGAGGATCACGGAATGGCTGGATGCTGGAGGATTAGTTCGTTGAGGCGTACAGGCGGGAACTGTTGAGACTAGGATCCTAGGAGTTGGGGGAAGGAGTGTGTGCTCACTGAACCGAATCAGTTGTTGACAAGCACGGGGGGAAGGAGGGTGGTTGACTTAGGATATAGGAGATCCCTCAGTCTGGGGTGGGTTGTGGACTTTGGATATAGAGGATCCTTCGGTCCGTAGTAGTGGTCGCCAAATATCGCTGATGTAGAAGCCGATGTCCTGTGGTACAGTGTCGTGTTTAACGATCTCGATGGCCTCTCTGATGCGTCTGGGGTGTCATGTGTCGATGGGTGTGATGCACTCACCATCCAACTCTACCGACACCTCAGACCCTCCAGCTCATCCTGCCCCAGGTTCTTTGGCCAGCCGAAGATCCACAAACCCGATGTTCCTCTCCGCCCTATCGTCGCCTCCAGAGGTTCACCCACATACAACACAGCCCGGCATCTAGCTAAGATCCTCCGACCCTTGGTGGATCTCACGCAGCACCATGTGTCCAACTCCAGTCAGTTCGTTGAGATCACCCGATGTCTCACTCTACAACCCAGCGACATCTTGATTAGTTTTGATGTTGTCTCTCTTTTCACCAATGTCCCAACTGAAGAGACATGCCTCCTGGTGAAGGACAGACTCGAACAAGATCTTTCCCTTGATGATCGCACATCACTTACCCCTGACCAAATTCATGATCTGCTACTAACGTGTCTCTTCGAGTTGTTTCCAATTTCAGGGCAAGTTCTACGAGCAGACAGCTGGGAGACCTCCATGGGATCTCCTTTATCCCTGGTCCTTGCTGACATTTTCATGGAAGAGATTGAGAACTCTTCCCTCAACACCTCCGACCTCCAACCGAAACTGTGGCTCCGCTATGTGGATGACACCTCTGTGGTTTGGCCACATGGCAGAGACACGCTCCAGGACTTTCTACAACACCTCAACGAGCAACATCCTAGCATCAAGTTCACCAAGTAGAGGAAGAAGGCAAGATCTCGTTCCTCGATGTTGGCATTTCCAGGAAACCAGACGGCTCAGTCCCTACACCACAACGTTTACAGGAAGCCCACCCACACAGACCGTTACCTTAACCAGCGCTCCTTCCATCACCCTAGCATCAAGTCATCGGTCAACCGTACCCTCGTGCAACGCACCTACAACCTATATGACACACATCGACACACCTATATCACACCCATCGACACATGGCACCCCAGACGCATCAGAGAGGCCACCGAGATCGTTAAACACGACACTGTACCACAGGACATAGGCTTCTACATCAGCGATATTTGGCGACCACTACTACGGACTGAAGGATCCTCTATATCCAAAGTCCACAACCCACCCCAGACTGAGGGATCTCCTATATCCTAAGTCAACCACCCTCCTTCCCCCCGCGCTTGTCAACAACTGATTCGGTTCAGTGAGCACACACTCCTTCCCCCAACTCCTAGGATCCTGCTCGCCTGCACGCCTCAACGAACTAATCCTCCAGCATCCTGTCATCGCGTAATCCTCCAGCAGCCTACTTAAGCAGCAGCATCTTCCGGAGTCCGGCATTCTCCTGTACCTCCAGTTCTTTTCAGAACTAATTACTACTCAATTGAGAATTTCACATGGTGTCACCGCAATTAGTCTTACTTATCCTTCTCACCATGCAAAGCTACAAGTCTCACAAATCAATAGTATACACAATATTTTCTCATGTCAAAAATAGTTTACCAAATTCGTTGAAAGTGACTAGAAGCATAAATATTTGCTTAAATGTGTACATCTACAAACTATTGCATTTCCTAGGCCCTCTAAGGGCATAAAGCTCTCCCAAACCAGGTGACTTGATAACACTTAGGCCTATTAGAACGAAATCTGATTGAAAACCACTATAAAAGATCACTGTCATATATGTCAACGTTGAATTCAAATGCCATTGCAATGCGTTTTGATGCAGTTGATTTAAAAAAAAATATATTTACATTCCGTGCGTATCCTTGTTTCTAGGTCATGTTCTGTGTAAATCTGTTCATTGCTCTTTTCAAAGTAGAATGACAGTAAATTACTTCCACATATACCGTCACCAATTTTATGAAGGGACAATTTTGAACCAACCAACCAACCAACCAACCAACCATTAAATTAAAATGAAACCAGATACCTTTTTAAAAACATCACGCTTGCAGATTCACGAATGATCTACGTCGAATTATACAACTCTCCAAAAATCCATCTAAAATTGTTTTGCATAATCAGCAAATTTCCTTTAAATATACTCAGAGCGCATTGAGAAACTATCACATATAACTGTATGTGCAATTTCCTCGATATTTATCGACAGCAAAACAAAACATCTCAATGTGGTTTTCCCAATGAAGAAATTTCCATTCTGCCATTTCCACTTTGATCCCGAGTCGTTCATGGTTAAATAACAATTGCGTTTCAGGAACACAAAAATGTCTGGACGTAAAGTGTAATCAAATCTACAAACCATTGCATTTCCTATGCCCTCTAAGGATATAAAGCTCTCCCAAACCAGGTGATTTGATAACACTTACGCCTATTATTAGAACGTAATCTAATTGAAAACCACTATAAAAGATCACTGTCAATTCTGTCATATAATTATGTCAACGTTGAATTCAAATGCCATTGCAATGCGTTTTGATGCAGTTGATATATCTTACATTACTATTATATTATTGCTATTAGGTCTTGTATTATGTAATATTGCCTTTTCAATCGCAATGCGAGAGTGTACTATGATTTGTTAAACTTACCTGGTGTTAATCTGATGGTTGCATGCTATCAATTTTCCAAAGGGCGTGAATGTGATTGTCTGTATTTGGAAGAGCTATCATTTCTATGAAAAGCCGATATGTTTAGAAGAATAAATTATTTCTTTTGACATGATGTCATAAAAAAAAACACATAAAATGTTCTACAAATTTGAAATAGATTACAGCCGTGATCCATTTACACATAAAATTGCATAAAAATGCTTAATTACACAACAACAAACTTAAACTTGTTGGTTTTCCTACATCTCTCTTTATCCTTATTATGAATACATCTACAGAAATTCTAGAATGTATGCACTCCCTCTAACGAAATTTCGCATGTTGGTAGTTTAGTGTATAATTTATCTGAAGGAAGTTATGGTGAAAAAATACTTTTTTGACCAATAATGAGGAAAAATTAGGAAAATAGGTATAGCACCCCTAAAGGTGACCTATGAAAGTTTTCATGGTCTCATTCGATAGATCACGTCAAACCGAACATGCTTACGATGTGTTATGAAAATCGGCTGTTGAATACAGAAAATACGGAGGGGCACAATGTGCCCCTCCCCAGGTCTGAGAAGGAAAAAAGACCAGGCTTGATAGGGTTAACATAATTTATTATATTATGAGAGCCGTTGAAGTATAAAGTATAAAGAAGAAAACAAGACTAGATTAATGAAATGCAGTCAGGATCCTAGCGAATCTGGAACTCCGTACCTTTTGAATAATAGTATTCACCGCTGTTCTTTTAATGTAGTAATGTAAACTCAAGCGATTATAATGTTTGTAACTGTGAGGAAACGGACTTTTTATGATTTAAATATGCATGCCTTTGATGAGAAACCAGTGACGTCATTATTTTGTATCATTGTTATGCAAAGCTCCATCCTTGAACTATAGCATTAAGTTCATATAAGTGTGCGTAAAAAAGAAGAGGTGGTTTATATTGTTTCAATATAGATAATAGGTCATAATATTGGATTAGCCCATAACGATGAACTGATGACGTTCTCATGACTAGTGTGCTTTTAGATGAGTGTACATATCAAACCAAATGTCTTGCAGGCGTTATTTCCGTTGTTTTAGTCCATCAGCAGGCCCGATCCAAAGACGTTTATGTGATCGTTATATGTTTTTAGATACGGCTAGATATCAGAGGCCTAAATCCGTGACCGTATCTTGGGGAATGATTTGGAATGTTGTGTATATAACATGCAGCGCACAATCAAGGGCGTTGATCGCTACTTAGAGTGGGGGGGGGGGGGGGGGGCAGAAAGCAGGAACATGAATATGGGGAGTAACCCGGGTTGCACAGCATCTCCCTGCTTTTAGACATAATGTTTGGGGCAAAACAATTGTTTTTGCAGTAAAAAAAAAAAATTAAATTGAAAATAAATAAAACAAAAATAAATAAATAAATACATTCTAGGTTCTCTCTGATGCAATATATCAATAATCTCAATCCATTCAACGACAAATTTGAAGAGGCGGCTTTATAAAAACGATGTTAAAACCATTGCCTGGAACCGCCCTTTTCTGCATGGGTGAGCTTCAGTGTAAGGGACCATTTTATGGACATCAGAAATTGTCTGAATGAAGATCCTCAGCTGTGCGTTCTAAGTGCTTTGTGACGACGGTAGGCCTACAGAATTATGTGGGGCGTTATAAATATGTTATGAGCCATTAATATTGGGGGACAATTATTATTCATGTATTTCTCCCGTACCCTCACTCTAAAAAGTTGGGAATGCATGCCCTAAATAAAAATGAAACGAAATCTTCTTTGAATAACAAGACGGCATGCTACGTCATAAATGCAACGAACGAAATCTTGTTTGGGTAACAACAAACTTGGTACTCCCGAATAATATTAACCAACGAATTATGCTTTGAATAAGAACGCAAACCCTGAATACTATTACATTAGCCATATATCTGTTCTCTGCTTTTAATACCAAGCAACAATGCAACGAACGAAATAAATCTTGTTTGAATAACAATAAACTTGGTACGCCTGAATAATAATTACCAATGAAATCTGCTTTGAATACTAAGAACGCAAACCCTGAATCCTATTACCCGTCCATCTGTTCTCTCCTTTACCAAACATGAATGCAATGAACGAAATCTGCTTTGAATAACAAACATGGTACTCCTGAATACTATAACCCAACGAAATCTGCTTTGAGTAAGAATGCAAACTCTCAATAATATACTTTCAGTTCAGTGGTGGCACCAGCTCCTAAAACGTGTAGGGGCAAGTAGAGGGAGCTTAAATGTTATGCCAGGCAACACTAAAAATAACGTACTCTTATATTACTCCAATAACTAAACCGTTTACATTGGTCCCAAAATGGCGAATGTACAACCATGGAGGAACGAGTCCAGATTTCTAGAGAAGAGAGACATTTAATTCTTGATGCATATCGGGTACACGGGTGCACATGTTAATGCGTGTACTATTCGTTATTTTTAATTAAGGGTGTTGGAGGGTGTTTTTATTAATGCACCTGCCCGGCTCTGAGATATGGTAGCATATTAATTTACTGAGCGCATGCTGTTTGTGTTTACAATCATTCTGTCACCCTACAAAGCTAGAAGTTTTACCTATTCTGTCACCCTAGTACCAAACGTATGATTTTGCTATGAATTTAAAAATGTTTATTACGTTTCTATGTACATGTTCAGACTAAGGTTTTGGATGGTCATTGCAGAGATTTTCATTGGTTATTGAAGAAGAGGGTTATATGACGTATGTGTAACATATTGTATACCATATCAAAATATGGCAAACATTGACACTATTTGGGGAGGTACAGTGACAATTACAAATGGATGAGCCAACGCCCACCTCCACCGAAAAATAGTGGAAATTAAGGAGGGAGTGGAATGTGAAAAACGAAAAGATACAAGATGAACAAGATTGGTTCCACCTTACTTTTAACCACATGAAAATGCATATCAATCTGTTCAAATAATGGAAACGCGGTGGGGGGTGGGGGGGGGGGGGTGGATGGAGGGCAAATTTGCCCCAAATCCGAAGCCCCATTATCTACGGACTTGATCCCAATTACCTGAATTCCACTCGTTTAAAACTAAATGTATTGGTAATAACAAATATAAGACTACCTTATTTTAAATTTTGCCTAGCATAAAATATAGATCACACTAGCGTTATTAATGTCTCGTTGTGACAGGGTTTCTTCCACCACTGTACAAATAAAACAGGCCTGCCACGTGATAATGATATAAAGCTATAAATAATCGCCCATACATTAGTGCATGCGGCTTATTTCTTACGTACCAGAGTTGTCCTTTGTCATGTGAACATCAGTCAATGCAGCAACCACTTTGAATAACAAAAATAAGGTAGTGTACGGTCACAGAGAGGTTGGAGCTCAGGGTGGAGCTTACAATGCTGAGTTTTTTCCATTGGTCGGTGATGCAATGACCATTGTACGTACGTTTAAAACGAATGAACACTTATGAGTCACACTGAATGTCTTTGAACCCATACTTCAGTTGTCATCAACAGAACCTCACACTAACAATGAAAAGAAATGTACATGTCGAAATGCGAGTGATTGTTCATCAAACACTCTACTGATTTGACCATGTCGTATCAGAGAGGCTATTGAGATCCACAAACATGACACTATTCCTCAGGACAATCGACTGTTTCATCAGAAGCATGTTAAACGATCACACCATGCAACAACACTCACATCCCACAGTCTACTGACAAGCCTCAGCAAGCAAGCAACTTCACACACAGGAGGCATCCCACACAAACACAATGCTTCTGTGAGCACCAATCATAACACCTCACGCAACAGTTGTAGTAACCGACACACTCCACTAAGCACCAATCAGAACAATGTTCCATTCAACAAATAATTACTATACTTAAGGAGCTTCAGTCTCGTGGCGATGATTATAGCTAATTGATGATTACTAATTGAAACGCTGAGAATCCCCCGACAAGTCTCCATGGTTCTCCGTGAAAGATGCTCTCACTTTAAAGCGATAGTTGAGAAACGAGTTGCCCGATTTTGGTTCTCCCTGAACTATAATCTTACTTAGCGACAATTGAGATGGTGTTACCATGGTGTTACCATGGTGTTACAGCAAACCAAAAAAGATACCTATACACCAAGCAAGCCTTAAATCGTATGGTGTGTATATGGCACATTTGAGTGCAATGTAAAAAAACGATACGATGAAGAGAAAGAGAGGACAGTACAAAGTACGTTAGTTATGATACACTTGATTATTCCAAGAAACCAACTAGAAAAGTAACATGCTTGTGTCAGTCTTACCACATGTACCTTTCAATAAGCATAATTTCAGAATTTTGGAATTAGTACCATTCTAATTTCACCATTCAATTTAATTTTAATTGTGTACATGTAGCTGCAACAAGCACATTTTAATAAATCAGGTTAGGAATGAAAACATGGCCCATGCACCATCCACAATAAATGCAATAATAACTAGAGATTGGTGTTTGTATTGACAAACACTAGGTGTTCGGGAGGAAGTAAAGGTCAACTTGGGGTCAACTTTGTTTAAATATTTTTTGACAATTAACGATCTGTACAATGGTGCAAAGATTGTTAATTTACCTCTTGTGGATGATTTTTTTTAAATATTAAACTTTGACTTCCGGTTTGGACAGGAAGTAAAGGTCGAATTGGGGTCAACAGCACCATCCACAATGAATGCAATAATAATAAAACTTAACATTATATCAATATAATAATACGGATGAATGACCACTTCCCCCGTTTGAAATAGGCAGTACAATTTTGGCAATGACTTGTTGGTCACAGTTCCATCAAGACAATGCGCTTTGTGGGCAGACATTTGCCATATCTCAGGGAAAAAACTGTGATGCAAGCACGATTTTACGGTAGAATGTCTAACGCAGGGGCAGAAAATAGCAAATAGTGCATTCGACTCAGGACTGACCATGAATGGGTGACAAACTGGTTCATCATTAACCAGAAGCGAGTCAGACGATTTCGAATTTGGGACTTCACTGCAAACGACCAGAACGACGTCTGATTATCCTTTTTCATAAACAAGTCAGTAACAAAATCACCGTACGCCCTTTTGGAGACATCTTCCTCCACGACCTCCTTAAAAATCTATTAGGAATTGGTTGCATGCGTGATGCATGCATAGTATTAATGCTTGCCATAAAAACGAACACCAAGTCGCCATCAGTTAAGTTCATGTTTGATGTCTTTAAACAATGGTCTTAATTGACAACGTGGGGGGGGGTCTATATGCACCATATTAATTGCTTTCCATTGTTTAATTATGAATACAGACTGATGACTGGTTATGCATGATCGATTGTGGTCATCTTCATTAAATATATATCGCCCTACATATTTCAAGATATATCGCTCGTGTTTGGGCCGATTTGACGGTGCAAAACAGATTTAACTGTTGGATTGCTATTTCCTGTGATTAGGGAAGATATAAACTTTCATTTGAGACATTGAACGAAACAATCCATCAAGGATTAGTAGGACAACCAGTAAATTAAACCCTCAAATTAATAAAAAGTGGAACTCGTTTTAATCATCAGGTTACACCACACAGTTTATTGTATGTAAAGAGCTGAGCGATTGTCCAGCGCGGATGTTAATCAGAATCAAGTGCGTTTGAAATATCTTTTTTATTTACAGTTTCCGCCATGCGAATTTGATAATTTACGTTTTTTTAAATTATAAATTCGCTCGCTTTATAAATTCTATTTTGTGGGTCGTTTTAGCCAAACACAGGCAGTATATCTTTAAATATCACCAGCATTTCCATTACAGCCAATATTTTATTAAAAATGTACAAATAGTCATAAGCTTTAAGTGAATTTATGTTGGTACCCAGTAAATTCGATTTTGTAAACCAAGCAGTGCAGTGTAACAACATTTACAATATTACCAGACATTATCAGAAAAATAACGAAACGGGCGACTCTTCTTATACATGTATATATTTTGGTAATGTGACAGCTGAGATAGAGACTTGCTTGTTATGACTGTTTTCATCTGTCCGGGGCGATATCCCCACCGAGTTTATGACAACGGGGGCGTAATGGCAATAATAATAATAATAATAATAATGTGTGGATTTATATAGCGCACGTATCCACCAACTAAGTGGTGCTCAAGGCGCATTATATTATTATCCCTGCTCATAAGGCTCATAAGGCTCATAAATCATTCCTGAAACCATCTCAGCTCCCTGGGGAGTATACAGCTCAATTGCTGCCATTTCTAGCGCATATAGAGCAAACCAACTCTGCCTTCACAGGTACCCATTTAACCCCTGGGTGGAGAGAAGCAATTATGATTAAGTGTCTTGCTGAAGGACACAAGTGTCACGGCCGTGATTCGAACCCACATTATGTTGCTAACACCAGAACTTGAATCCGGTAAGCTAGACCGCTCGGCCACGACACCCCAATGGCGGTAAGGGCGGTAATAACCCTTAACATATTTGTTATTACACATATTTGTTAGGTACACAAAATACATTCAAACTATTATCATTATTTGCGTAAAGTGTATCAACAATACACCACCAGTGACTCCATCAGAGCTAAGACGGTCAACAGCCGAGTTGAATACACTCTAAAAACGAAGTGCTGAATATAGCACCTCCAGTGCTAATTTTAGCACTTTTAGGAGCTTGAATAGTGACTGCACTCGAGTTGATAATAGCCATTTCAGTCAATTGATGGGTCGTTCACATCAGACGAGTAGGTTAATGGACGAGATTGAATCACCATTCATGTTATGCTAACAGATTATTCTGAATATGAATATGACTATGTCGTGAGATTAACCGGCTCTATAGCTTATACAATTTCGCAATCAAACCTTTTATTTCTTGTTTTAATTGTTTTTCCTATTAAAAGAGGGGCTGTAAGATAATACAACGGTTTATCTTTCCTAATTTTTAAAGACGTATGATGTCAATATCAGTTCTCTAAACCAAAGGTATAATACGGTAGACAAAAATGTGTTGCAAATGGCACTCTTATGTTTAAAAATCTCAAGGCCAATATCGGCTCCAATGAATAAAAAGGCATCACCTTATACATTCAGATATTCATGACTGACGTCACACGAAACCGCCCATATTCAGTCACCACGTGCCGCTAGCGACAGGCTCCGATGTTTATAATACGTGAGTTCACGCTGTTAACCTTAGACTATGATTTCGAGTTGTCTCCAGTTATTTCATCTCTGAAATGTACACCGACCGTTAATAACAAAATGTTATTTACCGTATTCTGATGTATAACACGTATTTTTGCACTAGACATGGAAAATACGTCTGAAATGAATAGCGGTATCACTGATGAACAGGCCGCTATAGAAGCGAGTAGTAGTACCACGGGAGCTCTGACAACAGTTTGGGGGAGCAGTTTCCCTACAACCAATAACGGTACGCGTGAAGAGGTTCCGGTGGCAGGTCTATCCGAGAGCGAGCTGTTTAGCGTGGCTATATACTGGACAATCGGTAGTCTGGGTGTCATTGGCAACATCCTTGTGTGTATCATCTTCAGAGTACTGAAACAGCGCCGGAGCCAGGTTAACCTGTATATTCTCAGCCAGGCCTGTGCCGATCTAGCAACGTCTGTCCTCCTAATCGCCTTCGGCACGACAAGGGTTTACCGATCATGGATTTCACACGAGGGTGCTTTCGGTGTATTCCTCTGCCGGCTCTGGTGGTCTCGGTTTTTCCTCTTCTCGTGTTTTGTGGTCTCCGCTCACAACCTGACCCTGATGTCCATCGAGCGGTACGTCGCCGTGGTCCACCCCTTACGCTACAGTAAAGTCTTCACCCGCCGCAACACGAAGTTAACCATTCTTCTGGTCTGGCTGATCGCCCCGGTCATGCAGTACATTTTCCCCATTTTCCAGCGAACTATTGCAAACGGTGAGTGTACGTTCCAGGAGACGTGGTCCCCTGCTATAGGTACAGCTGTTGGTGTTCTTCTCTTTGTGTGGGAATACTTATTGCCCTGTGCCATCATGTCCTACGCCTACATAACAATTGTCCGCACTTTGAAGAAGAAGCAAAAAGCACTCACTGCATCGCTTAACCAAAACGGGGGCGTGCATGCCGGACGTGCCCCCTCTAATGCTCCTCAGGCACGGCGTCGCAACGTGACCGTCACCCTCTTCACGGTGTTCGTCGTGTACGTCCTTTGCTGGACTCCAAACCAGTTCACTTTCCTAAAGTTCAACATTGACGGCCAGCTGGATTTCGATGGCGCGTGGTACCTCTTCACCGTGGTGGCGGCTTTCTTGAATTCTTGCTCCAATCCCTTCGTGTACGCGCTGATGCACAAGCAGTTCAAGGCGGGGCTGAAGTTGCTGGTACGCTGCCGCAAAAGGAACGCCGTTGGGGATGCGACACAAAACGATCGCAGCACCATGGGAACTGTCGTGGACTAACTAACGCCTCTCCCATTCAAGTCATTAGAACTCCAGATTTCAAAAAAATACACTTATTGCAAAAACCCTCATCACGACATCTTTGCCGGATTCCATGTTCGTAATTGCGACAACATCAATGATAATAACTATATAGAAGGGACCAGTCTTTTCTGCTACCAGCCTCGGTGTTGTTACTTGTATTTGAAGTGGGAAAAACAACACGACTGCACTCCGTAAATAAAGGTATATTATAACAATGTCTGGTCTACTGTTCTAGGCGTAACCTACAGTTTCAAGTAAATAAATGCCAATGTTTAATAAGTAAGACCCTTATAGAAATCTCAACAAATAATAAAAACTAATGAAATTTTTGGCTGGTATTATTTATTTAAAATATTAAATCCATTTATGTTATGTCATTTCAAATGTTTTGACAATCTATGTGCATTGCGAATAGAAAATTTGAAATGTGTGGACATGAGCTGTCCATTTCCAAAAGAACAATAAGTTTTTTTAGTACCAAACGTAAGGTCATTTATTGTGAGCATGGCATGTATCTTCCCTGTAACATTTGACAATACAGTAAACATTACATTTGTATAGATAAGCGTATTAGGTAGCATCGTCATAAAATACAAATTTTATTCCATGAAAAAATTAATTGAAATGTTGTTGGTGTAGGGCAAAATATATATCAATCAATATCGCGAGTCAAGAACGTCATGAATAAATATGAATAAATATAACGACCTACCTTTAAAACAGACTGCACTGTTCATGTTGAGAGGTTCTTGGCCAGCAGATAATCTTATTGAATCAAGGAGTTTTTGTTGAATAAAGGCAAATAGAAATAGGCAAAATCACGAAACACTTCCAAAGTACAGGAGTCAGGCGCGTCTGATTGGTTGAAATATATCTGTCTATACCATCTATCTTGGACATTTATGAATATTCATTTACACCACGGGTATAATTTTAATACCCCAGTGTTTGCTGTTATGCGTGTGTACTTGTTTTGTTTATAATTGTCTATATCAGTATTGCACACAATGTGAACACAATGTCAATATTAATTTACACCACAGACAGAATTTCGTTAACCCAGTGTTTGCGTTTATGCGTATAGGCCTATATTTGTTTTGTTTATAATTGTCTCTATCAGTATTGCACACAATGTGAACACAGTGTCCATATTAATTTACACCACAGACAGAATTTCATTAACCCAGTGTTTGCGTTTATGCGTATATATTTATTTTGTTTATAATTGTATTTATTAATATCGTGCACATATGTGAGCACAGTGCAAAAGTACAATTACACCACAACTGCAACAGTGTGCACATTTCGTCCCTAATTTGCCATAGTGACCAATCCTGATTTAAGTTGGCAAAGTGACCAATGGTCACTTTGCCAAATTACAAAAAATAGCCAGTTAGAGCATTCGTCATTTGAATGCATGCTCTATCTCCAAAACTATAAGGAATACATGCATGTGGATTAGATACAATGGTAGGTCTCTTCCTGAATGTACTAATGGGCGGGAAAACTTAAAATTGAAAACAAAAGTCGGATTGGTCACTATGGCAAATTAGGGACGATTTATGCGTATATATGCACTTGTATTATTGAACCACAAAAGCTAGGTTGTACTCCACAGATTAATGTTACAACAAGGTTTTAAAGGTCGCCTTTAGTTTTTCATTGTATGAGTGCAATACGTGCCTTTAAATGCAAATCGTAATGTCATCTTAATGTCCTAAGTTGTTTTAGAAATGCCTTCGGGTAGGGCCTCTGTCGCATTTGAGTTAAAGGAAAAGTATCCATGACTGGGTAACAGAGAAGGTGCGATTTTCGTAAACGGGTACGTGTGTTTTGTATGCGATCAGAGGAGGATGAAATTCACCGCTCGTTATATTATGTATTGTTTCAAATAACAGTGGTACAATCTGCCAGATGTATTTGTATGCTAAACATTTCTTTTCGAATTAATATTATGTAAGAGTTAAAATATTCCTCAGAGCAGTGACTGTACATTTTTCCTTGGGAAATACTTTTTGCGTTAAAAAAGTCCATCATCAAAAGAAAATGTTCCCCCAGGGAATCGCAACTGGCCCGTGTGACTGCAAGGCGAGCGAGCATGTCACTGTACTACTAAACTGATGTGCGTTCGAGTAGCTTCCCCAGGTCGATCATAATGATGATGATGATGATGATGATGATGATGATGATGATGATGATGATGATGATGATGATGATGATGATGATGATGATGATGATGATGATGATGATGATGATGATGATGATGATGATGATGATGATGATGATGATGATAATAATGATAATAATAACTGGATTTATAGAGCACCAAATTGCCAAAGGATACAAGGCGCTTTTACATTATTATCCCTGGTCAGTGGGCCAATATCAATCCTTAAACTTTCTCAGCTCCCTCACAGGTACCCATTTATACTGCTTGTACCTGCTTGTATTGCGTCTCTCGCTACACGTTCTGAACATGTAGAAGGAGTGTAGGAATGATGACGCAATTTCGCCTCTGCACGTACACGAATACGTTATGAATCGTAACCTCTTTAATATTGACAAAACAACTCATATGGATATGCATAATCTCTTCGTACCAAAATTTAACAACCAACCTGTAAAAGTGGTTGGTAGCTAATAATGTTGTATAACATGGTGAACATTTAATCAACTTGTTTGTATTTATGTGAAATTTAGCACTATTTATCAAGTTTAAACTTTCCCTTATTGCACATTTGACAAAATATAACAAAATATTTCGTCAAAGTCCTTACAAAGGAACATCTTAAGAAGCACTTCATTTTTTTCTATTAGGAATAATGGATTAACAATGCTTCGCGTAACCCGTTGTGTAATATCCCGACGCAGGAATTGCACTTCTTGAAGGATTGTTGGCCAGGAGAAAATCTAATTATATTCTCCACCCATTTATTAATTTGTGAGAATTGTAATCACCTTTATTTCATGTGAATTGTTATGGTTGATGGAAAGTGATAATACAGTATTGTTTCCTTTGCAGAATTTAAAGTTCATTGTCATTTCAGATAAATGTTAAGAATAACAATGACTTGAAAAGCAGAAACAACATTACACAACGTCAATGTTTTCACTAAGTTAACCCTTTTTTGAGTAGGCTTATTTTTCGACATTCGTATTTATTTTTATTGAAATCAACAGTTCCACAAGGTTACATGGCCTAAAACTTTGTAATTACACAAATTGGCTTTGGCACAAATTGGCTTTTAATCATTTATGTTATAGTTTTGACAACGCCGTATTGACTTTTTAGTATGCCAATCACTGTGCAGACGGTGTATAAATTAACGAAATAGACTATCGTGTAAAATGCATTCGTTTTAAAACTGTACAACCTTTGCTCGCCTAAAACACTAAAATATTATTCATTTTGTGCTGATTTATACGACAGTATGCCTGTTTTATTTAGGTAAACTAAATGAAATAAGATTGTATGCAAAACTCCATGCTTCACGACAGTTTAAACAAACCAGGTAAGCATAAACTGCCATAGGTTGGTTCTATACACATCCCATCATTATTATAAAGTATGGATGGAGTTACGTAAATTTGTCCAAATAATCACTTCAAGACGCTACCAACTTGAATACTAGGCCTATGTGTGTTCATTCTGAGGGGGGGTAGGGGAATATCACTTACATTTGTTTGTTCACAAAACAAAATACAACTAACGTGACGTGATTGGGTACAAAAAACTGTTGGCCAAAACTTGTGACATTGAATTTCATGAGAACAATTATATTTTTTAAAGAGACTGATGTATTTAGGTAAAATTGGTATAATAAATGTTCAAAGTGATTGTTAATGTCAGTAATCCACGCTGTTAATTTATTAGTTTGCATTCAATGTTAACCGTGTTCAAATTAAATGCAGATGTAGCAAATACAGGTGTCATTGGTGTCATTCATCCATACTTATACACAATTCATCCACACTAAAACAGTGTAAATCCCAATCATGTTTTGCGCACAAAGTAGAGCAGTTCCCGATTGTGCATACTGCTAAAACTGGGACATCAATCTTAATGGTGTTCTTATTTGGCGAGTTGCTCAGATATGAAGCACTATGCATCTCGGTGGCCTTACCTCGTAATTCATAGACCAACAAAAATATAATGGCCTGTAAATAACATGTTTTAAGTGCCCCTCCCCACCAAAAAAAAATAAATAAAAATAAAAAATAAACAAATAAACAAATAAACACACCCAGGTCCCTTAATGGCCCAGCTTTAATTTGAAAGAAAACAAGGACACAGGTGGATTCGAACCGGGGTCCACACAGGAGAAAGACGAGTAAAGTACCCCTACGCCAATCTGATGTTGGGCTCTTGTTTTTCTAAAAAGGTAATATAACAGTGTGGTTACCTAATGATAATAATAATAATAAATTAAAAATTTATATTGCGCTGTTTCCATTTAAAAATGATCAAAAGCGCATAACAAAAATAAACACACCATTGAATAAACAGATATAAATACAAACAAAATTAAAGACAAATCACACTGATGAGGTTGCCAAGCCAGCTCCCAAACCTCAGTATGGGGTTACGTCTGTCCCGCCAGAGGAGGATCTATGTCAATATACCCCCACTGGCATCGGTGATGTCTCGATCTTTCCCGGAGACAGACGCCTTTAACCTACCTATACTATTTAAAGGAATATAGCCTAACTGGCTTGGTTCTCATCAAAAGTGCAATTAAGGAAATTAATTTACAAAAGCTTCATTAAAAAGGTATGTTTTAAAAGAATCAAATGTCTGTTCATTGCGAATGTGGCGCGGGAGCGCATTCCAGAGCACTGGGGCTGCCGATGAAAATGCTCTAGCACCCAGCGTAGCAAGCATCTTGCCTTTCACCTTCACCTTCACCTATCCCATAACCCCGGAGGGTCGTTGGGGCACCACAGACGATCATCATGTGGTGTGTCTTGGGCAATTAAACCTGGCGGCGCCCATCCCTCTCCAGGCTGGATGCAGTTATAAAGTCGTACCCAGGACCATCTTGCCTTTAGGGTACTCTAAAACAAAACCATTACTACTTGACCTGAGATTATAACGGGAACCTTTGTTAATACTAATGAGATTTTTTATGTACACTGGCGATAAACCATGGAGTGCCTTGAAAGTTAACAAAATAATTTTAAAATTAATCCTAAACGATTTTTTTTTTATGATACTGAGCAAAAGGCCGTATCGAAGGCCTTATCGGGGGTTGGGCCAATTTACCGACTGTCTTTACCAATTTCAGGGGCAGATATAGAAATGAAATGGAAGAGGGCGGAGATGTCTTTCTAAATATTGAACACATTCAAAATCGCTCGACGGGGGATCGGAGGTATGATTGACGATTAAGAGAGATCAGCAAGTCGAGGGCTAGCGGGATTGAACTGCACTCTAGCTCCCCCACCCGTCGAGCGATTTTAAAGTTTATTCCTCGTGACGCGAATGCAAACATACATTTCTCCCGAAAGTGCATTACTTTAATATAGGCAAAATGTTGCTTTTAACTTCAAGCATGGAGTCCTTCCTCCATGCTTCAAGTAAGATTTGTTACGCTTAGTTTGATTTTAATCAAACTTTTCAGTAAGGTATTATACGCTTCAATCTTTATTCGCTGACATTCTCAGATCGCATTCAGATCGATGTGTACGTGACGTAAAAACAACAGGCTATCATGTTCAATTTCTGAAGCTACGGGGCTTTGAAAACGTTTAATTAAATGATAGTATGCGCTGAGTCCATGGTTTTACGTGTGAAGTATCAAGTGGAGAGATGTGCGAAAGGATTGGATTGCACTATGGTAGCAATAAATAATAATAATAATAACAATAACCATCTCTACCCTCACAGGTACCCATTTATACACCTGGGTGAAGAGAAGCAATTACAGTAAAGTGTCTTGCTCAAGGACACAAGTACCACGGTCGCTGCCAGGTTTCGAACCCACATTCTGATGGCACAGCCATCAGAACTTGAGTCCAATGCACTTAACCGGTCGGCCATGGCACCCCATGCACACGTTAAATTAGCATTCAGTTACAATTAAATAGGTCCGTGTCTATAACAGGACTCACAGACGATCGATGAAACACCGGCCCACCGAGCGGTAGTCCTGTGTTTGAATAGTTTCCATAATAGTCGTTATGAACGGAGACGACATTGCAGACTTCAAACACTGACAAACACAATTAAATTAAATGAGGTGAATATTGATTTTGTTTATAGGGACAGCAGTAGCGGAACAAGTTACCGCCGGGCCGGGGGGCAGAGCGCACGGTCGGGCCCCCCCCCCCCCCCCCCCCCCCCCAGGCATCATTCCCTAACCACACGTGATTTCCGAGAGACCCGTCATGATTACACTTCATGTTTTCAGGGGAGCTCAAAATAAAGAAAGGGCCCGGTTGATTTGTGTAAGTTCCAGCTCGGGCCCGGTCCCCCAACCACCCCCACCCCCCCACCTCACCCCCCTCCACCAGAATGTTATTATTTTTTTCTTTGGGGAGGGGGGTCCGGGCCCCCCCCCCTCCGGGCCGGGGGACGGCTGCTCCCCCAGCCCCCCCTGACGGTCCGCCACTGAGGGACAGTATCATCACAATCAGAGCAGACTTTCAACAGGGCATGGAATCGGTGTCCTAATTTAAGATGAACACAGTGACTGAATACTACTGGCTCATTTATGCAGCGACAACAGTAATTTGACCTTATTATAATGGGGTATTAATCACTGAGTTAATCTAAAACTACACTCTAAAAAACGAAGTGCTGAATATAGCACCTCAAGTGCAGTCACTATACAAGCTCCTAAAAGTGCTAAAATTAGCACTTGAGGTGCTAGATTCAGCACTTCGAGTGTACATTCTATATGCACTCTGAGTGTACATTCTATATGCACTCTAAAAACGAAGTGCTGAATAAAGCACCTCAAATCAACTTGAGTGCAGTCACTATTCAAGCTCCTAAAAGTGCTAAAATTAGCACTGGAGGTGCTATATTCAGCAGTTCGTTTTTTAGAGTGCATATACAAAGTGCTGAATATAGCACCGCTAGTGCAGTCACTATTCAAGCTCCTAAAAGTGCTAAAATTAGCACTTGAGGTGCTATATTCAGCACTTCGGTTTTAGAGTGCATATACAAAGTACACTCGAAGTACTGAATATAGCACCTCCGGTGCTAATTTTAGCACTTTTTAGGAGCTTGTATAGTGACTGCACTTGAGGTGCTATAATCAGCACTTCGTTTTTTAGAGTGTAAAAAAATTGCATGCCCTATTTATCTTGACGATATTGTCCCTTAAAGGGAAAGGATACTATTCTGGTGTTTTGTGATATACGGTACTTTCAACCCGATAGTTTTCAAGACATACACCATGAAACTAACCTGTGAAAGTTTCGTCGTAATTAGTTATCATGATTTTGAGAAAAATACGTTTGAGGTGCATGCTAATTTGTTAATTTGATAATCTTTTGATTACCAATATTGATTGTGGCTTCTCCTTAAGGTTTTCCTTTGTTTGTTTTTGTTTTTTTCAACTTTAATACATTTAGCACATTGATAATATTTTAAAATATGACAAACCAAAGGATTTGTGCCTCGGTTTGTCAAGGTCTGGTCTCCAGCCTTTCACTTGGATTGTAAATTATCTATCGCAACTCATGCCAAAACCAAACTATCTCAGGTGAAAATCATGCTTGTACTTTATATTTTCTATGTTCACAATTCCTTCATTATCCCCTTCGGGCCGATTGTACAAAAAAGCAAGACCGTTCTTTGACAGGTAGTGTGGCTACTGCAGTTTTTTGGTTGATGTGAAATGAGTGCTCTTATGATTGAAATTTATTTTGTTTGTTTCTGAAGGTCCTTGGGAAGTACCTACCCAATATCTAAATGAAATTATATAACTACCTTATCGCCATTGCCGTCACCATAGTGAAACAATAAGACATATGTAATACCAGTTATCACAGTACATGTATACAACATCACCCGGTATACATATACCGGGTGATGTGCAAACACATACATATTGGAGTAGGAATTTCTGGGATGATCCCTTCAACTGAAGAAAGATGCGATGCAGCAGGCTTATATGGAAGGATTAAGTCACTGGACTTTATTTAAAGGAGTTATGCTCCAATTCCATGTTTTCCTGAGTCAGGACGCATACACGTACCTACCCGCAGGGTTAAGTCAAATTCCATCGTCATCAAGTAAAATAAGTCTCATATTTCAGCATTAGTAAAGAAATTCACTAAACTAGTTTTCCATTTCTTCAAGAGCTATAGCCCGTCCAATTAACAGTAATTTTGTTGTTGTTGTTTCCCAAAACAATTACACAAAGTTATGCTGCAACAAAGCGGATACTTCGATTAAGTGTCGAAACTGTGGACATACCTTTACAAATCTATCAGTCTAAAATTAAAATATTGCCTGCAACAAAGTAAACATGGCATCTATATCAACAGCTGGCTTCGCGTGATGTTGTCTTATAATTTACTTCAAGTATCAATACCGAGAAGGGTACCGATTGAGAACACATTTCCTGTTACACAATCATGTGAGCCCGGAGTAAGAACTAAGGCGGGAAATATGACTGAACCCGTATATCACCTAATGCACGTATTAATGCAAACACGTTAACTCTTCTTTTTTTTCTTTCATCAATAAAATAAATGTCTGTGACAGGACTCATACACGATTAATGCAAGACCAGCCCACCGAGCGGCAGTCTTGGGTTTGTATCCACAAGTCTAAAGCCTGGTTTCCATAACAGTTGTTATGAACGCAGACAGCAAATACAAACAACACAATGGAATAAATATATAGATTGGTGAAATTCTTGCGTCGGGAGATAAACAATTGATTTAATTTTGCCCTACACCGACGTGTGTATAGCACTGTATGCTCAATGCTTTCCGAGTGTCTGTGAAAAAACTACACAGGCGACTTGGGCGGGATTCGAACCCACGACCTCCTGCTTACTAGTGCAGACGTCTTAACCTCTCGACCACCGAGCTTGCCCGATGACGATTGGCCGGCTAGAATCCCATGTAGCAGCGGGTTCCGCGATATATATAATAGATTGGTGAAATTCTTGCGTCGGGAGATAAACAATTGATTTAATTTTGCCCTACTACAATGGAATAAGTTGAATCTTGTTTTTGTATAAAGGGACATTATCGTCACAATCAGAGCAGACTTTCAACAGGGCATGGAATCAGTGTCCTAGTTTAAGATGAACACAGTGACTGAAAACTACTGGCTCATTTATGTAGCAGCAAGGGTAATGTGACCTTATCATGTGGGGTATTATTTTCAGTCACTGAGTTAATCTAAAACTAGCACTTCGATTACATACACTATTTACATTATAACCACTCGGGAAGCATGATATTGCAATTTTAAGTCTTAACAAACTCTACCAAATTATTCCAATAGAGAGCTGAAGAGACGACGTCATGTTCACAAAATCATGTGTTGAATCATAGAACAATAACAAAGAATGTGTACCCTGCAAAAACTGAGGTGTTAAAATAACGCTAGTGGTGTCAACTTTATTCTTCCATGGTGTTTATATTGTGCGAGTTGACTAATATAAAGACCAATGGTGTAATTTTTAACACCACAGTTTGCAGTGCAACTACTAAATCCTTTTTATAATCTTAACAAAGCATAATATCATGATCCCAGATAACGTGAAACATTCATAGTGTATAGTTGATGATGGTACAATAATAAATAGCTTGATATGTGTCTGCTTGAGGTGCTATCATGTTATTAAAATAAAGAACGTAATTTCCCAAAACAACTTGATAACCCAAGAAGACGAAAATTCCAATTAAATAAACTTGCACTATTTTTCAAATGTAAGTATCGGTACGACTGTTTTTATTCTATAAAGTACGGTATGCATTTATTTACAGACCTATCACCAAATGTGTATAGTTGTTTTACAATACTAACAATTTGGATAATTGAAATATAAATTCATAAATGTAACAAATCCGATATGTTGCATAATACAATACAATAATGTTATCATATTATCCGGTTTTGAACTTTGCTATTTACAACAAATTTAAACCATTTGTAAATATGTTACGTTTGCATTTAATATTCAAACATACATGTCTTATAAACTTTAAGCAATAATGCACTTTGTTATGTCATTTTACGTTGATAAACCCACGTCTATACCTCAATCAATAAAAGGGTTGGATTTGAATGATCAGTTTAAGTTTTTCATACAACATATATTCCTTTATTTTATTTACACAGAACCATTAAAGCATACCAAATACATTTCATAGTCACGTCAGACTTGGAGATCGATTTAATACCATTTTGTTCTAACCGTCTCGCTCGCCTATGCGGCTCCTGCATTGCCCTTGAGCCGATCTGATGACGTTCCCTAAGAGTTGGTCTAAACCCATGTTCGTTGTCAAATACTAATAGGGATCAAGAATGCAATCTTATAAGGAGCCGCTGTCACTGGGAAAGTACAACCCCCTTCATTTCAATATACAATAAAACACGTTGATATTCTCATTACTTCGGATCCTTCAATCCAGTTTCATTAGATTCATCCGGCATGGTTAGCTTTTTTTTCCTGCCAATTTCCTGTTTTTTCAAGAGGTGCTCAAGGTACATTATCAATAATTGACCATTCCTCATTTGTGGAGAGGATTTATCATAAGGATACTAAACAACACAGGTTTTATTATCTAAAACACAAGGTAAAATATTATTGTCAAATGTAATTTAGTCCGAACCACAATTGGCTCGATTTCAGAAAAGTGTAATGTACACTGGGATGAAACAAAATGGTCTCTGTTATGTTGACAGGAACAACAGCAGCGGTATTATTTACAAAATTGTTGTCCAATACAGGGGTGGTCTTGTCCACTGAATGGATGAGTCTGCAAGGGCTACAGGAAGACGATCATATTATTAAAAAATAACTTGATTATTCGTTTTACACCTCTAACATGTACATGAACTGCACCTCGAGGTTTTTTCCTGATTTTTGAACGGGTAGCGACCACTGTTCGCCTTTCTCCGTACGTTTCTCGATAGCAATCACTTCCCCATACGTTACTGTGAAGCTTATAATAAATCAATCTTGGTTGCATTCATGAACTGAACACAGCACAGTAGCACACGGTAACATCGAAAGACAATATCTGGGGAGTTTTGCAGTACTTTGATCATTAGCTAACCAGCATACATTTCACAAATCGGCTTGCACACTGAGCTATTTTGTGAAGAAGTCCGTGGTTAAATTGAAGCTGTTTTGTTTAACTCATCCCAGTGGCCAGTGATCTAGGGAATTATGATCGCTTCCTAATTTCCCCTAAAACGTCATCGAAGTTCATTACAAACTAGTTACCGAGCCCGCCCAAACCCTCTTGCACCATTAAATCTCCCGGGTCAGAATTTACAACTGATACAACAAGTTCCCAGTTACCAGATCCACTTTGGGGGTCAAAGTAGGATTCTCGCTGACCCAGAGTTGGTTTGATCCAAGTATGAATGATCCAAGTAGGAACCCCCTTTACCCAGTACAGTTTGACCCGCATGTGTTTAGAGTATACATCCCTCTGGAATCAATCATGCATTATGCTTGTACCCACGTTGTTTTCAAAATATACCGGTATATCTAATCATACCAACAGGCATGCACTTAACATCCGTTCTTTACAATTATTATTTACAACTTAAAAATACACATTAAAGTCCCGATTAAGAATTAACCAAGTATAATGGTCTGAATTCCCAGAACAATTATCTTTGGAATCAGATTGCCCCATGATGTGCGTTAGACTGACCCAAGTGAGACTGATACAGGTCAAAAACATCATTCTGACCTGAATTTCGGGTCAGTCTGACCCAAATTGGAAATTACAGAATCTGACCATTTTTGAGGTCAATTCTGACGTGGGATCTGTTCGTTGAAAAGTGTAACATCCTACATGAGGTGCTGCAGACCAATGCAACAGTAATAAGGTTCCAAACGGGAAGAATTTACCCTGCAAGTAACTAGTCTACATTTATGTAATCATAAATCATAAATAGGTAATCATAAATCATAAATTGTATCCATATGATGACAACCATATTTTGTTAGATGATTTCAGAAAGACAATTAGTATATCTCACGATCACCAATATATAACAAACACCACCATATGCAACATTAATAAGGTTCCAAACGGGAAGAATTTACCCTGCAAGTAACTAGTCTACATTTATGTAATCATAAATCATAAATATGTAATCATAAATCATAAATTGTATCCATATGATGACAACCATATTTTGTTCGATGATTTTAGAAAGACAATTAGTATATCTCACGATCACCGATATATAACAAACACCACCATAACGAATACTTGGTTATACCAGACATGACCTATTGGCTCCCACTATAATTATGTAATAACATTTCAGCCAGTGATAACTGTAAAAAAAAATATTAAAAAAAATAACAAGAACCAAAAACAAACAAACAAAACAAAAAACATGACCTATTGGCTCCCACTTTATGTAATAACATTACAGCCAGTGATAACTGTAAGAAACGATAACAAGAACAAGAAGAAAAAAAACAGAAAAAAAACCAGAAAAAAAACCAGACAGAACAAAACAAAAAAACGACCACTATACCGATTAACCTGTTGGCGCCATGATGTTTGTTAAAAACTACGACACTGGTGTTCACACTGGGCTTACCCAATACCATGCAAAACTGTGGTGTTCATATAGAATCAGTGGTGCCAACTCTGGTGTTGAAGCCCAATTGTAATACCACAGGGTTTTTAAAACCACAGTTGTTGTAGTGTGTGAAAATGAAGTCACTTTGGTTATTTCAACACCCTAGAAGCTGTTCAGGGCATAGTGGCGTGGCGGTGTGATCATCAGCAGACCACTGGCTTGCCCGTTGACTAGAGAATGACAGGTTTCTGATTCTTAGAAAGTTCCTCTAGGGCCATGAAGTGACGGTAGTTATAACGCTCCGGCGGTTCGTCGCCGTGTTGCTGAAGCCTTCTCTTCTTGCGGCTAATGGAATGCACCAAAAGAAGTAGATATCATATCAGGCAATAACTTGACCACGGGAACAACACATTAAGTGTGTTTGTAGTGGATTTATCTTTTAATTTGTAATCGCCTGTGTTTTTCGCTATTTTAACGGCAATTCCCGGCATTATATTCTTTTATTTTCTTTGCTAATCTGAACATTGCTATTTTAAAAAGCTTTAAATTACTAATATCTCAAAATATTCCTGAGAAACATGGTTTGACAGAATAAATGTACTGAAATAATTTGTTAGTTGGTCACGTCATGAATTAATATTGGCTCTTTTTGTTTTACTGATAAACCAAGCTTCTGACAACTGTGTAGTTGTTTTTCATTTTTAAAGGAAATAATTAAAGAATTAAAGTTCCAATGAAAACGAACAAATAAATAAATAATAAATAAAAAATGCCGGTAAAACACAGGTGATAACATCTTTAATGGATTGAACACCAATGGTAAAAATTATATAAATGCATCCATAGTTTATAAGAATGGAGAGATATGTAGTTGAGAAACCAACTCGGTAGAGTTCCATTTCATTCCAATGCAACGTTTAAGGGGATGGAACAACACTGGTGGTTAGCAACGATCGTTAAGATTGTTAAGAAATATATCATAAAAGTAACCTGTGAAAGTTTCCGCACAACAGGTGCTCACATTTTTGGAGAAAACGACAAAAACAGTTCCATGTTTTTGTTATGTTTTAATGTTTTGCCAAAATAAATAACCAAATTACAGCTTTACAACTGCGAAGTTGGTGAAGGTGCAAATAATGAGAAAACACTAAAAATTATGCACACTTTCTAAAAGTGTTTTCTGTAATAAATTGAGGATGAAACGTTGACCGGTTAGTTATCTAATGGATATCTTGATTTTAATAACATACTCATAATCACCCTGCAAGAACTAGTGTGTTCAAATAACACCAATGGTATCAACATTATTGTGCCATGGTGTTTAGGTAGGACCTTAGCTCTATGGTAGGACATCTTTCCCCATCCTCCAAATATCCCTAGGTTTTTGCCTGTTCCTGCCCGGTATTGTAATGACTTATAATCTGCCTGACCCTAGTAGCCAAACAAAGAGACCACTTAACTCTG
The DNA here is from genome assembly GCA_029582265.1 of Zoroaster sp. YZ-2022. Taxonomy (NCBI): domain Eukaryota; kingdom Metazoa; phylum Echinodermata; class Asteroidea; order Forcipulatida; family Zoroasteridae; genus Zoroaster; species Zoroaster sp. YZ-2022. The sequence continues at coordinate 11,308,025 of CM055829.1, read as the reverse complement.
GAATTAACCTCCCATAACCATAACCTACAAGGGCCTGGTGGATACACAGAAGAAACAGCAAACACAACTGACCTAATCCTGGACAGCCGGACTCTTCTATTGTAAACGTTCAGAGAGTGTTAAGCCCCGTGGGTCCTGGCCAAAAACAAGAAATATTTGGAGGTGGGGAAAGATATCCTCTCTTATAATTTTGCGAGTTGCCCAATATGAAACCACTGATGTAATTTTTAATGCCCCAGTTTGTGGGCAATGTATGAGCAGTTTAATGTTTTATTACACATCTTGAATCAACGAGTGAAAGCATACGGTAAGTAAAGAAGACGTTTAACATAACCAATGTTGTGCCGTCCATTGAGCGGCTGCTGGCTGTGTTAAAGCGAGCATCAATAGGATGTAACTGTGTCTAATGATTCCTGTAAAATTGGGATGAAATTACTTAAGAATGGTACTCGGCCAAGCAGGAAATAGTAATTCAAAACATCTATTGCCATGCGAGAATCCTTCCACAAGGCTAGGACTGAACAAAGGCTTACCAATAATAAACCCGCTTTCGTGGATTACACACCCCCTTATTAAATAAAGTCTGGCATCTGACACAAGTCTTTCCTGATTTTCTTCAAGGTTTGCTGAATTGTAAATTTGATAATGTCAGATTGACAGATGGCTTCTAGAGCATCCTTATTTACGTGTTGTTTCCCTAAAAAGAATGAATGAAAATTCAGTTGGAGAACGCAATGATATTTTGCAGATGTTTTTTCATCACTCTGAATTAAAAAAAAACATCGATTGCTGTGTATTAATCATTTTTGTCTAACACATCATATCTAAAGCATCGTTGCAGTCTGTTTCAAGGATTATTCTAACCGGTCCTACATTTTAGATTCAAACATCTGCCATATTAAATTTGACTACTAAAAAAGCGAAACCTTGAGAGTTTTATGTTCAGTAAACTTAAACTTAGCAAGTATATACTTGTGTATGCAACACTGAACTATTACTTGAATTGGTATTGTTACTGATCACCACTTATCTCATCACAACATATGCCGGTATTGGGGAGCTTGTGGGTGCACCCCACTAAATAGTGATAAATTCATGCGCCGAGCTGTTTATCATAACTTGTATGTCCTCATTTTCGTCTGAAAAAAACCACAAAGATGAGGCCCATTCATTTGAGGGATTGTGTAAAGATGGTCTAATGACCAAAAATAGTCCCGTTTTCACTGGTTTCCATTGGGATGACATGGGCGGATCCAGAACATGTTTAGGGGGGGGGGGCTGAGAATCAAAAACAATTATTTTTCAGTACTACAAAAATTACAATGAAATAATCAAAGGGAGAGAAAAACAAAGCACACTGTGGGAATGGGAGTGCGTTCTCCCCTCCCCCCTCTCTCTCTCTCTCTCTTTTTCTCTCCTTTTTTTGTTTATATATTTTTTTTTACGATTTTAGGCGGGGGGCTACAGCCCCCTTAGCCCCCCACCCTGGATCCGCCAATGGATGAGAATAACTCGACGGGCGTCTGGACTTATCCACATTAAATTGAGAAGAAAATAAAAGGTTAGACATCAATCAATATTTTTTCTTTTGGTTTTAAAAAGTGTAGGACTAAGTATTTTTTTAATGGTTTTTAAATAGTTTGTATTTAGCATTGGTTGATATGGGAGTTTATTTAGTGAGATGCACCCTTGTAGGCATATGGGAGAAGCATCGGATTATTGTGATGACACCATATCGTCTGTGCAGCCTACGTACTGTGCTACATTGAGAAAGGCTTTGGCAAAGTAATCAGTATTGAGAAAAAGCGTGAAAGTAAGTCTATTCATAAGTTCTGTTAAGCATTCATTAAATGCACAGGAAAAAGAGAAAAAAGCTTTGATTTTAAGGTTGACAAGATTTCCCAAAACGAACTTTAAAGCTCATTAATGGGAGAATTAAGAGCATTACAAGAGAAGATACGCAAAGCTGATTGCGTTCATGAATACTGACCATAAGAAGCTTAGTTTGACTGTTTTTCAAGTAATTCAAGTAACTTCTTTTGTGGTTTTACTTATAAGCAGAAATTATTTAATATCAAAGACATAATCGTATTAAGCAATAAAACCTTCTGCGCGGAAAATTGACATATTAATTACTTCACAATTAAAGGTAATATATGGTATTGGTTATTAAAAAAATACAGAATAATTCAAAATATACTGAAGAGCAAAAGAAACGCAAGTCCGAGGTCTTGTCAAGTTTTCAAACCGAAGACAAACCATTTTGATTCTAATCACTCATTTAATGAAAAATGATTTCAATTTGTGAGCTGAAAGTGACTGTTGAATGTGAAAATCTTGCAATACAATTTCAACAGTCACTTTCAGCTCACAAATTGAAAGCATTTTTCATTAAATGAGTGATTAGAATCAAAATGGTTTGTCTTCTGTTTGAAAACTTGACAAGACCTCGGACTTGCGTTTCTTTTGCTGTTCAGTATAGTTTTTCTGTGGTGCTGTTATTTTTACGAAAAGTGAAATTATCGCCTGTGCTTTTACTTTGATTCCTGCAAGATTGGGATGAAATTACTTAAGAATGGTACTCGGCCAGGCAGGAAATAAGTTAATTCAAAACATCTATTGCCATGCAAGAATCATCCTTCCACAATACAAACAATAAATCCGCTTTTGTGGATTACACACCCCCTTATTGAATAAAGTTTCGCATCTAACACAAGTCTTTCCTGATTTTCTTCAAGGTTTTCTGAATTGTAAATTTGAATAATGTCAGATTGATAGATTGGCTGCTAGAGCATCCTTCTTTAGATTTTGTTTCCATAAAATAAGAATGAAAATTTGACAATTTAAAAATCAAATACAGAATAATTCAATAAATAATTGGTATGAAGCTGATGGTAGTATCAATCCCGACAGTAGTTTTTCTGTGGTGCTGTTAGTTTTACGAAAAGTGAAATTATCGCCTGTGCTTTTACTTTGAATTTAAGACATGGTACCGGTACCGAGTCCTAAATTCAGTATTATCCAATATACATGTATGCCGCCTTTATTAGTGTTGTGAACCTTTTAAAGATGGACTACAACGAGAACTTTCACATTAAATTGACTATCGAACCTTGTTTATGTTGTGTTCAGGTAACAATTTATTGTTGTGGTCATGTTTTTCTCTTTATAATTTTGTTGCAATTTGACCGAAAAAATTAGACCCCGCTTCTTCGATTTTTGAAATTTCCCGCCCTGCACTGGTTCCCGACAAAGACCCATTGAAAATCCACTATGAAATCCACGATATAGTACCAGCGGACTTGTAAACCAGCGAAAAGGGATGACGTATAAACCATGAACACCCGAGAGTAAACAGAAGACGCCATGTTACTTCCGTGTATATTATACATGCGTTTTATGCGTCAGCAGAGGCATGAAGTTTTTATGAAGCTTTTTTTCATGGGTGTATGTCACACACGAAGTATTAATTATTCATGAGTTGAGGGCTTTTGGTGAAACTGGGCTTTTCTGGGTCGTAGAACGCCGATCAAATTGATTTTTTTTTTGCATGAAGGAACAAGTTTTATTGAATAATAATAATATGTTAGTAATCATTACACATTTCTCGAACAAAAACAGCAACACAGCACTTATCATTATTCCGTTGTAGTCAATCTTTAAATTTGAAAATGAATGTTTCCAATTGTTTTCAAAACGTGTGGACCGATTGAAACTTTCAAGGGGTGGTTGTTCAGTGTATATCTTAGTTCAAATACAGCCAGGACACTTTAAGAAGCCGTTTGGCCAACATTGTCAATACATTGTACATTGCCTTAAAAGCCACACTGCAAACGTACGTTTGACTTTACTGAACATGATCTTTGGCTTATAACGAATTATAACGAACAGCCACTATCTATTTGGTAAATGTAACGTCATTTGAATTTAAGCCACGCCACATTTACATGGAGTTGATCCAACAATTATCTGCTTACACACGAAAATGCATTGCCCACATGAAATTCTTTATTACAGAAAAAAACGTGAAGAGTAAGAAAAAATCACGATTGCTGTTTTGCAAAAGATTGGAACCTTACAAATTGCTACCGTTATTTTCAGCAATACAAGCTTGGGAGCGCATTGACTAAGACATGAAAAGGATAAGCAAGGACTGCGGTAACACCAGGTAGAATTCTCTTTTGAGTAGTAATTAGTTCTCAAAAGAATCGGTCGGTTACAACACGACGTTTCGATCAGTATGTTCTGATCATCTTCAGGAGAATGATCGTCTCCATTTCTTTTCAGAACTAATTACTACTCAAAAGAGAATTACTAAATGGTGTCACCGGAAACAGTCTTTACTTTAATATAGGCCTAATAACTGGATTTATAGAGCGCCAAATTGCCAAAGGATACAAGGCGCTTCTACATTGTTATTGGTGGTCATTGGGCCAATATCAATCCTTAAACTTTCTGAGCTCCCTGGGGAGTATACAACCCCAAGTTACCGTAGCGCATCGGAAGCTTTTTCAACCACAATATCAACCTCTACCCTCACAGGTACCCATTTATACTCCTGGGTGAAGAGGAGCACTGTACAGTGAAGTGTCTTGCTCAAGGACACAAGTACCATGGTCGTGGCCAGGATTTGAACCCACATTCTGACGACTCAGCCATCAGAACTAAACAAAAACATGTAATAAAGGTTCCCAGGCTATATAATTACACAGTTAATTATTCCAGCCATGAAGCTACAAGCTCGATACGAGTGCGTGTGCTGTCAATACGCGCTTGTATTCATTACGAAGAGGACTTTGAACACTCAGTGTGAACTCCATGATGTTCGTTACAGTGCCCGCCGACGTTCCACTGAATTTTTTTTTTACTCTAATTTGTTGATTTGACATACCTTATTTGAATAATAAAGATGATTATCACCCATATAAGGGACACTACATCAAAGAGAATCCACATCACGAGGTAGTGAATGGGGCTCTGAAAACAAACAAACAAAATATCTGCCATCAATCATTCAAAATCTCCAATTTGTCGAACTGTAATGAGAATCTTCCCTATAAATGATGTCATTTTATAGAAAATATAAATTTAGAACACTTAGAATATCTTTTTCACTATTCTCTCGTAAACGACGCACGGTTTTAAGCTGAAGCTTACAAGCTTTTTACACATGTTACACTCAACATTTAACTGAACATTTCACAGGTTGGTTGTATATTGTGTATCTCGATTCAAAGAAAATAAACAAAGTTATGTATGACAATGCATGTAATGTATATATGTTTATATTACTTTAATTAACTATTATTTGTTTAAAGTTGACATTGACAAGCTTCCGCTTATTATGTCTACATCTTGTTTTCTCTGTTTTTCTATTATACTCTGTATTGTACATGTTATAAATGTGTCCATTTATAATGTATCTAGAGAATGGAAATAAATGTAATATTGAATTTAAATTGAATTGAAAGTCATAAAATCGGTTTTACCAATATGGTTTCGGTTTGCGATAATACCTTGTGTTTATCTCAACTAGTGCTGTAGTGAGGTAACAGGTATCGCATCACAACTCGTATCTCAACTGTCGCTAAGTGAGTGTTCAGGGGAGAACCAATTTTGGGCAACTCGTTTCTCAACTATCGCTAAGTGAGAATGTGTTTCAGGGAGAACCATGGGGTCTTCTCTACATTTCGATTAATCTTCGTCAGGAGAAAGTATTACCAATATTGTAACTTGCAATTGTGTGTTTTGCCTTTTCGTTTTGTTAAGGGAGTTACACCATTATCAAAATAAATGCTAAACAGGTGGGGGTGCAATAGCCTATGGGATAATTATGCAGAATGTACATTAGTACTGTCGATTTGCATTTATTCTGCCTTGGTGATGGCGACATGGGGCCATAACCACCACGCATATTCCCACTTTTGGATCCCTAGGCTACGCCTACACTGTAAAAAAAATATCTGTAAATTTACATCAAAAGTGATGGCAGTTGCATCACCAGACACTTTGATGTAAAAATACAGATGTTTTTTTAAAAGATAACGCCCCAATTTGCTTTTATACTTTACACAAATCTGTAAAATAATGTTACATCCATATGTTAAAAATACAGGCAATTTGTTATTTGAAATCCAAGAAAAATTAAATTTTTACATTTAAAGTGCTGTGAAAATAAACAACCTACTGTTTCTGTGAAATTTTCTCTGTAAAAATACAGAAATGTTTTACAGTGTAGTTTTAAACTTCAAGATAACGTGAAATGTGTGCACCACTTATCAAATCTATAATTTATCATTAGTCGAAGGTCCATTTCCATGTATATGAAATACTCAGAATAATGCCATTATGTTGGTAGTTAATTTAATGACACAATGTACAATATTTATGTTAACCGCTCATAAACAGCGTAATTAGAAGGAAAAAAAACGTTTTCGACGGGGGTTGCGTCCTCACCCTCACACCCCCTGAAACTGACTAATCTGTCGCAGTTTTTTTCCTAGTTTCAATCGGTATTAAACTATTTATCTGACGCCACACTGTTGTTCAAAATGTAGACTATTTTCACGAATCTATAGATAGATAGTCACTGTTGATTCGTTAAAGAACCTTTGAAATCCTTTTCCCCAATAAGTCAGATGTGACATGTTTCCAATTTTCAGAAGCACGCCAGGAGATAAATAAATCAGAGCTGTCCAAGGTGTCGTGACAAAGCTGTATGGAGGCAATTTCTATGTCCAAATACACTGTTTGCGTATTATAATGTAGGCTACAATCACTATTACTTCCAACCATCATATAACGATTCAAACTTGACTTTTCGATTTCATGTGCAAACAATAATGTATTTGGACAAGAAAATTACATGATTTCAGGAAGAATTTCTGTTGCACCATGTAAACTGTACAATGGGTAAAATAGCAGTCGTTTTAAAACAAACCAACGATGTGTTCTTTGATATCTAAAGCAATTAAACACCATTGGCATATTCGACTCAAATACAAAACCAACATACACAAGTTTCGGCTGAAAAAAAGATGCTCTACAGATGTGTCATATTCATTCGAATGTCTAATTTATTTCCCAGAAAACAAAGTTAGGTCTATTTGACTAATTTAGTACAATTTGTTACCCAAATTCAGACGTGCGTTATTGGGATTAACATTTTATGTTTGATAAAAACGTTAGCACCTCAGATATAAATATTTTAAGGGATTTTTGATACAATCATCAACTTGACACCCATTTGTAAGTTTCATGTCAAACTGCGATTATTTATGGTTTTCGAGATTACCAATAGTATAAAGCAAATCAGCAAGGATTATATAACAATTTCAGAGGAACTTGATACTGAATTTCGCTCGAAGCTTTTCATTTTATGAAACCACAACAGCAACGATCAGATAGACATAATAAATGTTATCAGCCTGCTAATAAAACAAGGCCAATTCTTTCTGCTGCAATTGTTATCCAACAGCGACCCCTTGGGATTTTCACGCTCTGATTATTTGTGAGCAATATTATCAGGCAAGCACATGATTTTCAATGTGGGGCGGGGGGGGGGGGGTAGGCGTTTCGCAGCTATAAAATATGGACCGCATATCGTGTTTTAATCAAGTACAGTCTGAAATGTCCACCATGTTTCCCGAAATATTCTCCTAAATTCACTTAACGGGGTATGGGGACTGTTTAATCGCGGTTTGTGATTGCGTGATAAGAAAACATTGTTGTCGGAAATAGAGGCATCCTCGACTTGTGTTCTCAAAAAAAAATATATATTTATATATATATATATATATATATATATATATATATATATATAAAAATATATATATATATATATATATATATATATATATATATATATATATATTTATATATATATATATATATATATATATATATATATATATATACAAATATATCTGGGGTCATTCTAAATGTGTAAAGGGAAAGTGCATCTATTGGGATGAAACTTTCACATGTGATATATTTAGTGAAAATGATTGCAGTTTCAATTAACGTACGTTTTCAAATACCAATGCTGTACCTTCCTTAATTTACAACACAGGCTGTATTGTCCTTATACAAATAAAATAAAAATATCAATTCTAATTTTGTATAAGCTTATATATGTATTTCCTTTGTACAAAATATTAATATTGTTATTTGATTAGGTAATATTATTTTGAGCTAGCAAAATAAAGTCATGATTATGTTTGTATGAACATTTTGTTCATACAATGTTATGTTCATTTATATTTTTAAAAATGAAATATATTACAGGAGGTTATTACGCAGTTAATACTATCATTTCTACATAGATGATGTCAAAGCATATTATGTACATTTGGCTTCCAGTAACGATATTTTGTTATATCGTCATTATCTTACTTAAAAGATGAAACTGGAGTTTGAGAATGGCTTGGTTGCATAGTGGTGAGCAGGCTCAAATCGCATGTCAAGTGTATTCAGTTCGAATTCACAGCAGTTCATATTTTGTTTAATTACAGCAATAATTCAGATGTAAAGCTTTTCTGTATAAGTATTCCACGGCTGTGGATGGTTTTCTTTGTAAGGAAAAATGAGTCAACTATTTTTAGAACATACACAATGCATAATGATTCTGGACTGCAGAAACACCAACAAAATATTGCTGCCGGACCTCGTAGATCTGCGCCTGAAGAAGTTATCGGCGCTCTGTAATTAGTGAATCCGGTGCTCAGAAACAGCTGCGTAACAGGAATGACCTTAAACTGGCTGTAGTTTCATGTCATCATTTCTCCATCAACCTCAGACCTCTGCCTGTCAAACACAATGAGTGGCTGCAATGTCTAGATCTGACCAGATCAGTTTAATTGACAGCTGCGCGCACGTCGCCATGATTTACTTGTAGGTAATTTAGTTAGTTCCCAGCTTGTGTATTTGTATCCGTGTATAATCTAAGTGGAGTGAGCACGTTTGTGCGAGCAATGTGGGTTAGGAGTCCAGGGCCAACCTACGGCCAAGGTGGACGGTTCTGGTTATTCGGCCCCTCGTAGAGGAGGTGGGGTGAAAAAAGGGGGTTTAGCCCACAAGCTTTACGAATTTACCGTTTTTGTTTTTTTGTTTTTTTTTGTGTGTTTTTTTTTGGGGGGGGGGGGGCGATACAACATATGGTTTAGAAATATACATAGTTATTTAAAAACAAATGAACTACACTATTTGAACACATCCCCTCCCCGGTGACGTGAACATATAATGGAAGATAAAAATGATTTGTATAATTATGTTTACAAAATAATTTGGAGTGCGCAAGTAGGCAGAATTTATTCCCGAGGATGACAATCACTAGCTATAGGAGTGAAGGACCAAGACACTGGACTTCACATATGTTGTATTGATGTGTCAGGATGAATCATTTTCCATTGTTGTTTGACCATGTCCCAACAAAGAGGAATATAGAAAAAAGTTTAGTAAAAACAAACTATAAATAAATAAGTATTGGCTGAGCTGACCTACCTAGTAATGCCAGTATACAATTTTGGTCAAGTGTACTGTGATGCGTCCATACTTTAACAGACTCAAGATATTAGTCTGTATAAAACATATCTGTGAAAGCATTGTTCACGACATAAAAAAGTGAAAATGTTGTTTGTATTCATGCCAATATGGAATTCCTCTCTTCATGAAGACAGAACTTAATTTTGGAAATTGGTCCGAATGTAATACAAATACAAATACAAAAATCACAAATAATATCCCTTGAACATGGAATATTTTATGCCCAGTCAAAGAAATAGTCTAACTTAATTATAAAGCATTGATTACGAGTACGGCAGTACCAAGGCCGAAAAAAAACGTTGCCAAAGTCGAATTTATTCACGGCACAGTCGCACTTAATTAAATTTAAAATGATGAAAATAGATTTGTTCACTTGTGACAAATATTGAGAAAGGCCTACCATCTATACGATTGATTTTGTGTTATTACAACGCAGCCATTTCGATTTGCTTCAATGTAAATCCACTTGAACTAACCGAGGTTGGAAGAAAAATAGTCAGGACCCTGGTATGCATTGATATTTGTGTATTAGCTTCAGCGGCGAAGCCAGGACTTTTTCAGTGGGGGCACAGGGGGCACTGCTTTTCAGTGAGAGGGGGGGCCAGGGTATGGATTTTTCCCTTTTCTTTTTATTTTCTTCTTTTGTGGGACCATCGGGATTTTTCGTGGGGGCACTGGAAATATGTGGGGGGGGGGCACGTTCTCCTCCAGGCCCCCCGTGGCTACGCCGCTGATTAGCTTGTGTATACAGGGAACATGACAAAGATTGGCTTAAAGTGACAAATGTATATGGTCTGACCTACTCTTTCTTAAGCATGCAAATGTATTAGGAGTAAAATACAAACACCAGGAACAGCCTCACCAGTTGCCATGAAGGTGCATTTTCTAGCTGTAACCGTTGGCATGACGACGTTGAGATGGAGGTTGTGCCAGCACACCAGAATAAGGAGAACAACCAATTCTCGTTGACTGTCCAGACATTTGTTGTAATATTCAGCGTTGCATTGCTCCTACATAAAAAAAAGAATGTAGTTAGGTCTAGTTATAAAGATTAAAGGTACACGGAAAATACAAAAGAAAATTATAAGGGCCTATTCCACATTACACTATATTGGGAACTTACATTTGCTACTCCAAATATAGGCCTATTCTTGAGTCCCGACCTATAAAATGACTGACTGACTGATTGGCTGATTGGCAGACGGGCTGATGGACTGACACTTTGTGTACCATTTTCTCTTCTCTTTTTTTCCCCTTCTTTTTTCCCCTTTTTTTGCTAGAAAAATAAATTCGGCGGGCCCATGGGGGTGTTGAACCCCATTATCTCCCTCGAGGTCTACGTCACTGACTGACTGGTTGTTTGACATGCTGGCTGGCTGACTATATCGACTCCCAATGATCGACCGACCATTCGAACTGTCGGTCTTGCTACCTGGCTGGCTGCTTGGCTGGTTGTTGGACTGGCTGGCTGATTGGCCAGCTTGCTGGCTTACTGATTGGCCGCCTAACTGTCGGTCTTGCTGTCTGGCAGGCTGATTGGCTGGCTGGCTATTAACTGGTTTACTAGCTGGCTTATAAACTGCTCCCCAAGGACCGACCGATATGTTTGACACACGGATTTCAATGGATATTTGATACCTTCACACATTGTACACCAAATTTTTTAAAGGGACAATATCTTCGCGATTAGCAAGGAATCTGAATGCTAGTTAAACCATGGAGGTAAACTGTTCGGTTTTTTCTTCTCCTTCTTCTTCCTCGCGAAACCTATCCAGCAAAAAAAAACATCGTTGCAAAGTTCACAGATCCTTCAAACTTGACACATACTTAGACCATAACATGTAGTTGTCAATAAAGTTGTGGCATATAGTTTCAGGTAAAGTTGTGACGTCACAGTGACGTCATCAGATATCAAATTACACTAAATCAAATTTTAATATTTCAAAAAATCATATCTCATGAACCACAAAAGATATTTACACAATCTTTGCATTATCTTACAGATCTTGAATTATTTTTGTACACTTTGTACATTTTTTGTACACAGACATGACCCCAAACTGACCTTTTCTTACGGTCGAAACCGGAAGTTTAAGTGAAAACATATTCTGAAGCAGTTTTATATGGTATTTGAACATGCTTTCAGTGGACGAAATTACTATTGACATGTGACCTTTTTAAAAATGTGACTGATGACGTCATCGCCTGTCACAGCGCCCTCTGGCGATAGGTTTAGAAAAATAATTATTTTTTATCTGAAAATCATTAGAAAATTTGAACATGACTTCTGTGAATAAAGTGACTAGTGACATCTTATCTTTTCAAAAATATGTTTGATGACGCCATCAAATTTCAGAGCGGACCCCTCGCGGCAGTTTTAAAAAGAGATTATTTTTCCAATCTCAGAAATTGAACCAAAGCAGGTACTAACGTTATTTTTCATGATCATGAGGAGGTCATATATATGACCTTCAAATCACCTGATCTGACCTTTACTTCCGGTCCAAACAGGAAGTTCCAATTCAACACATTCTAACGCAAGATTTATATATTTTTGAATATGAACTTGATATTGTTATAATAAAAGATAATACACCTTTGCTAAATATGATACTGACATCATCTATGATAACTTGACTGAACCGGAAGTTCTCGCGAACACCGTGTGTTTGTTCCAATAACCAACGTGATAACGTTAGGCCTATATTACCGTGGCTGCTGCATAAATGAGCCAGCAATTTTCAGTCAGTGTGTCCAACTGAGACACTGATTACATGCCCTGTTGAAAGTCTAGCTGCTCTGATCGTGACAATACTGTTCCTTTAAAGTGTAATCACTACTAGAGTTTATCAAGAGTGTAAGACCCCCTTAATGGCATGACTGAATGAGTCAGAATTATAACACAATTGATTTCAATCAATGCAAAATGAAAAGCCGACTTACCTTATGTAGGTGAAATCTACATCGTTGTAGGTTGTGACCACTTTCCGTTTATCGAACGTGTTAATGAAAAATGTGTACTGGGTACTGTTCGCTGCACTCCAATAGTCCTGCAAATTACAACGGAGATGCACATGGTAGACTTTCAAAGAGGAGGTAAGTACATTGGTTAATGTTGGCAAAACTTTCTTTGAAGCTGAATATACAAGAAACAACGAAACTGATTATGTATAAACGATGTGATCAATGCAATGTTTACAAAAGAGCCCCAAAGGTCAAACATTTACACTGGGTCTATGACAAGAAACTATAAAAATCTGATATTTGGAGATATATTAACAAAAATGTTCTTAATTTTATTGCTTTTTTTTAAAGGCACTAACATTACATGTCAAATCTTATTCATCTGAAAATTTTACTAAAATACATACCACATCGTCTTGTTCGACTCCAGTGTCGAGTATGGCTTCGAGTGTTACATTCAACCATTCATCGAAATATGGGTGCGACTTCGGCGGTTGCCGCACATCGAATAAAATAGTTTTGTTTCTCTCCCGTACCTGCACCAACATTTCCTGCATAGTGAGAATTTTTTGTTTTCTGAACTGAATGGTCTTTTCTTCCGTGAGCTGGTCGGTGGTTCCATATGGATTGGTCTGTTTGGAGATTGGAAATAAATAAATTATAAAATTGTGTATAAAATAATACAAATAATAATAATAAAAACATTTTCATTTGATTATTTTTTTCAAAATACCAATGTTGTACCTTATAATCATTTAACTAGTAAGTAAAAATTAATTTATAAAATATATTCAACATATTTTAAATTATTGTCTAAAATTGAAACAAAAAATAGTTTTCCGATCTATCTATTGCACACAATTATGATGTAAGGTCCTGTGACTAGACTAGACAGTGGTTGGTATCCAGCAGTTAAATTAATTTACATTTATTTCAATTTAATTCTGCCCTTGTATTACATTCTGTGCACTGATATTAAATTGCAGTTTTACAAGTACTACAATGTATACCATAAAATAAATAATAACACTGAATGCATTGATATAGATTGAAGACAGTATACAGTTACAAGACAACGTTGAAGCCACGTTGAAATAAAAGCTGCTATGCCCTAACGTACTGATAGATAAAAAATAAACAACTACTGCAACGCCACAATAACTGACAGACAGGTGTACACAAGTAGGTGTTTAGAAAAAACCATCAACATCAACATATAAACAACAAAAAGGTAAACTTGTATGAATTTTTTGTATATATATATATATATATATATATATATATATATATATATATATATATATATATATATATATATATATATATATATATATATATATATAGATATATATATATATATATATATATATATATATATATATATACTTGTAGTAAAACTAGTGGAACGCTGGTAGTTGTAACTCCGAGTTTCACGCGTTATGCGATCATCAGACAACTGACTACCATCATTGTATATATATATACAAAAAATTCATACAAGTTTACCTTTTTGTTGTTTATATGTTGATGTTGATGGTTTTTTCTAAACACCTACTTGTGTACACCTGTCTGTCAGTTATTATTATCTATCAGTACGTTAGGGCATAGCAGCTTTTATTTCAACGTGGCTTCAACGTTGTCTTGTAACTGTATACTGTCTTCAATCTATATCAATGCATTCAGTGTTATTATTTATATATATATATATATATAAACGGGTAGCGAGCAAAGAAAAATTGGCTGATGCCGGACTCGAACCCGCGACCTCTCGATTACCGTACGAGCGCTCTACCAACTGAGCTAACCAGCCCCTATGTTAGTGGCCGGTCCACTTATGCCAATTATCTATTGCTCTATGGGGCCAGGTCAGAGGCCAAACCATATCTGCCGAGTAGCCAGGGATCAAGCCCCGGTCAGATGCAAACAACCCGGGTAACGGCAGTAGCGGGGATCACACAATTAACGGGACACATATATATATATGGAACGGCAGTAGCGGAACAAGTTACCGCCGGGCCGGGGGGCAGAGCGCACGGTCGCCCCCCCCCCCCCCCCCAGGCATCATTCCCTAACCACACGTGATTTCCGAGAGACCCGTCATGATTACACTTCATGTTTTCAGGGGAGCTCAAAATAAAGAAAGTGCCCGGTTGATTTGTGTAAGTTCCAGCTCGGGCCCGGTCCCCCAACCACCCCCACCCCCCTCCACCAGAATGTAAAAAAAAAAAAAAAAAAAATCTTTGGGGAGGGGGGTCCGGGCCCCCCCCCCCTCCGGGCCGGGGGACGGCTGCCCCCCCCCCCAGCCCCCCCTGACGGTCCGCCACTGTGGAACGGAAATCCTTAGATTTTCCAGCACTATAGTACTTCACAAGCAAATTATCCATGTTCACGAAATGTTGTGGCTTTTCAAAAATCTATGTGGAAATTAAATAATAATAATTAAAAAAAATTCCCAAGCACTTAATTCCCGAGCATTGATTAATTTAAAGAATATTTACCGCTTCTCAAATGTTTAATTTGGCGGCAACGCGTTTGCGAGTTTAGAAATGATCTTTTAGAATCACTCAGTTAGAATGAACGGACAACAGGAAACCCAAAGTCATTTAAAAGCGCGTACTACCGGCTTAAACTTATGGCTATTATTTCACGTGTCGTTTGCACCGCTGAAATTGCACATGCGTCCTTAATCAGCATCAAGGTATCTTCATTTAAGGAGATTGTACACTGCAGGTGAAAGTATATAAATGCATCCATACGTTATACAAATAAAGAGATATGCACAGGAACCACCGTTTCAATTTATTTCGGTAAGCCATTAACGAGAAAAGAGTGAAAACGCAATTCATATCTGGTTGGTTGAATTCTAATGTAGGTCAATATGTAGAAATTACACGAAGGCCATGACCCACTTCAGATTTTATCACAAATGAAAGCATGTCAGACGAAGTGATTTCTCAGAATGTTTGGTACTATTACCACTTTTTTGTGTGTGTGTGTGTGTGTGTGTGCTATGAAACGATGTCCAATTGCAGCCATAATTTCTGGATCGATTGGAATTCTGCCGCGCTGTGGTTTAAACGGCTTTTTCGTATAGGGTACGAACGTTTTCCCAAATTGTGCGGCCTCTCTTAGCCACCATACTTTGTATATGGGAAATGTGGTCTGGTTCCTATAGCTGCGTGTGTACATGTATCATGTATTTCACTGGTTGGCCAAAAAAAATAACTCTCTTTAAAACGGGTTCATAATAATTGACATGTCAACATTTTTATAGGTTATTTCACAAAAAAAACCAAATAACATTTCTTTCATTATTTAATCTCACTGTAAAATATTGTAAAAAGGCACTTTCTCCAAACCCCCTTTTCTCAAATTCTCTTTCTGTCAGTGTTGACATAATGTATAAAAATTGGTTTTCTGAGAAAGCTTAATTGTGCACGTAGGTCTAGAAATTTTCTTGAAGGTTGAATTTGGGTATAAATTTCCAAGTGAAAAAAAATTCATTATGGGGTGTCGTGGCCGAGCGGTCTAGCTTACCGGATTCAAGTTCTGGTGTTAGCAACATAATGTGGGTTCGAATCACGGCCGTGACACTTGTGTCCTTGAGCAAGACACTTAATCATAATTGCTTCTCTCCACCCAGGGGTTAAATGGGTACCTGTGAAGGCAGAGTTGGTTTGCTCTATATGCGCTAGAAATGGCAGCAATTGAGTTGTATACTCCCCAGGGAGCTGAGATGGTTTCAGGAATGATTTATGAGCCTTATGAGCAGGGATAATAATATAATGCGCCTTGAGCACCACTTAGTTGGTGGATACGTGCGCTATATAAATCCACACATTATTATTATTATTAAATTCGTGAGTATATTCATGCCATATAATTTGAAATGTTATGATTTTGTATTTTATTTTCTCTTTTGAGTAAGCTGGTAATGTCCAGTAAGGGTTCAGGATTACGCTTTGTACTTCAATGGGAACTATACGCATTTTAAAGGCATATTATCACCGTCGATTTAATGTCGACCTGTTCTTATGCCATCTATGGAAAAGACTACAGCCCAATGGAACACACTGTGGGCTGTTAACTATAGAGCTATTCTAACTTGAGGTAAAGTTGTAATGGTTATTGGTATCAAACATCCTGATAAATTATTCTGATAAATTATTGGAATGGATCAATTGTCTACATTAGAATTAATTTTCATTATGTTGTTCTTAAATACACAATAATGAAACTCCAAAAGGTTAGTTTCTGTATTTCTGTACATTTTTCGTGATTCTTATGAGCATTAATACATTTACTGACATGGCCGAGCGGTTAAGTGCATCGGACCTGTGTTCTGATGGCCGAGTCGTCAGAATGTGGGTTCGAATCCTGGCTGCGACCATGGTGCTTGTGTCCTTGAGCAAGACACATAACTATAATTGCTTCTCTTCACCCAAGAGTATAAATGGGGACCTTTGAGGGCAGAGATGGTAATTGTGTTTGATTAAAGGGGGACTGACATGGATTTAAATCAAACAGTTAAATATGTGATCGTTTTATTATTTTATATCAGTAAAAGATCAATACAATTTTTGTTTTGTGTTTTTATTGTTTTTGAGTGTTATTTTCCATTGTAAAAATGCTCCCCACTTTTACGCCCTGCACGGAGGAGCTGTTCGTGACGTCATGTCGGGAAGAGAAATTCGGCTCAAAACTCGGCTCAAAATGATCGCTGCACAAAACTATGTGAGCCGATGGACCTGACCACTTTACACTTGGCAGTCGAACTTTGCTCGTCCAAATACGGCGATTTTTGGGTCACTTGGGAACAGATGAAGGCTAACACTGTCTTTGGTGGTGTTGCTGCATCCTGCAGAAACACATCTTCCCGGCGTTTTATTAGTTCCGGAAACAAAAATCACGGAAGAAATGAAATCGACGCTACGTGTGTGAAACGTTTGTATGTATATGTACATCATGTACACATCGGATCTTCCCGACCTTACGTCACATATCTTATGCAAATGAAGCTTCCACCAAACACTTCAAACATTGTTTTAAAATACTTGTACTCATAAATCAATGATTAAATAGACACAGGTGGGTCTCAAAAACAATATTTTATTACAAAACGCCTTAAGTACACACACAATAAAGGATGTCAGTCCCCCTTTAAGCTCGTTGCACTACGTTGTTATGACAACAACCAATTTGACGACTCGATTATGCCAGACCACTCATGTGGTTCCAGAGCAGAGTGGCTTTGCGATTACGAGGAAATATATGTGACCCCGCACGGCGAAACCCGCCAAAAGTCGCTGAACCCCAAACCAAGATACAGCCAATTTTCGACCAATGGGGTGTTATACGGCCTTTTGGGGTTTTTACTGATTATAGTTCCCGGATGTTTATTTAACAATTTCCTGCAAACAAAATTACTGAAATCGATTCATAAGTGTGTGAAAAAGCGAAATTCCGAGCACCATTTTGCAGTTGTTAGTGCGTTTTTTTTCTTCAAAACATCCTGTATTTCTCGAAATCGTAATTTCATTGTTTTTCGACTTTCAAAGTCCATAACTTTCCAACAGAATGCATGATGGATATAATTCTTTCACCATTGAAAAGCTAAAGAGTTGCCCTTTCATATGATACCAATAACTCATTTTTATTTCTGGGACGTTTTTGTGGGTTTTGTCATGCTGGGTCACATATCATATAAATGTTTCTCATAATTGTTGCATTTTCATTTGCTACCATGCTTATCAGCAGAATATTAATCAAGTATTAAGATCCAAACATCTCTGTATATAATTATTGTTTTATTTGCACTAATTGTACTACTCCTTTAACGCCAAAAAAAAATAAAAAATTTAAAAAATGACTCAGGACAGAGGTGGATGGAAACAAGAGGGGCACACAGCCAACACGTGGGACACAAAAATAGTATTGTAAATGTGATAACCCCGCCCCCCCCATCCACTCAGCAATTGTATATAAAACATGTTCAAAGGTATTTTGACTTAATCATAAGTCCACTTTTCCTAATTTTTATGAAATAAATATTGGCAAATAAAGTCGAATTTAGAAAAAATGCAATAAAATGATTTATTTCTTTCATAAAAATTATGAAATTTAAAAACATTTCATTAAAATGAAAATTTATTTCATAAAAATACTTTTGAACATGTTAATTAAACAAATTACCAAAAAATATCATATAACATATAGCCGCAGTTTTGAAGTGACATATCGTAAAATCGCGTTGCGAGATAATAACTATAATAACTATACATGAGTAACATACTTATAAACCAAAAAATAAATAAATAAAAATCAGTACAGCTGTTATTTCACGTACATAATACGTAAGTGACGTTTCCCGTACATTAGTATAGGGACATGTGTCAACTTTGTGGAACACACGTGTGGCGTGACTGTTCGCGTCACTTCGTGAAAACTTTAAAACATGCCGTTCGCGTAAAATACATGCAGTAATATATGCACAAGGCTGCAATCTGTCACTTCGTGAAAAAGAAAAAAACACAGTTGACTTACATTTTACCCAAATCTTAACTACTTAAAAAAAACTAGACAGTTTTAAGGATAAAAAGTTAAGTCCAAATATTGACTAAACTCATTTTTAAAAAAATACGATGTTTTAGTAATCCGTCACTTCGTGAAATCTGCGACGATATATTCACCAGAGTCAAACAAAGTAATATTCACCAAAACATATGTCATGTTTTAGTCACACACCTTAATAAACCAGGACCCTGCATTTAGTTGTTTCAGCTCTGACAGAGTAAAGCTATCAGAGTGATCTTCGTAGCGGTCAGGGAACACGTCCGCCAAATTGGTTGTACGGGTGAGCGTCGCATCATGCATTATGTATGGTACTCCATCGTAACTAAGAATAATAATATGAAGGCTCCTGATTAAAACATTACCGAAATATTCTCAGAAAGTTTACTTGATGTAAAACTAATAAAGGTATCAATCATCCTCAAAATATGGTGTCTAATGTACTCTCATTTTAAAACTTTGTAGGCATGTTGAGTTCATCAATATGTATCGGATGATGTCATATAAATATTCATAGGGCATCTTTCCGGGTGCTTCACCCATTTTTGAAGAACATGTATTATCAACAGTATTTTCCCTATAATGTCCTTAATGTTATCCGTTGGACATCTAACTGAGCACAGATGTTGTCATAAGTACAGGCAATGACAGGCGCGCATGACTACAATTTGGGGGTTAATTAGTACAGTAAAGGCATACATAATAACAACCATAGCACTATTTTTGTTGGTAAGTTCATATACTGGGCAAAGCAACATTAAAAAAATCATGAAAATAAAGAAAAAATATTTTGTGTTGTAAGGTTACGGCAGCCATATTGGATTCACATAATGCATTGGTCAAGTGGTCATATGACCAAATGTTGACGAATGTTGACATCAAACCCTAAACCATGCACGTAATTATCCATTGTCTTACGTATAAAACTGTAGTATTTACAAGCAAACAGTAACATTAAATAGGACATCCCACGTCATCCTTGATAAAGGGCTTCCTAAATAATTGTTAAAAAAGTCGGAACATTTTGAACGTGATCAGTCGAAGCGTTCTGGAGAAAACAAAATAACATGGAGGCCACATTGTGGACTAACCTTATTCAGAATGCAGCAATCTTTATACGTTTGTGATACACTAATACCCGCATTTGAATAATTGAACGTTTTGCATTGCGAGGTTCTGATCTGACTGATAAGGTTATCGTTTCGGAGAGCGTGTTATGCTGGTCGCTGTCCAAACTAAATCCTCCCCTAGATATTTGCAGATATGAAGCCCATGATTTTTTTAAATGTGTAATTCACCATGTAGAAAGGAAAGTGGGTTACATTAAAATGAGATATTGTTAAAGATGCTCATTGAAACATTGATGATTTCGTTTTAGAAAGGAATAAAATCCTTTGAAATAAGATATTTCCCAAATGCAGTCAGTAATACAAGTGCAAAAATTAGTTTGACGGAACGCCCGTAAAACCATGTTTATCACACTTTTTCATGATTATTTTGCGAAAAAGGGTAATTTTAAAGCATTTGTTTCCCTTCCTAAAGTGAAGTAGCCGTTAAAATAGCGAAAACACGGGCGATACATCTTTAAGTTCCTTTGATGTCTCTATTTGACAGGCAATTAATTTACTGAGCTCATAAATACAATGTTCACGAGCTCTGTTCAATTATTTAAAAAGCAATTTACGTTTTTTCCTACAACGATAATAGCAATGTCTTGAAGGAAAATATACGTCAACATTAAAGGAACAACTCGGAATAATTATGCATCTTTGTAATGATGGCACTGTTTTATTGAAAAATATGAGAACTGTTTTATTAAAACTGTTGGAGGAGTCAATGAAATAGGCTTACCTTATTCGAACATCGGTCTCAATTCCATGCGAATTGTATACATCAAGAGCCATCTGAAATGCGACATGCGTGTTCTCTGGTGCAAGCTACGAGAAGAAACCAGTCAAAACACAAAAACAGAGAATGAAAGGAGTGAACACTATTTGTTAGTACAAATATCTATCATCCTGAGAAACTATTTCGTTATCCTCTTAGAAAAACAGAAATTGTTATGTTACCATTAAGCAACCTCTTATAAAACATAAAAACATATAACAGTTATAGATTGATGAAATGCTTGTTTTGGGTGATATACAATTGATTTTAGTTTACCCTTACAACGACGTTTTATGCGCAAGAGGACATCAGTGTTTTTGAAAGTTTGTAAGATTGGGAATATAATACGGTATAGACGATGTGACCAATGACATCACATGTTTACAAAAAAGCCCGAAAGGTCAACTGTGCCTGTCGCAATTAATGCACACGGGTCTATAACAAGAAACCATAGCATCTGATATTTTGAGATGTCAGCAGAAAAATTCTTTATTTGATATATTTTTAATAAGGCACTAACATTACAAATCTTATCCATCTGAAAATTAAAAATATTCTTGATCTTTTGTGGAGATGTACAAAATTCACAAACTCTACATTCAAATACATAATTATGAACACATACTTTTGCCTGGCGGAAAATCTCCCAGGTACTTTTCATCAACTAATAAAAAAACATCTTATGCAATAAATTATGATATTTCTGACTATTTCTAATATGATCAAAAGTTGCTCACGGCTAAGAAATGCAATTATAGCCGAGGTTCACTCAAAAAAGCGGTAAAAAGTCCAGGATATTGCGAGTGTTACGGACCATAATTTCCGCCAGGACCATAATTTCCACCAGGACCATTATGTCTGCGAACCGATTTGGGCCCATTATGTCTGGCCCATTATGTCCGCGGGCCCATGCATTTTCTCCGTCTCCTTCGACGAATTGCCATGATCTTAAGTTGTAGACCCCTTATAGCAAAATAACAAACATGTGATATTCATCGTTTTATTCTCCTTTCATTCGACACTGCAGACATAGCCCAAAAATAGTGCAGTCGTCTCCAATGTTTCTTAAAATCCATCTGCACATATCATTAACAATGCGCCCACTTATAATGCATATCTGCAGGCAATAGGGAAAGCGTGAATAATATATATTGCATTAAGTAATTATAACTCATAAATTTAATCATTCTTATTCTTCATGTCGTAATTAGTGTAATGACGGGTCTTCAATGTTTTGAGAAAAAATACAACATGGTACCGTATGCGATGTCACGTCATGAGAAATAATTATTAGCAAATTTAGTAATGACAGGCAAAATTGAAGGAACAAGAAGCAGAGGAAGACAGAGACTGACAGATGTGGGCAGTTTGAGCAATGGACGCACGCTACATAGAGAAGCCTTGACCAAGTCGAGTCTGAACGGTTTGGTTGCATAGTGACGTGTAGTGACCATTCGACGACGGCAGGGCGACGGGCCTTGATCCTTCTGTACTTGCCAACATTCAAGGCGGAGCTCATTGTCATAACAATACCATATTGTTATTTATTTATTTTTTACTATTTTGTATTTATTTATTTAAATTTCTACGTGTTATGGAATAATGAGAATAACAATCGAGCCGGACTAGATATTTCACAATACTTGTGTTCCGCTCTCGAGACTGTTGGGCCACTCGTTAGTTAGTTTAGCGCCCTCTCGTGTTATTGATTTTTATACATCTTAGCGTTTTTGCAATCCATGTGATTCACGTTAGAACAGCCTTGCTCAAGTTGTGCAGTTGCATCTTATAATTGATTCATGCCCTTGACAAGCACGATCTGTAAGTTCCTTATACTGCATTTTATACTGTATAGTTTTGCTAGCTCATTTACTACTTTTATAAGGCTAGTTTATTGCTAAAATTAGTGTTTGTCATGTCGTATGACCACATGTACACGTACTTGTATAATACATGCCTGCATTGTATAAACGTTCAGTATTATGACTGGGTTATTGGGCACATCAATGCATAGTTTCTTAGGGATAATTTACAAGTTCATGTCTTTATTGTTACTGCCTTTTCTGGATATTGCTTCCCAATTTTATCTAGTTCCGTGCATGTGATTGTAGAGAATTCTTGTTCATTTGTCCCTGTGTGGGGCCATATTCTGTGCCCACCTATATTTAAGTTAGGATAGACTTGTCTTAGTCCTAAGGCTTCTTGCATATTATTGCTATTCAGTGTAGTGGTTTATTTCCTATAACTCAAAATGTGTTCTGTATTGTTTGTTTACAGTTTCACACTGCTTCCATTAAAACGGCTCAAGTCAAATTCTGTCTGCCTACTTTTGGATAAGTCTTTAACCTCTGCATAGCTGTGTACACTAGTTTATACTAACACATAGTGAGGGCAGAAGAACTTGCACGTCTTGTTAAATTTAATCGGCCTTTTTGGGGAATTCTGAAAATAGACTACAAACGGAAGGATCCAACTTCAATGACAGAAAAAGCACCGGCGGCAACAACGAATGACGTGCCATTGAAAAGGGGGAAAACACCTGAACCCCCCAAAAAGTAAAAGAACACACCGAACACGTCCTTTTGTGAATTAAACTAAATTATGTGTATTTACATCCGTCTTGTAGTTGGCGCCTTTGCTGCTTGATGCTGTATGGAATAATATATAAAAAACGGTTGTACCGTTTCACTTTGCCAGACACTTTTTGTTCTTTCTGTCAATTAAAGGATAACATTGGCAGACCCTTGGGAAAAGGCAAAGGGGGCACGTGCCCTACCCCCTTTCTGTATTGCCATTCATGTAAATTTACCATACTTTTTTTAGTACCCTCCACCCCTTATTTGTAAACATTTATATTGTAAATAGTGCTTTCTTGAGGCAAGATGATTTTGTTTTAATAATAATAGTGGAGTGTCGTGGCCGAGTGGTCTAGCTTACCGGACTCAAGTTCTGGTGTTAGCAGCAGAATGTGGGTTCGAATCCCGGCCGTGACACTTGTGTCCTTGAGCAAGGCACTTAACCATAATTGCTTCTCTCCACCCAGGGGTTAAATGGGTACCTGTGAGGGCAGAGTTGGTTTATTAGCCCTATGCGCTGTAATGGCAGCAATTGAGCTGTATACTCCCCAGGGAGTTGAGATGGTTTCAGGAATGATTTATGAGCCTTATGAGCAGGGGGTAATGATATAATGCGCCTTGAGCACCACTTAGTTGGTGGATACGTGCGCAATATAAGTCCACACATTATTATTATTATTATTATTATTATTATAATAGGCAAACAGACCGGATTAAGATGCGTCGATAGAGGGCGTCTTATCGTATTTGGAGAGCTGCTGAATTCTTTAGGATAGTGTAACTTTAGATGCATACTCTGTGTGTTTTGCTTTACCACTGGAAAGGTTTTATTGGATCATATCATTATATCAACTTCGCTCGAAAAGAGATATATCATAAATCAAGCTGACCGAACCATTGATTAAGGTAAAATCCTGGTCAACTACATCATGTAAGGACTACACTTACTTGAAATGATAAGGCCCAATTTACTTTAGAAGCGGGATCCATGTATGGATATAAACCCAAACAAAGATGGCGCCTTAACATTATGCTGGGAACAACTAAAAGAGGGCGCCCAACCAAAAGCGGTATGTAGCAATTAAAGTAAGTAAGGTTTTTGTTATTTCCTACATAGACATAAATGTGACTGGCTCTGGCAAAACCCTAAACTAGGACCCAATTTTCAAAAGTGAGATTTTGGTATAGTTTGATTCTCTAGATTTTTCTCTTTCATTTGATACCAGATTTGTAGATACCAGAAAAAAACAATTCTGATTTCTACAAATCTGGAATGAAATGAAAGAGGAAAATCTACAGAATCAAACTATGTCAAAATCTCACTTCTTGCCAATTTTCAAAAGTGGGATTTGGTACAGTTTTTGATTCTCTAGATTTTCCTCTTTCATTTGATACCAGATTTGTAGAAATCATTTTTTTTCTCTGATTTCTACAAATCTGGTATCAAATGAAAGAAGAAAATATAGAGAATCAGACTATACCAAAATCTTACTTTGAAAAATTGGGTCCAAGTCGCCAGAGCCAGTCACAAATGTCTAGTTTTATATATATATAGATGTCTAATACAGCTACATGTATCTGTTACCTCTTCTGCCCCCCTGTGCGCAAAGATCAAAGGTTTTGCAGGTAGTTCGTCGTAGTTCAGCAAGCAGGGAGAACGAATAAAGATTGGAGAAATGTATAGTCCAACGAGTCCAATGAAGTACCACAAAGCTACGTCACGAACCGGTATACCTGCATCAAATAAAATATAAACAGCGTATAATCAATAATAACACAATTACACACATTTTGAAAGTATCTGACAGAAAACTGAAAAGAATTCCTGAGGTGAAATCTCCCTTATTCATTTCACGTGGCCAAAGTTGCTTTTCTTTGGCAATTATGACACTAACACTTTCATTGTGGTCAACGTCTTATATTATAATTAATTACCCTTAACATTTACAAAACATATTAAAACACTCCCATATTAAAATGTAGCAAATGGATGAAAACAAAGTTGTGCATTATTAATTCTTTTAAAAACAGTACAATAAGGCCTGTAAAGATTCCCAGACTGAACGTGTTGAAGTGACCACTTTTTATTGGGCAAGGTTTTGTTTTTGTGCACTTTTAGTGCTAATGTGACACCGAATTGCAATTGTGATGTCACAAAAGAACGCCCTCATGTGTCAAGGATAACCATGAACATTTAAAACAAATTAAACAGTACAAGTAAACCCTGTTTGCGGCGACACCATGTAAAATTCTTTTTTGAGTAGTACATAGTTCTGATAAATCTCTCTTTGATGCTGTTTCTCCTGAAGACGATCAGAGCATACTGATCGAAACATCGAGTTGTAACCAACCGGTTCTTTACAGAACTATTTACTACTCAAGGGAACTTCACATGGTGTCACCGCAAACAGTCTTTGCTTATCCTTTTCATCATGCAAAGCTACAAGTCTTACTAAACAGTGCAAGTCAATCTTCACTATATGTCAAAACAGACTGCTATTGTTTTAAGAATCAAGAAACATGGACATCTGCATAAATATGTATCTATACTTACAATTTATTTTCATAAACCCTTAAGGATATCAACATCGAAAATTGTAATAATAAAAACAATTCTTAGCCCATATCATGTCATTGTGCAGTTCCTATGCACTTAGAGAGACGAGGGAAAACAACATCCAACAGATTGGATTAGTTTTGGCAATTGCAAGCTACAGAATTAAATAAACACATTAAGCAATCACCTCTTCTCTGAAGTGTACCCATTCCACCGGCCACAAACCAACTCAAGCTGGTCATAATAATTACACCGATGAGATGAACAAACGGACCTACAAACTGCACAGAAATATAGATAAAATGGGGAAAGGCTGTCATTGCAAATAAATCCATCTCCACCAAAATGTCAAACATAATATATAGTGCTAACTGACGAGTTTGTTAAATAATTATTATTTTACTGGACCCCAAAAGGTTGGGGGTTTCATATGGACGAATCCCCCCACCCGGAAAAAATAGGGCGTAGCCTTTACGCCCACAACCTACAGTTTTGTTTTTAATTAACTTTGTTTTGTATTCAATAACCCCATAAAGTCAATGCTGTAGCGCCCTCTCTGGTCAAACAACCTGGCTATTTCAGTCCTTGAATCTTTCTACTGAAACAGACCTGAAAGTTGCATTTCCTCCATGCCAAAAATTAAGGAATAGGGCTGTGCATAATTAATATACCTTTTTGAGACGCTAGATGGCAGTAGATTTATCAGTTATTTTTGTTTCATTGTTGCCCATATCGTGCACACCCTCAGAGTAATGCAAACAATGGGAAAAGCGCTGGTAAATCTGCTGCCACCAACGTCTCATAAGCCTCCTATTTTACCTTTAAAGCCTGTGGAACAAAGTGCCAGAGAGAACTCGACTGCAGCACTGTGCATGGAAACACCAGCATAGCAACTGACAATGAGAGATCAAGGATTATTCCAACCTGAAATGCAAAGTGGAAAAATCCTTACGTCCGATTATGGTTTGTCATTAATATGTCATCAAAATGTTTTATTTTAGATTTAAAGTGGATTTAAAACATTTGCAAGATTATAAAATACACGAATTGTGTAGTGAGCTCTCGAAAATGGCAACATCAAATGACTAACTGCTCATAATGTTTGCGTCCACCTCAAAAACAGAGTAGGCATTCATACACCCTTTATAATTATTATAGTTTCACGATAACAGCTCTGATGTAACTGAATCATTTTCGACGGCTGTTATATGTCGCAATCACTGAGACCTTTAGGTAAAAATTGTTCAGGTCAACCAATGTAATCTGGCTAATTAAAGGCGTGAGTACATAATTATAGTCTGTCATGCTTTAAATGAGTACCTCTATACCTTGTGTATTCCGTGTAGATTTATCTGTTGTCCGAATGCAATGTGTAAGAACGCAAAGAACTGCAAGAAGGAAAGGTAATTCACAGGAAGTTTGAGTAAACTCGAGGAGAGGTTAACATTTAAACAAAAGTTTGAAACGGATAACTATAATTGAAAGGGACATAGTCTTCCTACCAAGCTACGACCTTTATGGTTGTTATTTAATGGTTTGTCCTATTAAAGCCTACCTGCTTACTGTTGGTAGATGTTTATGCCCAGATGTCATACAATATTTTTGCAAAATAATTTGATTAATTGTACTAAAATTATAACAACCAAGTAATCACAGGCAATCTTGATGATTCTCAAGCAAACAGAAAACCTTAGAATTATCCATATTTAAATATCATGGTGTTCGATATGTTGTAAAACATAGGCCTAGAAGCCTGAGCATTTGTCATTGGCACCCACTATTCTAAAGCTATTTAGACCGGTGTTACCAGCCAAACTTACCAGAAGCACAGCAGCATAACAGCAAAGTGCGCATGACAGAGCCATAAAAAATATGTAATAGCGCCACCACAGGCCAGTCATTTCTGAGAGGTCCCTGCGTAAAACATAGATATGAGCTCAAGGAAGGTACAACATTGGTTTTGTTTGCTTGCTTCGACAAGTATTGTAAAATACTTTCTTTGACTCAAGATATATATTAACCCTAACTCCCTAGACAACAAAAGCAGTTGGAGGATTTCGAAGGATTTATATTGTTCAGTAACAATGCTTAGGGAGTTAGGGTTAAATGTTCAACTTATTGTCTCTTCGAACAAAATTATCGAATGATAATGGAGGCTTTAAACTTGGTGTAAAGCTGATGGGGGTATCACGTTTCTACCCTATAAATAATTGTAAATTACAAGCTTTATTTTGTAAGACATTGTTTGTATTCTAATCAGAAAGTGTTCTCATTCCAAAATTCCATCCACAAAAGAATAAATACAAACATTCAATCTTTCATCATCAACGACAAGCAGGGTCCGGTTTCATAGAGTGCTTAATTAGCACTATAGCAGAGAATGTTGCTTTAGAAATATATTCGCCAAGCCATTATAAAACAGACTACCAGCCAAGGTACACTCATATTTTATGCGCACGTTTGGTTGGTAACCAGTCAAATCTGCTAAGCAAATATTTCTGGTAAGCATTTCTCTACTAAGCAGCTCTATGATTTACACTTGTAAATCCTAACTGATTCACATGGAATACCATCATTCAAGGTTCAAGGTTCAAGGTTCAAGGTTAATTTATTTTTCCACAGTATCAAAATCATCAATAACAATAAAAATAAGTATTGAAATAGAAGTAATACAATAGGAAGTAAAAGTGAGCACAAGATATGGGTGATTACTGCAGAGGGACCCATTGAGAAGCAGAGCTTGTAAACATGGCCCTTAGCATACATGTGCATTGAGTATTACAAGTATAGACACAATAGGAAGTAAAAGTGAGAACAAGATATGGGTGATTACTGCAGAGGGATCCATTGAGAAGCAGAGCTTGTAAACATGGCTCCCTTAGCATACATGTGCATTGAGCCGGAAATAAGAACATATAAAAAGAATGTCCATTGTACCATGGGCCCACATACACAAGTAATACACAAACAAGACAGTGGCTACAGAACAGACAGGTCATTACGTAGCAAGTGGCATGTGGCATTTCATGTTGATGATTTCACGGGTTTCTTGGTTGATATAACTATCTTAACTTATATAGCAGCAAATATTTTTTTAAATGAAATGGGAATGAGACTGAAGAGTCTTTACAAAATATAACACCTCCAAAATTGCTCGACAAGGGAAGAGGATATTCGTGGACAATACTGAGGGGGTAACGGGACCATGAACCATGGATCCGCAACTGCTCGTAGACAAAGTTTGCCTAAAATAACGCAATGATGTACATGCCACTTTATTTAAGAACTTGGGACCTTATGGGGTGGATCGTCTGCCTTCTGATCCACTGTGATCGACGGTCCAGAGCCGATTGCCGGGGATTGGTCAAGAGATGAACCTGACTGCCTTACCTGTTGAAGTACGCTGAGTCATTGGCTGCGGCTAACCAGAAGAACATGTTGGTCAGTGAAGTGAAACACACGAGAAGAACGAATATGAACCATAGTCTCTCCGTCTGCAGGGGAAAAGTATCAGGAAATCGATTAAGCATTAGTTTGTGGTAACGTACGTTCATTGCAACCATCTATAGTTAAAACTTGTAGCTTTGCATGATGAGGATGATAAGTAAGACTAATTGCGGTGACACCATGTGGAATCTCAATTGAGTAGTAATTAGTTCTGAAAAGAACTGGTGGTACAACTCGACGTTTCGATCAGTATGCTCTGATCGTCCTCAGGAGAATGCCGGACTCTGGAAAATGCTGGTGCTTAAGTAGACTGCTGGAGAATCATCCCATGAATGGATGCTGGAGGATTAGTTCGTTGAGATTCCACATGGTGTCACCGCAATTAGTCTTATTTACTCATCTATAGTTGTCAATAAATATATCATAAAACTCGCCTGTGAAAGCTTCATCACAATAAGTGCTCACGTTTTTGTAGCATAAGAACATAACAGTTTGTTCGTTGTTTTATGAGCCCCTAGCTATCGTGATGAAACTTAGTTCAGCGATATATTTCTTGAAAACTAAATGGTTGAAATGAACATATGCGACCAAATACCAATGTTCTACCTTCCCTTTAAGTTGGAGAAATTAAATTATCCCTTAAATTAAAGGGTCCGGAATTACAGATGTCACACTCAATCTCAGTAACCCTTGTGGGAAACATGCAATACTTCAACAACGCATCTGTTCTAGGTTTCCATGGCGATGAGTGATGGCATCTGGATGTTGGGAATTAACTTTGGCAGTTTCCACCTTGGAAGGGAAAGACTCTTTGAGAAGAAAGAAAAAAATCATACTGGTCTAAACGCATCGGTAATCCACCGATCAATCTTGAAGGAGAATCCAGAATTTGTGAGACATTTCCATGTAATAACCTTATCTGGCGTTTGACATAAAACACAATAAAGGGGGCCACTTTGCATCCGTCACGTTAGCAGTTTTTCCAATGGTTGTTATTTATTTTTAAGTACCTGAAACCGACCAAAAAGTGTTTCAACATGTGAATGGACATGCAGGCTTATACTAGAATTAATTTGAGTTGATTTATTTTATTTATTTATTTATTTTTTTATTTTTTTACCCTCAAATTTCCATAAAAATTGGACGGAAAAAGTTACCGCACTTTTCCGTCCATTTGTTGATAGAAATTTTAGGGTAATTAAAAAAATAATAGTAATAATCAACTCAAATTATCTTTAGGATAAGCATGCATGTCTATTCAAATGTTGAAATTCTTTTTTGGTGGTTTCAGATATTTAAAACAAAATTACAACCATTAGAAAAACTGCTAACGTGACGGTAGGAAAGTGGCCCCCTTTATTGTGTTTTATGTCATTTTTGTTTTATTTCCTTAGGCATGGGAGGGGACATAGCAGCTTATTTTCATAAAACTTGGTACAGATGTTAACTTGAATAAGATATATCAAAGCCCCCAAAACGTCTTAAAAACAAATTTGTAAAAAGCTTACTTAAACAGTGTGTTGCACTTAAATAATTGTAAAATGGAAACATTTAAAGTTAAACTGAAACAAGCAGACGGGTTGAGGAGGTCTGGAGGTGGTAGGTAAAGGTAGGGGAGGGTAGGTAAAATGGCGAGGGGAAGGGAGGATAGCATGAGTCAAAAAAATAATATCTAGGCATGAAACACAAATTATAAAAAAGTTAACTACGAACAAGTAGCTCGGGAGAGGGAAATCACCAAACGAATTGTATAACATGGCCTCCACTTGGGGATTATATTTTACACGTCTCCGAAATATCATGGCGTGGAGTGGACATTTCGGTTTTGCAGTTGCACTAAACTGTACCCAGTTGGGGAAAATAGGAATGCAGCAATACTGTCATGCTGTCTCAACATCATTTGAGGGTTCATCTTTGAGGACTGTTTCTCTTTATCTGGCCAATACACTTGCATTAAGGTGTTCCTGGTCTTTTAATCTCACGAGGACTGGTAACCTTAGTAAGCGAGATCCGGTGAGGAAATTGGGGAAAAGAACGCACAACTGAAACATAGTTGCTCATAATTGTGTACATCTACAGGTCGCCTAAATCATAGTCAAATCTGAATCACGCACGTAATGTCAAGTTCAATTTTACTTAAAGGTACAACATTGTTTATTACCTGAGTCGGAACTTACAGAATTCAATATTCGAATACCTACTTTATGTGAAGTTCTTAAATATTATCAATCATCCTGAAAAAATAACCTGTCTGAAGTAGTTTCATTTCAGAGAAAACACGAACAAACTATTCACATTAAGTTGCAGAAGGCAATGATTGCTCCAATTGATTTCTGTTAACGTTGCGAATACTTTTTCACACTTTCCTCAAGACGTAGTCTCCGCAATGAGCTGAAACGTTTACATGGTGTTAAAACTATATCTTGATTCAAGGAAAGAAGGTATGTTAATAGAAGTGGTTTCGCCAACATTACCAATTTCTGTACATTCCCTTCAACCTGAAAACTGCTATTCAAAAACAAAAATACAAAATTTCACATTTTTAGTGATGTATCAAACAACTCAATATTTCTGATATTAAAAAATAATTGCTGTTTTTGTAAACCTACCATACGTTATTGCCAACACCCACAATAACGAACAATTAAACAATTTAAACTTTGCAAATTGTTATCGTATGTACCTTATTCATTCCCGGTCTCTCCACTGCCAACATCAATCATATGCAGGATACAATATTATTAAAAAAGAACAACTTTCAACTGGTAAAGGTGAACTTTAACCTGGATATCAATCCAGGTCAATATGTCAGACGCCTGGTGGCGCTGTTAAATAAATATGGCGTTGGCAAAGTACAATTATTATTGTACTATATGTAGTTAAATTATTTTTAAACAAAATAAAATTCGTTGCCGAATGAAAAGGCAAATGCATCAAGACAGCATCTCAGTTAATTGTTTAGGGGATATTAATACCATCATCAGCTGTAAACTTTGGAAATTAGTTTTGTCAAAAAGTACCCATATTGACACATTCACATTTTGACACATTCACACGTAACATGACAGCCAGCGGACGACACCCATTTATATATATATATATATATATATATACATTGTTCATGCAATCGCGGGAAACTAACAACCGGTAGACGCGATACACCACCCAATTTTACAAGATGACTGATGAACGAAGTTGATAAAAAAAAATCAGCAGACTCTGTCATATGGGAGAACATTTGGTAATAAACAACATTTATTTAACTTCTTCGTAAACAAATGCTTCCTATTTTCTGCTCACTATCAGAAAAAAAAGCATGACGCATAATCATGATAAATAGTACCTTGGAGATGGGCCAAACCTTGTATTCACACTGAAGGCCTGATCAAATTAGCTGTATGTTGAATGTTAATTATTTGTATGGTCTTCTGTAGTTTCAGGCAAGGTGCTTGCGGCAATCCAGCCCACCGCGCCAGAAAAAATGCCAAAACCTCCTCACCAGCCCAGTCTGTGGTCTATGTTTTTTTAAAGTTTTTTTTAGTCTATTGATTTGGGAGAGAAATATTAATGCATATAGACGAGCACAACATTTTGATTGCGGTGATGGTTGCAAAAAAATGGTTTCTGAATGATTAATTAGTAGCGTCCACACACCTGACTAGTAAAGGCGTTCGTGACTGACTTCAACGCGCGCGTGTGTGGTGTCTTTTTCTAGCGTGGTAATCAGGTTGTCATGTTCGGCTAGCTCTAGATATAATGTATACGAATCAACCTGTTTCAGCTTATTTCATTGTGTCACATTGCAAAGCTAACCAAACGAAATAGCCTTCCTATTATTCGTGCATTCATTGTGAATTTCTTGCTGTGTTCCTTAATTCCTTTGCGCATTCATGTTGTGGTCTTTTTGTAGACATATTAAAAGGCCCCCCAGTGCTTCACCAATCAAACCAATGGACAGACCCTCTATCCAGTCAGTATAGAGATCAGTGGGCACTATGCGTGATAGACGTCTGCATTCGGCCTAATTCGTGTGCTACTTGAAGCGCCCTCTAACGACACTCTAACCACACTCATCAGGAAAATCTGCTTTCAACACAGATGAAAAAACAGCAATTAGAACGAATTAACCTGTCGCTACAACACCTAGTCGATTACCACAGAATCGCTCACCCATTGTTGACAGACGTCATTAAAAACAAAAACGGTGGGCGGAAATTTGCTTAGGTCTTCATTAGATGGCGCAGTGGAGCCAGGGGCTTGGGAAATCCCAAGTTATACGGGCATCAGGGACCGATTGTACAGAGCTGCTCAGCATGGGAATTTGCTGAGCACAGAAGATGTGTGCTTAGCAAACATATAGATTACCAGCTCAATTGACACGTGATTGCCGAGTAGAAACATTTTCTAAGCAATATTTTCTGTTTAAAGCAGCTCTATGCAACTGGGTCCATGTTTTATGCAATGATGGGGTTGGGTGTCGATATACCTCAACCTGCTAATTTTCAGACTAGTGTTTCTTATGATAAATATGAACAGAGATACTAGACCTCGTATACAGTGGGAATAAGAGATAAGGTATAACATTGGTATTTGATTTAAAAACGTTTGTTTCATCCCTCTAATATTTTCAAGAAGTAGGTATTTCTTATAACTCTAATCTGTGAAAAGGCATGTTTACAAAAAGTTGCAAAACGGCAACGCTTTTCTCCAAATGTTGTCTGTAACAAAATGTGAACGCTTGCTCAAAATTGAGAGAAACCGTTCACACGCTTAATGTAGCCTATATCTTGCCTGAAAGAGATTAAGCATAAAGATATGAATATCAAAATCATAGCAGCGCGTATGTGCCTCCTGTTCGCCAGCTGTTCTATTTAGCCGGCACGCGCATCTTAACCAATGAGAGTGACGAAATTTGTTTTTCATCAGGCTGACTCATGTACTCAAAATGTTAATTTCTATTTGGCTTGGTCCTTATCGCTCGTGACCACCCCAAAACTGGTCATTATCCTGCGGTAAAGACCCCTATACGATATTTACCCACTCTGATGTAGTTTTTCCAACATTAACAATGTTGTACTTTAATTTTGTTTTTATAACATTACGAAAGTGTAGCATTGTTTGTACCATAAAAGGTCGTAAGTATAGCGCCCCCAAGTGGCGTATGAAAATTTATATTCTATTGTGTACTGTATAGCTAAGTAAAACTTAAACCTTCCTAATTGGATTTAAGATAATTACATCAGCTTAAATGATGAGGTGACGTCGAGACCATAGACTGAAACAAAAATTGTGAAACATGTTGCCCAGTTTATTATGTGTCTGAGCCGACTAGCCTTACCCAATTTCCTGCTTTCAAGTCAGTTCCAGCTCTTCTACAAACTAGCCAGTGTTACTGAGCTACATATTGACCTCTGCCCCGTAATTTCTGATGGCGGAACTTGTTATACAAATAAATACTAATTTAAAATAATAAAATAATGCAAATTTGAAGGAAATAACACGTTAATTTTTAATTTCAGAATTTCATATTTGCTTTTTATGCAAAAGAACAACTCATTGAGCATTAAATTCATTGAAAAATGTATAAAAAGAGTAATAGTTAGCTATAAATACAATTTCTTGCAATTTTGCTATAAATAAAGAATTCATGCAATAGTTTTCACTTTGAAATGACATATGAAAGTTTGCAATTAAAAATGAAAGTGTTAAATGTATTGTATTTGAACGCGCTGCTGCCATCTTTGTAAGGTTCCCTGTACACAAGTACAGGGAACCTTACGCTATTTTTCAACACATATAGGAGGCAAGACTATTCAGCTTCGATTTGATCGCGTGAATTCATATGGAAGGAAAACATGGTAGCTATACAATGTGATCAAGTTCTATGATCGTGAACTGACGTCCTTTTCTCGAATGAATATCACTCTCCGTAAGTTCCCAGTGTCTTTGTTTTATTCCAGATATGACACTATTCCAGTGTGGACTTTCACCTTCGAATGAAAGTACAAAGTATAACTCTGTACTCCTCGTGGGAGAAACGAAACGAATAGCACAAACATGATGGATGAAGAGGAACTACATTTCAATAATCTTATGAGGATAATCATTAACAGTGAAATACATATCTTTTTATAAGATCCCCATGTGAAGAAAATATGGAAATCGTTGCTTGTAAAAATATGTAACCGAGATTAAAGATGGCAACACAGATTAAAGGAATCGTATTCCAATGGTAGAACATGTCTGTAAATCCATCCTTATTTTAGAAGAATCAAGAGCGATGCACATAAACCAACCTGTTAAATTCTTCAGCTCATTTATATTCTGTTAGTCAAAGAGAAATTGCATTCAGGTTTGTTTACATTCTTTCGAATGTATACAATTAAAAAGAGACAATGTTTTCAGGAAGTTTGGTACAATCACATCATTCCATTGAAGTCTAAGTAATTTTTTTTTAAATTATAATTTAGTAATCGGGTAACTAACAATGGGGTACACTCCCTTTAATAAGGAAACAACAATCTTGTTAAAGGCTCTCCATTCTAAACTTAGATACGGAAGTTGATGCTTGTAAAAAAATATTTAACCCAGAATTGCAACACATTAAATTGCAAACTGAAAAATACAAATACTAAAAGCTTGACGTGGAAATACTTTCTCTTTTGAAATTTAGACCTCTGTTGATATGCTGTCATATCTAATTACTGTTTTTGCCTGTATTGTTTCAGTTTGTAATGATTAGACTCCAGTGATCAAGAGAATGTTCTGGTAAAACCAACAACCTCTGCTGTTCTGAAACCGAGAGGACATTTTTTTTTCTCATGTGAGCTTTTCTCATGGTACAGCCATCAACTTTAAACCTAATCAGAAACTGTGAATATTTATGTTTCTCGAGAGTATTCATAAAGCGTAGTCCTAAGAATCAGCTTTGCCAACATTACCAAATGTTGTAACTTCCTTTTAAATTATACATCATATACGATCAATCTAAACTTACCAGTTTGGTCGGTTCCTTTTTCTCAGAATTATCCCTTTTGTGACACCCGTAACACCCAGTCACCATTGACGAGCAGCACCCGTACAAGACAGCCATCTTGCCTCAATGAGAGAGACACCCTCAAGACCTTAACCAGCTGGACTGGCCCTGTCAAGACCTTGTCAACCTTATAGCAAGCTTCCTGCCACGCAGAAGGGAGAAAAAATGTAAGAACGATCAAGACAGAATTGATTTGTGATGCTTTACGGAAGTTCAGTTGGAGAGTAAAACATCCCACATGGTTAAGGGAGCTGATCAAAATGAAGTATAGTCATCACACACGCTGTGTAATGAGTGCTTGGCCTTGGATTTGTTCCCCAGTTATTGTGATAATTGAACAGCGGATGTGTCTTAAGAAGGTAATTAGTAAGAAAGGTAGTCACTTGTAGGGAAATGTATTATGGTTCCTGTTCGTTACCTCCCCCCCCCCCATGGTCAATGTATAAACAGGAGTGGCTGGTTCACCAGGAAGGCCGATGAGGTCATGATGAGGTCTTCAGTGAAAAACATACAGGTGTGCTGGTCGGTGGTTTTAAATAGTCGAAACCAATTAGACGATTAATTGATTGATGGGCAAAGAATGAATTGCGCAGTCTCCCCATGGACTAGACGCAGACTTAGCCCCATGACTATAGCCATGGCGTCATGATTGTCACAGTATAAAAGATGAACATTGATCTGAACAGGCTTCACCTTACCAAATATATAGGCAAGATCAATGTGACATTCATTCCCACTGATCTACGTAACAGCCTAATGACTATTTCGCGGTTACCTTCGTATTAATCACGTGGTCCACCTGTCAAGCAACAATTGAAGACACCCGCTGCTATAACCAGCCAACCGACATCGTGCAAGCTCGGTGGTCGAGAGGTTAAGACATCTGCACTAGTAAGCAGGAGGTCGTGGGTTCGAATCCCGCCCGAGTTGCCTGTGAAGTTTTTTCCCACAGACACTCGGAAAGCACTGAGTATACAGTGCTATACACACGTCGGTGTAGGCCAAAATTAAATCAATAGTTGAAGAAGCTGTCTGTGCTTTCGTGGCTGATTTCAACATATGGTAAAATGCCAGATTTTGAGCTAATTTTACTGAGTCAAACCAGTATGAGCAGTGCACAATGTGTAAAGAAGCCTAATTATATTAGTCAATATTATAGTAGTTAATCAGCGGAAACTCTTCCCTGATAACCGTTAATATTCGAATGTAAATGTAGTCGGCAGTTCATGATATAAACCAGCGATATACGCCAATGCCCGGGCGACAAGCTGCTGACCACGTGAAAGCCGTCCTCAGCATGTCGAGCACGGAGAAGATATTATAATGTGGAGATGTAAGATGAGTGAATACAATTATGAGTTGGCATTGATGTGTTTATTTGAAGATTTGCATTGTGTCCTACTTTGAATTACAGTGGTGTAGGCTCTCGTCTAAAAGACGTTAATTAACCTCCACTGAGAAAAGCAGAGAGGTCTAACTCAAGAGGGCAGGCCTATAAAGGAATCACATGAGACGCCATTGGCTTCCAAGATCTAGGTCAGTTGTTGACCTTATCAACAAAAGTTCGCCTCTTTACCATTCTTATATTTGTGTCAATCAACGGTGTACCGGTAAGCCAACATAAGATAAGCTTAATGGGTACATGCTGTAAGTTAATCTGATGAGAAATAACA
This sequence comes from Zoroaster sp. YZ-2022, assembly GCA_029582265.1. Taxonomy (NCBI): domain Eukaryota; kingdom Metazoa; phylum Echinodermata; class Asteroidea; order Forcipulatida; family Zoroasteridae; genus Zoroaster; species Zoroaster sp. YZ-2022. The sequence continues at coordinate 11,269,772 of CM055829.1, read as the reverse complement.
TTTCTTTGACCCTACTATACCCAGGGCAGTCGTACCTGGGAGGTGGGAGCCCCTATTACCATATCCAGGGCTGTCGTACCCGGGAGGTGGGAGCCCCCACTTGGCATGCCCATTTTCTTTCTACATTGGATCCAATTTCAACTTTGCACCTACTTGCGTTTTGGGAATCATGATATAGATCACAGCATATAATTGTAAAACCTCCTTTTGATATGTTGTTATAAAAACCCATTTGACCGATTTGTTGCAGCAGGATCCCAAAATGTCTACGGCCATCATATAAGTGGCCAAGACATCACCAAATTAAGTGAAATGTAAATGGATTTATTGACTAATATCACGGAAATCCGCTCAGTTACTGACCTACCCTTGGTGCGTTTACAACACGGCATGTGAGTAATACAAACACCACTCCCGCGTAATTTGATTAATTGCTTTCAAGTTCCAAGACCCCTTTAACTAATTGACTTGGATTGCCTAGGCTTAGCTGTTCCGTAAAGATGGAGTTGAATAAACGCAGTTCTGTTCCAACGAATTTCGAAGATCGTTCAACAGAAAATGCGGATGCAATAATGTAATATCTCTGAATCATTTCCTTCCTATTGTAATCGCGAAAAACAGCCTATACAGTTTGGGATTTGGTTGTTAAGTTTCTTTCGATGCCTTGCAAACCACAGCAGTTCCCTGTGACATGGGACCGCCACGAGATAGTTCGCTGATATAAACATCCCATGGAGAAATGTACATGTACAGATTGCTGACTCATAAATTCTCTAGAGTACCCGTGGTTCAAGTGTGTTCTGGGTTTCAGGTAAAGAGAAGTACAATTAACAATAGACAAAAAACGTTCACGTTACATCTTTGACTATTTAGTGATGATCATCCTTTTCAGGTATTTGTTTTAACCCGTTCTCTTTTCAGGGGGGAGGAATGTGTGCTTGTTAACAGGGGGAAGGAGGGTGGTTGACTTAGGATATAGGAGATCCCTCAGTCTGGGGTGGGTTGTGGACTTTGGATATAGAAGATTCTTCGGTCCGTAGTAGTGGCCATGGGTGTGATTAGTTGAGCTGCCTGCCAGTCGATTTGGTGGTCCTTGATGTGGGAGTGCTTGACGATGGCTTACTTCTCAAAATCTCCTCTGCCGCCGTGTGCTTGGTGTTCTTTCAGTCTTGTGGGGAGATTCCGCCCTGTTTCGCCGATGTAGACCTTACCACCAGGTTATAGGCGCGTTCCACGAGGGTACGGTTGACCGATGACTTGATGCTAGGGTGATGGAAGGAGCGCTGGTTGAGGTAACGGTCTGTGTGGGTGGGCTTCCTGTAAACGTTGTGGTGTAGGGAGCCGTCTGGTTTCCTGGAAATGTCAACATCGAGGAACGAGATCTTGCCTTCTTCTACTTCCACGGTGAACTTGATGCTAGGATGTTGCTCGTTGAGATGTTGTAGAAAGCCCTGCAGTGTGTCTCTGCCATGTGGCCAAACAACAAAGGTGTCATCCACATACCGGAGCCACAGGTTCGGTAGGAGGATAAGTCCTTAATAATAATAATAATAATAATAATAATAATAATAATAATAATAAAGATTTGTAGCGCGCCCATATTCACCCTGCTGGGCGCTCAAGGCGCGGAAACAAAGGGAAAAAAACATGAATACAAACAATATACAATGATAGCATAGGGGAAAACAAAATGTACTAAGATACATGTACCTACAATGCAATTACAAATATACATCATCTTTGAAGAATTGTGACATAAGATGAGTTTTAAGCATCGACTTAAATCTAGTTATACTATGACAAGATTTGAGTTTAGTTTAGTCTCGGAGCCGCGACAGAAAAAGACCTATCACCCCAGTTCCGTTTTGAAGTTAGTTCCTTTAGGAGTGACATGTTGCTGGAGCGCAAATTGCGTGATGGAGTGTAGACTTTAAGCAGTTCAGAAATATAAATTGGAGCAATGTTATTAAAAGATTTGTGAGTTTGCTGGGGGCTGAGTGGTGGACTTGGATGCCTGCTTGCAGGAGGATGCGCTGAAGTTTATGTGACGTCGAACCTAGGTAGGCAATGGCCTCTTTGCAGTGCTTGGGGTGGCAGCTGTCTGAAAGGGATGTATTGATGAGTGTCGGTGGGTTTACAATAGACATCAGTCGAGATGCCCTGGGGAGATTTGTTGATGGTGACGTCTAGCAGTGAACAGTAGTTAGCAGTGAACAGTAGTTAGCAGTGAACTTGATGGTGGGATGGAATTAATTACTGTAGTTATTGAATTCATCTAGGCTATATTGGCCGTCACACCAAATGGAGAAAATGTCATCAATAAATCTCCACCATACTAGAGGGCGGTGGGGGAAGAAGGTAGGAATCTGTCTTCAAGGTCGGACATAAACAGATTAGCGTATGACGGTGCCATCTTGTGGTGCCCATGGCTGTACCTTGTACCTGTAGGAAGGCTGATAGTTTGGTGAACCATATTGTTCTTGAATGGGAGTGTTATATAATAGATTGGGCTTTCAAGAGCTTTCTGAACTCAGCCCTTTCAATTACACTACATGGGGACTTCGCGCGCGATGAATAAGGTACGCCCAGTTTAGCTTTCCTGCTTATTGTTCCGTCTATACGCTCGGCTGAACAGAGCGGTGTAATTATGCACAGTGCTGTCACTTCCATACACGATGGCTTCCAGTGAAGACAAAGATACTCTCAAGTTCTTAGCTACACTTTGCCGGAGTGAACATTGTTCCTCTTGTCTTCACAACGGGGGGGGGGGGGCTATAGGTTCGGCAGCACCACTCATCCATATTCATGATATCCTGATGTTGATTTTACAGTGTAGCCTGATTGGCTAATGTGTGTTATCGCTTCAGTGCTTTCATGCTACAAACACTTACTCGATAAAAAATACTGTCAGCCAAACCGAATGGACATCCGCTGCGTTAATTAGTAGACTATTTGTGACAATAAAAAAAAGCATATTAGAATTGGGCTCAAAGCACTAGATCGTCAAAATGGATGAAATCAATGGTCTTTCGTACGAGTCTTTTATCCACCGTTTCGGCAATGTGGTTGAACATTGTCCTATAGTCGCTAGCGCTATCTGGGAAAAGCGACCTTTATCCACAGCAAAAGAGCTACACCAGGCCGTGTGTGATTTTCTAGACACCGTACAACCAAAAGGTATGTTCATATTACAAGTTCATATTACATTGGGCCTACATTGGTTTCAAATTATGTTTTTCAAATGGGCACAATTATATAGTGCGCTTTATTTGTGCAACCCAAAAGGTTCCAGCCAAGAGATATCTGTCTACCAGCATCACTATGGTCCCTTATACCAACATTCGACCTAATGATATGTTGAACAGTTTTTGCTGGCATATTTTCTGCTGAATATGAAATAATTTCTTATTTCTTTTTCAAATAATTATATACATGCTATTTATTTCTACACTAAATTATACATTTAGAACATGTGTTTTAAAACCAAGTACAATCTTTATAATGATGTAATGTACATGTACTTTATTAACAAATAATCTGCTATGCATATTTGAGAAATTACAAAAACAAATTCTTAAATTAACATATGACTCGTACTCGAGTCCGACTCGAGTCACTTTTTTAGTGACTCAGACTCGGACTCGACCCTTCGGACTCGGACGTTTGTGACTCGGACTCGATGGCAAAATGCCCAATATTCACTATTTTAAAACATATCTTATGTGGTTCATGAGATGTGATTTTTTTGAAATATTAAAATTGGATTTTAGTGTATTTCGATATCTGATGACGTCACCATGATGTCACAACTTTACCTGAAACTATATGTCGCAACTTTATTGACAACCATGTTATGGTCTAAGTATGTGTCAATTTTGAAGGCCCTGTGAACTTTGGAACTATGTTTTTTTTTGTTCGACAAGTCTTATCGAGGAGAAGAAAAAAACTAGAGCTCAAGTGTTGGAACAAACACGGTGTTCGTGTTAACTTCCGGTTCAATCAAATTATCATCGATGATGTCAGTATCATATTTTGCAAAGGTGTATCATCTTTTATTATAACAATATTCAAAAACATCAATTATACGTTAGAATGAGTTGAATTTAAACTTCCTGTTTCGACTGGAAGTAAAGGTCAGATCAGGTGATTTGAAGGTCATATATTTCGAAGCAGGTCGTTTCGTACCCAAGTCGTTTCGTACCCAAGTCGTTTCGTACCCAAGTCGTTTCGTACCCAAGTCGTTTCGTACCCAAGTCGTTTCGTACCCAAGTCGTTTCGTACCCAAGTCGTTTCGTACCCAGTCAATTATGACGCACAAAGGAGATTAAGCCAGTCTCGCAAACCTGCTCCTGTGACATCGCCGACGTGCGGCATCATCATAGACGTGTATCACGTTCCAAGGGATTAAGACTGCGGTCCTTGTTTCGTACCCAGTCAATTATGACGCACAAAGGAGATTAAGCCAGTCTCGCAAACCTGCTGCATCATCGATGGTCCTGTCAATCATTCTGCCTCGGACTTGTGCATAATTTGGATCTTGTGCATAATTTGGTCGTTTGGATCTGTGCACCCTGCACAAGTCAAGAGCAAGAACAGGTGGAAGAGCAGATGGACATCGAGGAGAACGGAGACGCCCCTACTGATGATGGTGGTTTCAACGTCGAGACCGACTTCGTTGTACCGCTTGAAGTAGCCGAGAACCCCATCCCTGACACTGCCCTACCTGACGTCATCCCCGCTGTAGGTGATGAGGACATCACTACCTACAAGACGGTGGAGTCCGGCACGAAACGGGGGAAAGTCATCTTGGTTGACAGTCACGGCTACACCTACACGAAGAAGTGGAAGAAGGCCGGTTCCACTTCTTCCAAAGTCACATGGTTGTGTAGTGTCCGGGGCAAGTTGCACCGGTGTGCCGTGTCTGTTCACCAAGATGGCAACCGTTTTTGTGCTGGACTTCACACCAAGCATACGCAGTGCATCCAGGGGCGAACGTCGCAGGTTGAAGTGAAGGCGTTGGTGATAACCAGCAAGGCCAAGGCTGACATCTTCAAATCAGCAGGGGCCATTGTTGAGGATGTCATCACCACACACCTTCAACCTGACGCACCCGCTGCAAGCTGTCCCAATCCTACAAACCTGTCCCGGGCTGCAAACCGTCACCGCCAGAGCCAGCGCCCTCCCGAGCCACGTGACCTTGATTTTGCGCTTGACCACGGCTTCATCCCAGAACACTTTCTCCAGAAAGACATTCACCTTGGTAGTGCCCGCCATGTGGTGTTTTTTACACCAGATCAACTCCATGTGCTGGATAGCGCCAAGACCTGGTACTTGGACGGAACTTTCAAATTGGTGAAACGGCCGTTCACCCAACTGTTCTCGGTCCATGCATTCGTCAAGGGAGACACCGGCGGGATGAAGCAGGTTCCGCTTGCCTTAATCTTGATGTCTCGGCGGACGCAGAAGGACTACAAGAAGGTGCTCAAGGCTCTGCGGAGGAAGCTGCCGTCCCGTGCTGCCAATCTCCAAGAGCTGGTGGTGGACTTCGAAGTTGGACTGTGGGGTGCCATCGAGCTGTCTTTCCGGACGCTTCCGTGAAGGGCTGCCTGTTCCATTGGACGCAGGCAGTCTGGAGAAAGTGTCAGGCACTCGGTTTGGCAGTACCTTACATGTCCAACGACGGAGTTCGTGATTTCATCGGCCAGCTGCTGTCACTCCCGTTCCTGCCCTATGAACATATCCAACCAGCTTTTGAGGAACTCAGCGGCCGGGTGACTGATCCCGTCATGGCCGAGCTGTGCAGCTACCTCCGCACCACATGGCTGGAAAGCTCAACCTGGAGCCCACGCGACTGGTCGGTGTTTATGAAGCATTCGCACAAACAACGACGTGGAGGGCAGCACCGGAGACTAAATGGGCGGGCAGGACGTCACCGTCCCATTCTACAACGTCGTCATGCTCCTGCATGCTGAATCCTTCGTTAACGTCCAGCTCAAGCTTGTAAAAGAGTCGAGACTGTGCCGGAACCAGCGGCGGATGTACCGGCAGGTTCAAGGAAAAATCTTCAAGTTGTGGGACGACTACCAAGCCGGCCGCCTCACAACATCGGGACTACTGGCAGCCTGCAAGTACCTGACAGGTCCAGCCCTGTAAGCCACAACAACAAGCCAACAACAAACAAACCGGTCCTTTTCAGGACCACCAATTCTATAAAGAGAGATTGATACCATGCATTAAGTGAAGAATAAAGATGGAAATAAATGTGTTTTTCTCCACAGGTTAAAAAAAAAAATTATGCAATGCAATTTTTTTTTCCGTTACTGTAAAAACAGTGCCAAACTGATCACAAAATTGATCACTGATTGAAAAAATTGAAAATTGAAAAACAATCATAATAAAAAGAAATGCAAATAATGCTGGGAATAGATTTTATTACAATTTCACAAATTCAAATTCATTATTGCTTAATCATAAAATTTATGGGAAAATAATTATTAGTAAATCCAAAATAATCAAGACTTGAAAATTATAGAAAAGGAAGACAGTGATAAATTTGCAAAACAAATAATAATAAAAAGAAATGCAAATAATTCTGGGAATAGATTTCATTATTAGATTTTATTTCATGCTGGGAATTGAATTTATTAAATCCAAGCTCAAAAAAACCAAACGAAACAAACCGCAGCGACAACACATTTCCCGTGAACCCATCAACAGTGATTGACAGTCACAATGTTGTTCAATATAAAAGGACTTGGAACCCTTTGTTACTGTGCTATGAAGCCTGGGTACGAAACGACTTGGGTACGAAATGACTTGGGTACGAAACGACTTGGTACGATACGACTTGGGTACGAAACGACTTGGGTACGAAACGACCGACATTCATATATTTGACACAATGAAACATGAAAAACTAAAGTTAGTACTTAATTTGGATCAATATCTGAGATTGGAATATAATCCCTTTTTAAAACTCCGCTAGAGGGCGCTCTGAACTTTGATGACGTTATCAAACATATTTTTTGAAAAGATAAGATGTCACTTGTCACTTTATTTACAGAAGCTGTATTCAAATTTTCTATGGTTTTTGAGATTATTTTTCTAAACCTGCCGCCAGAGGGCGCTGTGACAGGTGATGACGTCATCAGTCACATTTAAAAAAAGGTCACATGTCAACAGTAATTTCGTCCACTGAAGGCATGTCCAAATACCATATAATGTTGGCTGCATACCCTATAAAATTGCTTCGACCGGAAAGAGAGGTCAGATTGGGTCGTGTCTGTGTACGAAATGTCACATAATTCAAGATCTGTAAGATGATGCAAAGATTGTGTAAATATCTTTGTGATTCATGAGATATGATTTTTTTGAAATATTAAAATTTGATTTGAGTGTATTTCGATATCTGATGACGACACCATGACGTCACAACTTTACCTGAAACTATATGTCATAAGTTTATTGACAACTACATGTACATGTTATGGTCTAAGTATGAAGGCTCTGTGAACTTTGGAACTGTTTTTTTGTTCGATAAGTCTCATCGAGAAGAAGAAAAAAACGTCAAAGAAGTCTTTGCACTGTCGCACGAACACCTAAAAAACACACTAATTTCAAGAGGTGTTCGCGCTGAGGTAATCCCGACGAAAACAGGCTTTCAGCTACCTGGCCGAAACCCTAAAAATAAGATTTTTTCCCAATTGGCCCTTCGTGAAAACGGTGAGGATGTAATGCATCTCCAAGAATATGACTGTGCGGCCTCAAAATTAGTTAGGAAAAGTCATAATTTTTTTCACTCTGCCACAGCAACTATAGTGTGCATCATGCCAAAACCAAATGTCCTACGATTTCTCTCAAACTAATATAGTATAATCAACATTAAATACTGCCATTTGTTATTTGTGTGTAATTATTTATCATTCCTCATTCTGCTTTGACAGCAATTCTCCGTTGTTTACCGGACCTAGCTGGACAGCTAGCCCAAGCCAATCAACTGTCGCCAGAGTCTACTAAAGAGCAGGGCAGCGCTGGTCTTCTGTACCTCACTGCTGAGGAAGTCAGTCTTATCACTCAGTTGAACACACAGTACAAAGACAAGTTCAACTTTCCGTTTGTTTTATGTGCCAGAGAAAACAAAAAAGAGGCGATTTTTAACGGGCTCAGGGCCAGGTTACCAAACTCTGTGGATATAGAAATTGAAAATGGTATGAACGAAATCAAGAAAATTTCCTGGTATAGGATTTTAGATAGAGTGTCATTTAGATCAAAATCTGTCACAGCAAAATTGTGATTCTGAGATAAGACGAAAGTTCTCAGACCTTGGGGTGGGGGGGGGGGCGGTCATTGTGCCCCGTCTGTATTTTCTGTATTCTGAAGCCAAATTCATGAAACTTCGTAGGTACGTTCGGTTTGACACGATCTATCGAATGAGGCAATAAACACTTTCATAGATGACCGTTAGAGGGTCAACAATTTTCCCATAACTTCCTTAATTTGTATCCGTTGGCCATGAAATTTGGCACAAACGTACAAGCAACAATGTGACGTCACAAAGATCACTACTAGAGGGCGCTATAAGCAAAGTTTTGGGGCATTTTGTTCCTAAAACATGATTTTGACCCATATTTTTTATGTATTTTACCAAAAGTACAATAAAGGCAGATATAATAATATCCATGGTACTATTGATGACAAATTTATATATTGAGCACAAATATCCTGAAACAATCATTTAAAAATCAGGGTTTGGGGACAAAATATAAGTTATTGCATTTAAACATAATGGCGGCCATATTGATTTCCCTGAATGCATTGGAAATTGTCACATGACTCAATATTGTCCAGTTCAGAGTTTGAAAGTTGACAACAAACCCTAGAACACATATTAAATGTCTTACAGTATCAAAACTCTAGTATTTTTAACCAATAAAATGTAAATTCAGTTGGACCTGTTCAAAATAAACGGTTGCTATGGCAACCATGAACACCAAGCTAAGAAAAAGATAACAAATCAAGAAAAACTATATCGGAACAACTACGCTTTTGCCAAAATAATTACAGATAGAAGTTTAAGTTTGATTACTCAACCACAGAAGCCTAACTTCTCACAACAACAAGCTGACGAATTTTATCCAGTCAAATATTCTACCAAAGCACATGTTGAATCTACACGACTATCCTGTTTCCCATGGTTCAAGACTCTCCAGAATAATTCATCGGTTCTTGGATCACTTTTGCTAGATGCTCTGAGGACAAAATACCGTCAGGACAGAATATAAACTTTGTGTTTACTCAGGCTATATGTCGTCATCAGTTAAGATTGTGCTCACTGTGCACGACTTGACAAAATCACAAAACTCCTTAGATGCCTTAACCACTAAGTATAGAAATGGTTAAAATATATTTACTGCAAAAAGGGTCTGAATATTCCTCTCATCTCTAAGGTGTACAGTGAATGTCATGGTCGTGCTGTGGCACATTGTCAAACATGGGCAGATCAGTGTGTACAGGCATCAATCAATGCCACCATCACACGGGAACAATCGTATACAAGGAATTGGTAATTATAGCTTAAGTGTTGTGTTTTCAGATGCAGACCCATCTTGTGATTTACCTATTATGGGGTGGGTCCATGTTTTCAAGAGAAAGTGGGAACGCATCATCCCCCAGCATACTTGATGGTACTGGGCCAATTCTTCTACCCTTTTAACACCTGGCCCTTTCCTTACAATAGTAAAAAAAAAAAAACTATGTTTAAATTTGGTCTTGTGCTACTTTCTTTTAAAAATCTGGCACCACTCATAAAATAGGCAAACTTAAAGAAGGGTTTTAACCTGAAAATTCACATTGCTCGTTTTAGACACAATTTAAAACAATGTTAAAGTGTCTGTTGGTGTTGGCCCCACTTTTGTAACACTGTAGTTTCGCCCATTAAATGGGCAGAATACAAGAGGGGTCTATATCTGAAAATCTTCATTTTATCCCAATTTTAGATACTTTTTAAATGTAAAAGTCAGGTTTCTCGTGTTTGGTGTTGTGTCGCCCACTTTTGTAATATTGTTGTCCCGCCTATAAAATAGGCAGAATACGAGAGGCTTTTTACATTTGTTTTACTTTTACCCAAATCAATTTTAGGGACAAATCTCACAAAACTTTCAAATTTGGATACATGTCCTTGTTATTATTGTGGGGAATCGTCCTGTTTTTTTAGACTGCATATCACCTTTAATGTCGTTTTGCGCGTCCCTATAATTTTTTTTAATTTACGTAATAATGGAAAATAGACCTAGATATGTTTTTCATAACCTTACAGTGAAAATGTATCTAAACACAAAACAATATGGCTTTTGGTAATAAATTTACTTTTAAGGGAGTTTCAGCTGTCTGATTGTGATGCAAAATTACCCCGAATTATGTTTTTGGTGGGTGAATTATATTTCGGTGATCGGCCTGTTATTGATCGTGCGTTATGGAATAGCAACGTTGCTCTCTGTTTAAAAAAACATTGGACCTTTTCAATGGCGACACAGCACAACGAAACACAGTGACTTTTTATCGTTTGGCACGTTGTTCTTTTTAAATTGCCTTTCATACAATTCTGGTGCTTCAAATCAAGTACAGACTTATCAACCGGTGTTGGGATAGATTAAATATGAAATAATATATGTATAGTGAAATTCCTAAATTAATTCGTTTCAGTCCATAATGAATTGTCATTTTTTGTCATCATTGACTTATGATGTCATGTCATGAACTGGAACTTAATTATTTGTTCTTTAAAATGACAGCACATCAGACAAAAGTATTTTTTATAAAGTATTTCTAATAAAAATGTTACCATCTGGGTTATATTTTGATCCTATAAATAACCTTCACAGTTTTCTGTTTTGAAATGGAAGATTCGTGAGCCGTTATTTCAAAAACAAACTACATTATTTCAGGATAACAAAATCCTAAAGTTGTTAAAATAAAGTACTGAGATTAATATGCCTAATAAAATGTTTATATAAGTATACGTCTATCGAAATTCATTTGTGATATTTTAGTTGAGGATTCCTAAAAGTGCGAGCACTAATTTTCAACAAAGTATGTTTGCAGCATGCCAACCGTATTCAGGGTCTTTCAAAGGGAAGGTACAACATTGGTGGTTACTCAATTAAAATATTACTCAATTATTATTCAAAACTTTAAATGATTTGCGGTTGATAAAGTTATACCAATCATCCTGAAAAATAAAATGATTATTTCTGAAGGATTCCCACTTCAGAGAAAACATTAAGCAGCTATGCACTTTTTTCTGTAACAATTTTGAGTCTCTTTTCACACTCTTCTCATAACTTGGACTACACACCCTGCATAAACTCGAGTATCAACAATGGTGTCAACTTAAGTATTTTAAGGTTATCATATCTGGTTGATGCTCAATGTGAATAATGGAACTTCCACAGCATGCTAGTTGCAGGAGTATGATTTAACAAAAGTAAAAAAAAAAAAAAAATCCTGAAAAATGGGTAGCGGGCCTGGGTCTCCCTTTGGTCTAGAGGACAAAGCCCCCTGAACCTCCTGTGGGTAGCAGGCCTGGGTCTCCCTTTGGTCTAGAGGACAAAGCCCCCTGAACCTCCTGTGGGTAGCAGGCCTGGGTCTCCCTTTGGTCTAGAGGACAAAGACCACCTGAACCTCCTGTGGGTAGCAGGCCTGGGTCTCCCTTTGGTCTAGAGGACAAAGCCCCCCTGAACCTCCTGTGGGTAGCGGGGCCTGGGTCTCCCTTTGGTCTAGAGGACAAAAGCCCCCTGAACCTCCTGGATGTTTAATTTTGGAGGATTTACAGACTCTACACATCATAGGTTTGGTAACAATCCAGGCTACTTTTCTTACTGGCTTCTTCTCTTCTTTCAAGAAGGAACACTGTCCCCCGTACACATATCATTTCTCGGGTCACCGTTTTTCTACAATGCTGCTCCTGATCTTTGGAACAATCTTCCTTTTCAACTTCGCCAACAACAATCCCTGTCATCAATCAAATCAATCCTCAAAACCCATCTTTTCTGTTTAATTTATATTGTATTTATGCGCCATGAGCGTCCTGCTTGGTGGATACCGGCGCTTTACTGAGCGTTCATCACCATCATCACCATCACCATCACCATCACCATCTTGAGGCAATGTGAGATTTGTACAAAATCCTTCAATCAGGAAAAATCCTGAGAAATCACAGGCGTGTAGTTTAATGTCTATCCTGATTCAAAGAAAGTAAGCCTACTATATAGAAGCAGTATTGCTAACATAATAATAAACACTTATTTTATAGGTCATTATGCGCTTTATTACCTCCTGCTCATCAGGCTCAAAAAGCATTCCTCAAATCATCTCAGATCACTGGGGAGTATACAACAGCTCAATTACAGCCGTTTTGGTGCATATAGAGCTAATCAAACACAACAACCAACTCTGCCCATCCCATGTACCCATTTGACTCCTGTGTAGAGAGAAGCAATTATGGTAAAGTGTCTTGCTCAAGGACATAAGCACCACGGTCGCGGCCAGAATTCAAACCCACGAATCCGATGCACAAAACCGCTCGACCATGGCACATTGCCAATGCTGTACCTTCTCTTTAAATACTTTGGGATGTAACTGTTATGTTCTACCATAGAGAATGGACGAGACCTTCACATCTACTTCCAAACGGTAATATTTGCTTTATCCCTCAGGGGGACGTATTTGAGTCATCCACCGTCTGTGCCCAAACCTCTCCTATTCACTCTACAAAAAAATGATTGAGTTTTCAAAAATCTAAATATAACCGATTTCACAGAGAGGTACAAGTATCCCGACGTGTTGAAAGAGTAAGTGAGGGGAGCCACTACTGTATTGTCTGTGAATTTCCTGTAACGAGTAGTTGGTTTTAACTTATTTTCCTGCGGGCACGGTTATTATAAATATATTTAAAAGCAGTTAATAAAACAACTTCCTGAAGCATTTTTTGTAGACAGTTTTAAAGTTTAAAGGACGGTCGAAAGTAGATGATTCCTATATTATAATGTTAATTTTACTGCAAAAAGAATAACGGTTCTACAGTATGAGGGACCTTTCGCAATCAAAACACGATTGATAAATTTGAAAACTCTTGTGTCATGCAACTGTACGTCAGCACGCTGACAAAATAATGACAGCTGATCAGGTGATAGATTTTTCTCTATTTTTCCAACAAGTTTTCTTTTGATTATACCTTACTTTTAGAAAGGAAAACCAAAACTTTGAAACATAATATTTCACAAAATCATTTTCAGCAGCTCGGGTTAACCGTAATATGGTTTAATCTGAAGATGTATAATTTGCTAAAAGAAAGGAAAAACAAATCACAACAATAAAATTATTTTTAAAAACATGGTTTGATTGGCTACATGAATTTACAGCGGAGCCTGTCATAAGCCCGCCATTCTTGATACTTACCATACGCCTCATGCATATTCATCTTTATTATTATTTATATATTACTTTTTAATTGGTGTTTTTATGGTATTAGTTTCCCTTTCTACGAGCAAAATAGCGATTTTAGATTAAAACGTGAGTAATCAGAGAGGAATCGCCGGTGTTGAATTGTAAAACAAAAACACTTGTAATGTACCTATGAGTTACTTGGTGGATATATTATCAGTTCCACATTCAAGGGGGAACTATGTTCAGTAAGCAGGGGGTGATTCACGCCAACAGATCCCCCACCCCATCAACCCCATTGCCCACAGGGGATGGGGAGAGAACTTGATTGTAATATGTGGCATTTCCCCCACCACCTCTGTTTATCTGTGCCCAGCAGTGTAACGACCTCATCTTCCTGATGGTCTAATTCGTACGTCCCAGTCATAGTGGGGTCACGGTCGATCATCTTGTCATCAAAATATTTTTAATTTTATATATGTAATACTGATTTGGAAGAGTACCAATTTGTCAATCGGTTCTAAGAGGTGCCCATGAGTAGCCCGGCTTGGAGTATCTCGAGTCCTGGTCATCAGATCAAAGTCGACTAGGTCAATTGCTATTACACAAATTAATTACTGATCTGATTATAACTGTGTAGAACGCGAACCCGAGTCAAGCCAAGCTGACGAAGAGACAAGATGAAGACGAGATTAAGCAAGCCAGGCCCAATCCTGCCCGATATAGCCCAACAATATACAATCCTAGCCGAGACAATCAACGACAAGACAAGACAAGACGAATAGAGACAGCGCAAAACAACCCAACACAATCCAAGGCTACCGTACCTATATACAAGCCAATGCTACAATTACATGTGCAAGTCGACACGAGACAAGAAAAGACATTACAAGTCAAGACAAGACGAGACAAGACAAAACAAGACAAGACAAGAACACGCAAAGCAAGACAAGCCAACACAACCCAACACAACGCAGCCCATCACAAGCCAAGGCAAGACAATGCAAACAATACAAGACAGGACAGGACAGGGCAGGGCAGGACAGGACGAGTCAAGAAGAGACAAGGACAGTCAAGGCCGACAATACAAAACAAATTTAAGGCAAGACAACACAAAGCTAGAAAAGACAAGATAAAACTCAACAAGATGTGGCGAGACGAGATAGGACAATGTGAGGCAGTGCGGTGAGGAGGAAAAACAAAGATGGAAAACTAAATGCCAAACAGTAATATAATTGATAATGTATAAACCAGTAACAAATGAGACATATGAAGCAGTATATTGGGTGGATGAACCAATCAGGGTGGCGATGTCTTGGGGCAGTCCCTCAAACATTTGGGGCAGTTGACCCCTGACATTTAATTTTTTTTGGTTATAGTTACGCATTGTTCTTCCATGCAAATTTCCTTTAACATCAATCAATTTGTCAAAAACTGGGGTTGATGAGACGGAAAAGGGCTTTAAAAGGCATGGGATCATCCTCGCAACGTTTGTAAGAAGGTTGCCAGCTTGCCCTGCCAATCCCTGGAGATAGCTAGTCACCACCGGCAGCACGGTTGCCAAGTCAGATGGCCGCAGGGCACACACGTGGGTCCCCGGCGGAAGGTACTGCTCCCCACCATTTGACAGAAGTTGGTCATTGTCATGGCAACCTGCATGATCGATTGACTTTGAGTTCTTACAAGTGTTAAATACATAATTAGAGATGCGATTAAGCGCTCGCGCTCCAAGCTACATACAAGACCGCGTTTAAATTTTGAACTAAACGACCAGACAATCTCCATGTATTAATCTCCCACTCCCTCCAGCAAATTGGCGCTTCTCGGTTGTTTTTTCCCAAAGGCAATTAATAACTTCCTAATATTGTACGGCTGCTCACTGATTGTTACATAGTGTTGATCAAGTCTTAATTATATTACACTGCGGTGACCGTAAATGATTGGACACTTCCACAGTTCCACTTCGACCGTTGATTGCGAAGGGTGAGCTCGCTTGGACAGCAATATTGCGGAAGACATCGCCATAAAAACATTGTTAATAGTTCTGAAAAGTTAATAGTATGGCGGGTGATATACCTATTCACATAGCTATAAAGCCATGGCTAAGCCAATTTCGCCATGATGTGGATGGACAGTTTTCCCATATGTTGTAGAATTAAATTAATATTCTGGCGAGCGATATTCACACTGGCTACAAGCAGCCAGGTAATAGCCGATTCGGCCATGTTGTGGATTACAGTTTGTAAATTAGGTGAAGTATCAAATTTATATCATGGCGTGCTAGTTGTAGTATTAAATTAATATTATGGCGAGTGATATTTACATTGGCTATAAGCAGACAGGGTAAGTTGATTCGGCCATGTTGTGGCTTATATTTTGCAAACTAGGTGAAGTATCAAATTTATATCATGGCGTGCTAGCTGTAGTATTAAATTAATATTATTGCGAGTGATATTCACATTGGCTATAACTTAAGCAGACAGGGTAAGCCGCGCGATTCGGCCATGTTGTGGCTTATATTTTGCAAACTAGGTGAAAAATCAAATATATATCGACGCGCTATATTCAAATTGGCTAAGCCACGGCTATGCCCTTCGACCATGTACCATGACGTGGATTGCAGTTTGAAAACTGGGCTAAGTATTAAAATAGTAATTTGGCGTGTGATATTCACAATGGCTAAGCCAATTCGGCCATGATGTGGTTTGCTGTTTGCATACAAGTAATTAGTTAAAGGCACCTGGCAATAGGTTTTTTATTGATTTAAACAATAAAGTATATGTGTATTAACAATAAACAAATTGTTTGAGTGATTATTTGTCAGGATTTATATGTTTAAAAACAATATGAAGTTGTTTGGAGGGTGACTCCGCCCATCCCTTTTTGTGACGTCATTCGAGGAAGGATTCGCCGCTGATGGAACATCGACCCCCCTCGACGCCCTCGAGAATTGCCTGTGTTTACACGTGTGGTTTGGTTTGTTATAAAAAGGCATTTTTCCGGCATTTTCCCAGCAATGCCGACCAGGTGTATTGCTGCTGGATGCAACAAAACAACTAAAGATGGGGTCAGCCTGCATCTGTTTCCAGCTGATCCCAAATATAGGCGGTTATGGGCAGCGAAAGTCAGGATAACGAGGGCAAAGTGGTCCGTTCCGAGTCGTTTTCAGCGCTATGCAGTGACCACTTCGAGCCGTCGTGTTTCGAATCCGGGATGTACCACACATTTGACATGACAAAAAGTAATTCTGAAACATGACGCCACCCCAACCATATTCCCAGTTAGTGGAAATCTAAGAAGCAACCCGAAAGACGTGACAAACCTACAGGAGCATTTGCCAAACGTGAAAAAATCCATGTGCATGTTGTGTTCTCTTTATACATGTACATGTAACGTTATAGTCAGTAGGTACCGTTTTCGTAGCACTAGCGGCATTGCTGCACCTATATCGTGAAAACTTGCATGCTTCCCATTGGGCCTTGTTTTACGTTGTCGTTTCATCTGAAACTAGGTTACAGGTTAGGCATACATTTTGTAAGTATGTGTGCTGGCAGTTCATGACAGACTTGACAGTTGTGTATAGACTATAGTGCAATGACCAATGTGTCAGACTACACATTTTCTCTTCAAATATCCCTGCCTCGAATGACGTCACGAACAGCGCCACCATGTGTCAATGTAAAGGGGGGGCCTATTCTAAAGTCGTAAATACAATAAAACCACTATTTCTGTAACCTTAGTTACTTGTTTATTCACATTCCACTCATAAAAATGTATATATTTATCACAAAAGCTACATTTGGACAAAATACCAGTGCCAGGTGCCTTTAATATTATGACGAGCAATTTGGCCAATTTGGTCATGGTGTGGCTTCCAGCTCTGCTTAAAAGTCCCCGTTACAAATTAAAAATAAATGAAACTCAATTTAACTGCTGTATTCTTGAACACGGTTTATAGGTATATAGGCCTTTAGATCATCTGCTCCGCAAGGCTCTGGTATTAGGTGAGAACACACTTAGGATAATCATGAACATTATTTCTAGGGAAAATTACAACCGTCCTAAATTTTACAAAACGTTACATCAGTGCAACAAGGTCGTGTCATAGTTACGACCTTGTTGCAAACATAGATTTTGCTCACTTGCAACATGGTCGTATCTTTTTACAAAGTTCCAGGATGAACAGGCAAAGCCTATGGAAGAAGATACGACGTTGTTGCACCCAACTGTTTTAATGTATGCAAATTTATGCAGTATTGCACATACGACCTTGTTACATTTTATAGATACGACCTTGTTGTTCTAACAGGACGACAACAAAAATACCATTTTGATTATTGGTTTAATTATCAATCTTATGTCTTACCTTTAAAGGCCCACAAAATCAAGAGTATATAGCCGAACACACAAACCGGATTTCAGCAAGCTCCAACAGGTCATGCGCAAGAACCACACATCCTACGTACCGACAAACTAAAATAGTATGGGCGTCAGAGCAAGAAAGCTCCATCTTGATAAGGAATTTATTTCCACCGCAGACAAAAACAAAGGACTAATCAATTGGGTCTCCTGGCCAATCACAGGGAATGGTTTAATTGTGTGGTTCTTTCCTCCAATAAGGGTATCCCCCCATTGACGACATTCCATTAATTCAATACTATAGCAAAACTTGTGATTGACAGTTTGTCACGTTCTCTCAATATGCGCCTGCAGCAACTTAGTCCCTATGGCCTAACACATTCTCATTATTGGCTACTACAAAATAATATGAAAAACCAGTTACAATATATTATTTCGAAGAAACAACATACACTCTAAAAATGAAGTGCTGAATATAGCACCTCTAGTGCAGTCACTATACAAGCTCCTAAAAAGTGCTAAAATTAGCACTTGAGGTGCTATATTCAGCACTTCGTGTGTACTTTGTATATGCACTCTAAAAACGAAGTGCTGAATATAGCACCTCAAGTGCTAATTTTAGCACTTTTAGGAGCTTGTATAGTGACTGCACTCGAGGTGCTATATTCAGCACTTCGTTTTTTAGAGTGTATATTTGTACTTTTTAGACCGATACTGACAAGTTGAATATTTACCGTTCAAAAACAACTTTTTTATGTAGGATTTGAGGCTTTGCATGTAATAATCTCTTCTGGGAAGAAGTGGCGGCTCTTTTAATTTTTCGCGGGAAAAAACCAAGCCGTCCCTGTTGGGTATATAAATGACCAATGTTTACATACCACAAACAAGTATGTGATACATCAGTGGAATCCTTTATTAAGTTTGCCGTATTGTGAGACCATTATAACGCATTAGTTCGATTTAGGTGTGGCGATC
Organism: Zoroaster sp. YZ-2022; assembly: GCA_029582265.1. Classification (NCBI taxonomy): domain Eukaryota; kingdom Metazoa; phylum Echinodermata; class Asteroidea; order Forcipulatida; family Zoroasteridae; genus Zoroaster; species Zoroaster sp. YZ-2022. The sequence goes on along the minus strand of CM055829.1, from coordinate 11,250,998 downwards.
TTGTAGATATATGTATGGATATGTGTGGCCTCCAGTTATTCCGCTACTGAGTACACTCCAATTTTCCAGAGTTCTAACATTTTCTAGGCAACTTCCGGGTCATTGCAACCGTTCAAGATGACGGGAATCTTAAATGCAAGCTGCTTAAAATGATCAATATGTATAACATGGTGCAAAAGATCAGCACAATCACAAATAACCACGATACTTTGCGACTTCCGTGACCTGAACTTACCCCTTTTCGCGCAGCGGGCATCTTCAGATTCTCTGTTGCTGTGTTGCAAGTATGATTGCAAAACAGTATGACGTTTCATCTTAATACATTAAAAAGGCAAGTCTTGGTTTTCCTTCAAGTTTCGGTTTGGTCACGGGAACAATAATTATTTTAGAAAACAAAACAAGAAGGCTACTTTGTGTCTATTGCATAATTATTGGCCTGTTAGAAATCATGGATAGAAATGCGAACCACTCCGACAGAGCCTAACATTTTTGGATAGAGTTGACAGAATAGTATGGACAACCTAATTGAGTATAAATGTTTATAGTTAAGATGTAATATTTGAAGTTTATACGGGTGGAAATATAATCTAGGATAGCGTGTTGGTTATGAAAAGAAGCGGTGGTTTGACAACTGAGTTTATTCTATCTCACACCGTCTATAATTCCTCACTATACTTAGAGATTGTATATCAAGGGAAAAACTTTGTGAAATATTTTGCCTTAAAACGGAGAAAGGTCAAACATTGATATAGGGCCTACATCATTTGCTTATAGAGCCCCTCTTCAACTTAAAAAAGGACATTGTTTTGAACGTGTGCCGGGGCCGTTGTGTACAAGCTCTGAAGGTCTTGGATAATATAGGACTGGGTCTTTCTCATCGGTCTGAACTGGGGAGGGCCGGTGAAATGTCAGCTTCCTTTACCGGGGCATGAACCGTAGCCAAAGGAAATCATACCCTGATGTCGGTATGTGAAATGCTAATGTTCTCACAATGATTAACGCCGTTTTAGTCTTATCTTTGACACCAGAATGATCTACCCTAGCAAAAGCGAACAGTACCGCCCATATCTTATTATTGTATACATATGTTCCAATGTGGGATGCGAGTTTAAATACTTTTTTGGCACTTAAGGTGGTTATATTTTGTTTAAGGTTCAGGGTATTAAAGGGATAACATTGGTATTAAAAAATAAATAAATAATTAAAACAATTATAAAGAATAAAACATCGGTTCCACATTAAATTTACTATGCCTGAAGATGATAATGGTGTTAAACATCCCGGGCACTCTTTCTATCTGAATTGCTATCATTACAGGGACAATATCCTCACGATCAACAGGGCATGGAATCGGAATGCTAGTTTTAGATTAACTCGGTGACTGAAAATAATACCCCACATCATGATAAGGTCATATTATCGTTGCTTCTGTATAAATAAGCCAGTCACTGTGTTCATCTTAAACTGGTACACAAAAGCAGAATATATTTACTAAGCATTTAGAACCAGAAGTTCCTTTTGTATGAAAAATGGACTGATTACACTGGTCAACAATATTTTAAAAGTTGTCTGCTTCCGAGATAAAATGTGCTATTTATTATGGATTTTGATGTGCTGAATTCAAATACGACAATTAAAATTGCTGATTGGCTACTGTTTCCAAGATATTTAAGTTTTTACATTGTATATGGTGTACATAGCAGATTTTTAATCATGAATTGTAAACCTAGGTCTTTTCATGTGTTTATGTAGATACAGACACGGTACCATATCTTGAAAACTAGAGCCAATCAACAATTTTAAGCATCATTTCCATTCTCAGTGACCCATAATTAGTCAAGTTTACTTCATTTGTTTCGGAAGCATTTTGGCTGTAGACCAGTGTTACCACCACAACGTGCTAAGCAAAGGCTACTGCTAGCAGTTGCATTTGGGTAATTCCATGGTTACGCTTGGGTGATAACAGGATAATATTGAATATCGCGATATCTTTTTTTATTCGATTACGATATCGAGAACCTTTTTATCGAGATATCGGCAAATCGCGATTAAAAAATATATATATCGCCATTAAAAAAATCGCCATTGTGAGTCAAGTCATAAATTCCATGGAAACAAAATTAGAACAGTCTTTTCAGCTTTTGGATGTGAGAAACAAAAGTGCCAGAAGTACATACACACTATGCAAACGAATTTGTGATTTTTTGTGATGCTGGGAGAGGGGTACATACCTGTGGTTATCGGCTCTAAAGCAATCATGCATGAATGAAAAAAATAATAATCGCGATATTATCGAAAATCGCGATATTATGTTTGCCGATATATCGTGGATGAAAAATCGATATCGCCCAAGCTTAGTTACTCATGTTACATTTTTTAGGTTTTGGGACCACTCTTAATGTTATATATACTCTTAATTATATTTCACTCATTACGCACATCAACTGCAAAATATGCCAAACGCGACGCACTATCGCTGCCCTTTTGCCCACAGTGGTCGAACAACATGCGCCCTCAACAGCTCGTGCACGGTGCGAACAGTTAGCATGAAAATTTGCTTACCAGTAAGCGTCGCTATGAAATTGGGCCCTGGTGCCCAATTTCATACAGCCGCTTAGCAGCCGATTTTGTGCTTACTGTGCTTTTTTTTAAATTTCACAGCGCTGCTAACCGTTAGCATAGAGAAAGGCACGCTAACTTGCCGGCTGTTATTGCTAGCAAGACAGTCAGTAGTGACACAACAATACAAATCCATGGTGAACGTAAACGTGCCTCTCTCAATGTTCTTGCTAACCTGTGAACTGCACTTATGCTTAAGCAAATTTTAGCACGAAAATATGCTTACTGGTAAGCGGCGCTATAAAATTGGGCACTGTTTGTCGATACGTAATACGCGCGCGCATTGGTAGTACGTGTAAGTTATTTTCGCTACTTTCGATTCCAAAGCTGGAATACCATTGTGTGTGTAAGTTAAACTAAATTCCTTGATTTTAACGTTCAAAAGCGATTCTTGAGGCAGAATTTAACTTTATTAATAATATGTTGAATCTTTGCAACACATACGTTAAAGGGAGGTCCCGAGCTTTCAATTTTTTTGCTTAAATCCTTAAAGAAAAATGATGACCAGTGCACATGCGAAGTGGGCGTCGTTTATGTTGGAATTACGTCACACGTCATACCAACAGGATGCGGGCATAATGAGTGCACGCGCTCCAGAAGCTCACTTTTGACGCTAAAATGCCCACGCACCAAGATACTGACTGCAGGGCTGCAATGTGCACAGAACGGGTACTGATCAGTGACCTTCGCCGCGTGGGACTCATGAGCACAGGTCTAAGTTGCCGTGGTCGACAAGACTGACCCCAGGAATCCCTGATCAGAATCAAGTGAGACAAATGATACACTTAAAATACGGACTGCATTATGACTACCCGTGGTGCACAATATTCTAGAGATATCTACGGTGTACTGGAGTTGTAAGTACAAACTCGACTCCATGCTGAGCTGTTCAGTTTTATGATTAATATAGCCCATATGGAGCAAAATCATAATATCGAATTCAAAATCGATGTGACTTTTTGTACTTGTTACTTCAGGCATTTCATAAACAATCACATTTGCATAAAGGAAAACATAACAAGCAATTAAAAACAGAGCATGTAATTGACTAAAAGTGAATCAGTTCGCAATATCTAAATGTTGTTGTTTGAAATAAATTATAAAAAAATAATAGTTATCAATTGGAAGGTACAACATTGGTTTATTAATCACCGGAGGTAGAAGCGTGGGCGGGCAAAGGGCACTTTTCTTAATAACAATAAAACAAATTATTGAAACAAAATTATTGTTTCAAATCCCGTTGAATTATTTGTTTTTGTTCAAGTTGAGGTGGGGGTAATGCCTCTTATGCCTCAGGGGAAGGTTAGGATGGGGCGACGTTCAGGTGTGGTTACTGGATTAATTAAAGCTTGGGTAAAAAGTACTCTGGGAGGGGAAAAATGGGAGGGGAAAAGGTGAATCATCCCCCATGCGCGGCCCCACCTATTTACAATACCTTTACGTCACTGGCGACCATCAGATATTCTCCCTGTTTCATAGCTCGATAAAAGTAAAAGAATACATTTTAAAAAGGCAGGGCTTAAAACATTGGAGATGGTGGTATATATCCCCCAGTGATTTATGTGGGATGACCAATGCACTAATCCATCGAACAATGACTTGTTATAAAATGATGCCATATTTTGCATGAATGTTCAACCATTCATATTATAATAAAGAAACCCCTTAATAATTCTCCATATATATGTTTTTTTTTAAATATGAATTAGATTGCGTCTGATTCCATTCCCAATGGATTTTAGTAAAACAAAAATGGGAGACTAAATTATGACCGCAACAGCGCAACTTCTCGAAAATAAGTTTTAGTAGTTTTATTATCTGCGTTTTTAGACACAGATGGCAACATTTTCCGAATCTTTTTGTTTTTTTATACAAAAAATAACTTCTACAAAATATTGTCATGATACCGTTTGGTCAACCAAAAAATGTTTGGTAATGTCAATGCCATAATTGCCCCTGCGTATACAGGGAATTGCACATGGTCAGTGCGTAATGCAGATCTAAGGTTAGGCACAACACTGGTATGTTGTAATGCACGTTCATTTCAATCCTCTAGTATCAAGAAATATATCATAAAACTAACCTGTTAAAGTTTCCTCACAACAGGTGCTCACGTTTTTTGAGAAACAACGAAAAACTGTCACATGTTTGTTTAAATTTATTTATTTATTTATTTTTTATCTTGACAATTCCAATTTTCTCTAAAAAGAAAGCACTTCAAACGAAACCATTTCTCATGATGATTTTCGATTTTTAAGTCAGTTTTTAGATAATCATTTGCGATCTTGATAATCTGGTAATTTACCTGTGTTGTATTGTCCCTTTAAGGGTAGAGACCAATTATTGTTGTTGAAGGAACAAAAGTTGCGAAGGCGTGGCTATGTACAATTAACGGTAGGTCGACCATCTGGTCTATGTTCTATGGGTCGACCTATATAGGTCATAGGTCGACCCAATGTAACTATAGAACTATTATGGTGGTTAGCCAGGATTTCCAGACATGTCAGAGATGGTCAGAGTGGGGGCCTATGACAGTATGAGGTGTTCTTTTTTAGGTTTTAGAAATGTAACAAAAACCAATAGTGGACTGACGTAGTGGACCGCGACGTAACTGGGGTCCCTTTTGGCTCTCTGGCTTGCCCCCTTGGCTACTCTACTGTACTGACACTTGACAGGTCACTCACGCCACGCAGCTAGCCCTCGGTGACAACCTTGGTGGTGCTGTAAGTACAGCTGATGATAACCAAAAAGCAAGGTCCCTGCTCTAGGATATAACGTAGATAATTGTATAGGAACTTACCCAAGTTATGAACTTTTTATATCCAGGTCCTATTTCACACTGCTGCATACGGCGACAGGTTGTGAATCGACTCGTGTGTGAATTGCAGTACGGTGAGAGTAGGTTTATTAACCGATGGTTGGGTTTACGTGTGCAGTGTGCGTCAACCACCAAGTCACTCACTCAGTAAGTCAAGAATGAAACATCAAGATTGGGTTCTTATACTACTTAACTTGGCATACGGGTTATATTAAAGCATGACTGGTAAGTCAGCCGGCTGAAATTCACTTCATCAAAGCAGTGAAATGCGGAAGCAGAATACAGACAATTATAACAGCTTGTTCTCTGAGCTTGACATGCGTGCCGCGCGCAGAACAAGTTCACGTTTCCATAGGTCAAAGTTCACACAGAACACCCGGATTAGTCTCTTTCTCGTGTCACTGTAAAACTAAAGAAGTCAGATACTGACGAGAAGAGCAGAATGGACTATAGGACTATGACGTAGGCCTATGAAAAAATGCTTCGGTTCCCTCGTAATGCCAATATGCTGATGGATTTACAAGAATAAGCAAGCTAAGGCCTTAATATCCGCACCTATGTTGGTGAGCAATTCCTGACTCATTAACTGGGCTGTTTCGGTTCGCAAAATGCATACAGTGTGTAAGAATTGCCTCCATGATTGGAGGTTCCATGATGTATTTTTAGGTGTACGGTAGCTTATAGATCATGTCATACCTACTATATGGAGGACACATGTTTACACAGGGATTGTCCTTGAGAGTACCAGGGCGTTTACATGGCAGGCAACAGCGTGCATGTTTATAAGTTGTAGGCAGATTTTAAGGAAAGCTTGAGAAAAGAAAGCCTGATTTGTGTCGACAATCAAAATTAAAAACAACTATTCAGAGTATGTCAATCCTCTGAAATTGTATCTTATGATTAGTTTTAAAGGGAATTAGGTATAGACGTTGGTTATGTCATGGATATCTCAACACTCAGTGTTCAATACATGTTACACATGTAGTTTTCTGTAAGAACTCAGTTATGGAGAATAATGGAGGACCAATTCCATATTAAACTCTTGCTCTACCCTTCTAAAACAATGGACATGCATTGCATGTTGCTCTTTGAATATTCTTTTCTTATTATGAAACAGCCATCAATACCATTGTTATTGATGCATGAGTTCTTACAGAAAACTACATGTGTAACATGCCCTTGAAGCAATGCTTTGTACTGCAACTTTTTTTTCAGCTGAATTTTCATTCAAATCACTGTCAATTGTGCATGCATGATTGCATTTCAACCATTTCATTGCGAGCTGTGTAGAACATGTCATTCTGTCATTTGCTTTTTGAATTTTTAAAATTCATGCAATACTTGTTGATATATTCTAAAAAATATTAGGGGGAAGTTGTGATGGGTGTATATCACAAAAGTAGCACGTGAAAGTTTCATCGCTGTAGCGGCTCACGTTGTTGAGAAAAAAACGAAAAACTGTTAGCCAAATTAACGTTTTTGTTTCGTTTGTTTGTTTGTTTTTTAATTCGACATTATTATTTGTTTTTCTCAGATGAAATCACTATACAGACGGAATACTGATTTCTCAAAATAATTTAAATATAATTACGATTGAAATTTGTACCAACTTAATTGTTGTGGTGGTGGTGGACGTTGTTCTTGCTGCTGTTGTTGTTGTTGTTGTTGTTGTTGCTGTTGTTGCTGTTGTTGATATTGTTGTTGTATGCACAGTTTTGTTAACATTATGATATACCTTCCCTTTAATTTGTAGCAAACAAAAATTAATTGGTGCCTGGATGGACATTTTGCCCATCTAGGCTATCTGGAAAAGCAATTATAGTGTTCTTCCTCTATTGAGATTAAACACGGGGCTCTTGAGTTAAGTGAAATCATGATGTAATGACATCATAAAATAACTCATGTACATTAATTTCTGTTTGCGGATGCACTGATCATACTAATACGATAAAAAACAACGCCCATCAGCGCTGCGGTGTAATTGTCGTCCCCTGGGATCTGTCCTCATGCCCCGCCATTGGGATCCCTCTACACTGTGTCATCACAGGGGCAGATCAAGATTTCAAAGGGGCCCCTCCAAATAAAAATTCAAAATCTAGAGCTCATATTAACAGTACGCGCACTCGATTTTTTCAACTTTGTATCCGATGCAAGAATAGTTGTAATAGTTGTAATGGCCGAGAAACTATATTTCACGTTTTCTACGATTTCAAGTACGGTTTGTGTTGCTGTTAACCAGATTCAAATCTTATGTCAAAATACATGTACATGTACATCAAGATCAACACTTTCGATTTCTTCTGTAAGTATAACAAGAAAAAGTGGACAATACATTAAATGCCCGTTGCTGGGGAAAATGAAGTACCTTTGTAAGAAGTTATCTTACCAAATGAATCTTGTAACTTTAAAGGGCAATAACTCCGTTTTGAGTTTTCGTAAAGACACTCTTAAAAATTACATAATTCCGCTTTTGTACGTCCATTTAAAATAAGAAAGCTATCATTGTAAAGTTGAAGATCTCTACTTTCATTATCAATAACCAACTCAATTTTCTTGTGCAAATGTGTCTGATTTCTGTAGAACACGTCACATTTGTGTACGTTAGCATATATTTTGTAACGTGTGAAGGGGACGTGGCTTACATGTATGTTGACATGACGTCACACGGAGTACTGAAGTGTGTCATGTTCCCTTGGCACCAAGGTGTCTGGTTCCAATATGTTGTGTCATTAATGTTCTACGATGATTTACTTACAAAATGGCTAGGTGATTTTGTTAACAGACAGTCCTAATTCAAATCTAATGATCATCATCCTTTGCTTAATCTGTCATCTAAACAGTACAAAGGGGCATAATTAATTTATATTAAGACCAACCTTAGAATAATTTTGGGTCATATTTTTTCTGTTAAAAAATGCTATTCACGATAATTTTTAGTAATGTGTAACAGCGGCGTAGCCAGGATTTGGGGGAATTTTTTGGAGGAAAATTTACTGATACAAAACTCAAATGAATCGACAAATTTAATTCTTATCCCCCCCCCTAAAAAAAAAAATAATAAATAAATAAATAAATAAATAAATAAATAAATAAATAAATAAATAAATAAATAAATAAATAAATAAATAAATAAATAAATAAATAAATAAATAAATAAATAAGTAAATAAATAAATAAATAAATAAAATACAAAAATAAATAAATAAATAAATAAATAAATATATGCCAAATATATTTTTGTATCTTTTTTTCTCTTTTTTATTTATTTATTATTATTTTTTTATCGCCACTGTTTAGCAGACAAATAAATTCAGAAATACCAACCAGTTTGTACATTTACCGACATACCTCCCCCTCCCCCAGACACACTAATAATGTGTAATTTTAAAGCATTTCGTTTCCACTCATAAGTAAAAAGCAATGTTTCGATGAAAAAGAAAATTGGCGTTACAAAAGCGAAGAACACTGCCAATACAAAACTGTAATGTATACGTTCTTTACGAGAAGCTACATCAAGATCCAGAGATCTATATTGTAGGCCAACCTGGGTCTCAGACTGAGATAAAATAAATATTTTCCACACATGCTGAGGTCAAAGGTGAACTTGGAATAAAGTGCCATGGTCGAGCGGTTGAGTGCATCGGATTTGTGTTCTGATGGCTGAGTCGTCAGAATCTGGGTTCGAATCCCAGCCGCGACCGGGGTGCTTGTGTCCTTGTGCAAGACACTTTACTATAATTGCTGGTACCTGTGAGGGCAGAGTTGGTTGTTGTGTTTGATTAGCCCATATGCGCTGAAATGGCAGCAATTGAGCTGTATACTCCCCGGGAGCTGAGATGGTTTCGGGAATGATTTATGAGCCTGATGAGCAGGGGTAATAATGTAATGCGCCTTGAGCACCAGTTTGGTGGATACGTGAGCCATATAAGTCCACATTATTATTATTATTATTATTATTATTATTATTATTATTATTATTATTATTATTATTATTATTATTATTATTATTATTATTATTATTATTATTATTATTATTATTATTATTATTATTATTATTATTATTATTATTATTATTATTATTATTATTATTATTATTATTATTATTATTATTATTATTATTATTATTATTATTATTATTATTATTATTATTATTATTATTATTATTATTATTATTATTATTATTATTATTATTATTATTATTATTATTATTATTATTATTATTATTATTATTATTACTATTACTATTACTATTACTATTACTATTACTATTACTATTACTATTACTATTACTATTACTATTACTATTACTATTACTATTACTATTACTATTACTATTACTATTACTATTACTATTATTATTATTATTATTATTATTATTATTATTATTATTATTATTATTATTATTATTATTATTATTATTATTATTATTATTATTAAGGTCACCCTGTCCCGTAGTTGATGAACTTCATACCCAAATTCCACCTTTAAAGTACGCCACTATAGTATGCATTCAAGAACAATCTGTTTTTCTTCGATTGATACATATACAGCTTGCATAGATGTCTTCAATTATTACATACATCCCTTATGTAGCTATTTGGAGCCACTGGCTTCCAGCGAGTCATGTGTTATCAGGTAGATAATCTCCACCGGTACCCCCAGCCCCAGCCAGCCAAGCCCCGGCGCCAGATCCGGAGATGTTTCACTTAGAGATAATCCTTCCCCTGAAGCCCGGTAAAGTGAAGGACTCCGATTTGAAACAGATGTTTCTTGTGTGGTTAAAGATGTATTATTCCGTCTGCTGTTCGAAATTTCACCGGAAAGTTTGCTTCTGGTTGGTACAATTCTATTTTCTCTGTAAGCAGGGGGAATAACTATAAAAACTAAACTACTTAACTGAAGCATTGGAAACGGTCCTCAGATGCCCGGTGAACCCCCCCCCCCCCCGCTTTATCCCCTTCAGCCCATCCCAATCCGAATGCACAAATAAAATACCAATACAAAAACAGTGAACCACCCCCCCCCCACGTGAAAAATTGTTTTAGATGTTCACTAGGGGAGGGGGTTTCACGCCTACCACACCCTCCTCCACCCCTAGGTAAGTCATGTCAGTCCCCCCCCCCCCCATTTAATTTTTGTATCCGCTGCTCGTGCTGGTGCCGTTTTGTTGACCATAAGTTTACTGTCTCACTGCGTCACTAACTAATTCATTCACTCAAACATAATATCTTAACTGAGTGACATGGTTCAAATTGCTGATTTTTATTACAGCTTCCTCTACAGAGTAAGCGATCAATTGCAACAATACCGTGAAATCATGCTGGTTCACATAGCAGACTTTCAGTAAAACAAAGTTGAAGGTCATAATTATGTATTATACTTCATTCAATTATTGTGATGAAAAGTGGGCAAGATATAGGTCGACTCCTGCCCTGGGTATGTTTCGGGTGTTAACGGTTGACTACGATCCAAGCCGGAGGTTTGATGACTATAGCTTGCCTGCATTAAACATATATCGCTAGTGCTTGGCTCAAGAGACCCCAAAAATGTAATCCAAAAAGCGAACGAATTTTGAAATATTAATGATCGTTATTAAACGAAAAAATAAATAAATAAATAAAATAAATTCGGATGTCGGAAACTCTTGTGTAAATAAAACGCTGGCCAATCAGAAGACTGCACACACCCTCAGCCGTCACGTACAATAAATCGTGTGGTCACGTGGACGCTGAGGATTAAAACAGTGGGCCAGCATTTTATTAATTTTTTTTAATTTTAATTTTTTTATTTTACTGGTACTAATCCTTGACGTTCAATGTCTCAAATGAAAGGTTACAACTTCTTTAACACCCCCCTCCAAAAAAAAAAAAAAGAAAAAAAAAAGAAAAAAAAGCAATTCAACAACTACATGTATTTTTTACCCCGCACGTTTTTATCTGCACGTTATAATAGGCTTTAAATCACGCTGTGGTCATCTTTGTCAGACGGATTCCCTGTATGTAGCAGCGATAATGAGTGCTGATAATCATTTTACAAAACGGGGCCAGTCTTTTTCCCTTCCAACCTCAGTTTGGTAACGTTGATGTGTATTCTACTGAAGAATTGTATCGCACCGTACGTGTCACATGAGCTTCAGTCCAGCTTCAGACAAATGAATGTAAACAGTATTACATTAAAATAGGCCTATTTATCGACCTATATGAAATTATACTAAGGGAATAAAAGTTTGATGTGCGGTCTTTACCGCAGGTTAACGACCGTTTTGGGTGAGGTCACGGGCGTTAAGGACAGAGCTGAAGGCGAGGTCATTAACCTGCAGTCAAGACCAAGCGTCAAACTGTTATTTCCATTCATAAATGCCCATATCGACCGGTTTCGTTTTCAAAATGTAAAAAAAAAAAGTTTAAAAAAATCACGTTTTGGGGACACACGAAACACTTTCAAACTACATGAGTCTGGCGCGTGATGCAAATCTCCGTCACTCTGATTGGTTGAAATCCGCGTCGCGCGTCGCACAAAACAGCTGGCGAACAGCTGTCACAAAAGTCATATACGCACTGCACTGTTCTGATTTTGATAAGCCAATCATCCGTTAAAAACTGTCTTGGGCATTTATGAATGGCTAATAATACTCCTAATAATTTAGGAAATAAAAAAAAATACAAAATATTATTATTCATAATTAGCCTACTAACAAGCGTTAAAAGTAATCAGGATTTCCAAAGTCTATCTAAGCCTAGCCCCTCTTTAAAAATGATGCTAAAACTGGTTTATTAATGTACCCAAAGGGATTGTACACCATGGTCATTCATTAAATTGTTTATAAATGCATTAGAAGAACCGAAAGATGCAGGCAACTTTTGAGGTGTAAACTTTGATGATGGTATATCAAACGTCCCTCTGTCTCAGGTGATATCGTTTTAGTAGTGCACTGAATCATTTCTTTATTCGATGAAATTCCACGTCATAATAAAAATATATATATTTAAAAACCCAAACAAACATAAACTTGCCGAATACAGTTTTATTTTTTTCTTGATTCAGTAGTATAATATAATAGTATGGGTGCATTTACAGACAGTTCACCTAAAGTCTATACTGGATTTAATATCAATTATACGCAAATAAATTAACTGTTTCAACGTGTTTTTTTTAAATAGGGACCGTATATCTGGCAAACAACATTATTTTGGGTGGCTTGCCATGCCCATATCGTCTCATGGGGGAGAGGGAAGTGACCAGTACAATAATTTTGTCTGGGGGTTCACCCGGATTAATACGGTAGCCTTATAACCATTGGCAGATTATTAAGGTCATCAGAGGTTACAATTATTTAGACATTGAACTCTAGACTGATTCCTGTACTCCGTTTTTATGATTTCCATCCGAGGAAACACCTTGAATTATCGATGTCTGTTGAACGTCTTGCGCCTGTCTGCTACACAAAACACAGAAGTCCAATTAGTAAAATCAATGTCTAATTTATAACCGTTCAAAATGTTATAAATCTAAAATATATTTATTAGCAATAACAGAATCAAGCCTATATCTATTGCTGTAATGTTTATAGGCAAAAGTGGAAAATAAATGAATAAGCACAACATAACAATAATAAAGGACGAAGCCGTCAAAGGAGGGCGCCCTTTAGTTTAAATAGTGCGATTGTTTACATGCGAAGTTTTGTGTACGTACATTATTTTGCCTGCCTGACGTACAGATTATCTTTGTTTTGGCTGAAGTTTTTGTCGACGATGAAGATCTTGGATTCAACAAAGACACAGTGTTACCATTACGTTTAGGTAAGCTAAATGAAAACAAACAAACTTTAATTGGGAAGAACGTCACGAAGAATGGGTTTGATGAGTTCACGTTTCACACAATGCTCAATTGAACCAAATGCAGTGATCTACGTGTGCTTTTCTAGTAGTACTAGTACTGTAGTACACTAGCACTAGTAACGTAATGCAATATAAAAAAAACATGGAATGTCTGATGACATAGTTTTCATTGTGTCGTTAATCATCATGTGTTAATGATTTAAAGGGAAATAGCCTCATTCTATGGCCAATACACTTACAAAAATGGGCCATTTATTCAACTTTTGATCTGCTTATTACAACCTAAAACTTAGAGATTAATTACATGTTAATGATGTTAGGTAGGCCTAGCTTTTAGTTTTACTAGGGTTTTCAGTTGAAAAATTATTCCTAAACCAATATACTCAATATTTATATCAAATTGAAGGTCTTGATGAAAGAAATAACAATGGTTTTTAAATCAAGAAAATCGGACGAGTATTTTTTGAGGAATCCTGTTTTATTTAATCAAGTATACAGCATTCGATGAAGCCCGACTGTCCATATACTGTACACTGTGTACATCCCTAATGGCAACAAAACCGTTGAATCAGCGTACACACACCGTGATACACACGCACAGCGTTCGTGCTCGTTTCCCTCATAAGAGCTTTGAAAGGGTGTAAAAAATACACTCTCCGCTCAAAACTACACACAGTTACGGCTCAAAATTTTTACATATAATAATAATAATAATAATAATAATAATAATGTGTGGATTTATATAGCGCACGTATCCACCAACTAAGTGGTGCTCAAGGCGCGTTATATTATTATATATATATATTATATATATGATAGAAAAGAGGTGTAAAATTCATTCAAACACTACTCATACCTTTCAACTTGAAGATTTCACCTCAAAAAACGGTGTTTAATTTTTATCTCTTCGTAACTTCGGTTGTAGAGTAGTTATGGAGATCGAGCAAGCATGGCTATGTAAAGGAGCCCTTTGACTTAATATGGAAATCCGTTTTCATGTCAATCACAATGTACATGTACTCGGGCGCGGAGACAGCTCCGAAGTGGATACCCTCAGCAGAGCGCGGCAAATTTTACGGGCAGAATGCACGCGATCTCGGAACACTTCGCGAAAGGCTGGGCGGGCGAGAGTGGTTCATTCATAAACACCTAGGCTTTCGCACGTAGTTCAGATTGCTATTTTATGTACATTGTCGCTGAAACTATAAGCTTTCCAATGAGGTATTACATGTAAGATTTCGACGGGCAAAAGTAGTAGAATTTTTGAGATTAAAATGTTTATGTTTTTTGTTGCGGGCGATGCGCTGTGCGTGTGGAGGGCTTCGGTCAAGCACGTACAAACTGAAAACCCTACTTTTACAAAGCAGACACTTTTGGCATAAAATCCATTAATTTATTCTGAGGTAGCTCACTTTCATAAAATATTTGAAACATTTTTTAAATTAAAAAATTCTACTAATAAAATAAAAAGCTCCCACCACTGTCAGATACTAGGGCTGTGCGCATTCGAAAAATTTGGTAACATATTCGGATTTTGATTTCAATTGAGTATTCAATATTCGAAGGCCGCCGATTGTAAATTGTGCCACATGATAAAACGAGCAAGCTCGATATGGTGGGCCCAAAAAATGTATTAAACATAATGTCACCCGGACTAGGATGGACTTGCTAGGTGGCAACCAAATGTAGACGAGAGGATCATTGGGGGGGGGGGGGGGGGGGTAATGATGGAAGCACCAATATAAAAAAAAAACACAAATTCAACAAAAACTTAATTTTTTTCTTTGAATATTCGAACCGGAAAAAACAACCGGATATTAGAACCATCGATCGAATGTTTGAATATTCGGTTATTCGACACAGCCCTATCAGATAGTAACTTATTATTGCTAGTTGTTTGTTTGATGACTCATTTCCTTTCCATTTATATTCTTATCTTGTTCCAATCCTGTCAATCAAACTACACAGATGATTAACCAACAGGATTAAGCCTTTTCATAACAATTGTTACAACATGTACAATGTATGTCAGTCACACACTTGGCTTTAATACCCGTTGCGTGACCAACGTTTTCAGCATTGACTATGGCCATAACTGGATTGATATAATTTACAAACACAGAACATATTGAGTTGAAACGTCTCATTTATGGCGCCGCCAACGGTGAAGCAGAGACAACCATGCACAAACTCATGGAGAACTACGTTTCCCTATTTTAAAAGTGATTGTGTGCAACGTAGGAATATAATTTACAAGTTGTACACTCGGAACCATAATCTCTGATTATTAAAGATACATATATCTGAAAATTGTTACCATTTGTGAGAATTTTGTGTTAGTACATATCCCTAAAGTCAAACATCGAGCTGGCTGACCAAAACGTGCGTTGAGCAATGACACTTTCATACACGTCGCATTCCCGTAACGCACCATTGGAATTTCGAGTCACTGTGCAACAGTATCATGCATGCTATACAAATTGTACATGCGGTAAAAGCAAGTTAAAGTCATGAATATTCATAGTAAACTTAAATAAAAGGTCATTATGGAAATTCCCCTTTAGTGCATGTATCGTTGAAAAAGAGTTCACAGTTTCATTCTTCACACTAAAACGGGCCGAGTAGTGGGAAGGTCATTACCATATTTGGTCGTACGGACAGATCCCGCTGGCAATGCATGCACACGAACGCATACACGGGACGCGCGGTGTAAGTAGGGCTCATTCGTGATTGGCTCAATCTGTGTTTCCACAGTGAGCGCTTATCCATGAACAGCGCCGTCTATCGACTTATCAAAGCAATAAATGAGACCAACGATTCCATATGCAACTCCGTTCAAAAATTTGCATCGCAAAATATTTAAAGGCAGAAATTTTTATGTTTTTTAGATTGCATCATTTTGTAGTTAATTAATGTACAAATTTAACCCTAACCATCCCAAACCCATCAAACTCCAATAGCTGGTTGTGTTGCATTTTGATGGACTTATGCATGGTGTTGGATTTTGGTGGATTCAGGAAAGTTCCTCGCCAAAACCATTAGGGGGTTAGGGTTAAAGTACATTTTACTGTCGTTCACTGCACTATTTTTATTTGTTTTTCTTGTTTATCCAGATCTGTGCACCTTTTAACTACTACGTGTAGGTTTCTGCAATCTGGGCTGATCTAGCTGACCTCTATGCAGCTAGACAGGCGCCCTCGCTTGGTGGATGGTAAACTACCAGTCTTTGTCTTTCCAACTGAGCTGGTATACTACGCTGATGATCGTAGCTCACACAAGCAAGTCCTGACTGTGTATAATCCGTATGACTTTACATTGAAATTCAAGGGTGAGTCAGCACTGGGGATTATTCTGAGTAAGGCCTAAAAGTCCCCGGTTTCTGGTCTCCATGCACATTGCCTCAGACCCACGATTCAACATTTTTATTTTATTTATTTATTTATTTTTTGCTATGAAACGATGTCCAATTGCAGCCAAAATTGCTGGATTGATTGAATTTCTGCCGCGCTGTGTGTTAAATGATTCTTTCACATACATGTACTATAGGGGTATGAACGTTTGCACGATTTGTGTGGCCTCTCTTAGCCCCCATACTTTGTGTATGTGAATATGACCACATTCATACATGTACATGTATCACGTATTTCACTGATTTGCAAATAAATTTTTAAAAAAGATTTAAAAAAAAACAAAAAAAACAAAAAAAAACGTGTCACCACACCGATTTTGAAGCCAACCTACATGTATGACTAGAAACTGGACACACTTCATGTATGTAATGGACTTCAGGTAATACACATGCAAAAGGATTGTAAGTTCAATATTTGGACACCCAGTTTTTCAAAGAATAACACAATTGGATGCCCAATGTATTTCCAAATCCTAGCTTATGAGGCAACTTCATGTACCGGTACATCATCAAATTTTGAATGACTTTTGTATTTCAGTACTTTGCACAACACGTCGCAAGTATGCCGTGGTTGACGCAGAAGGAACAGTCCGTCCAGGATGCTGTGTAGATATGTAAGTTGCAAGAAAATTTAGCAATTTTGTGTTGAAAATGATAAGCTGACTATACTTTTGCCTGCTTGCTTTGTCAGTAAGAACTTCAAAATGGTCGCTATGTACTGTAAGTCGCAAGAAAATTTAGCTATTTTGTGTTGAAAATGATAAGCTGACTATACTTTTGCCTGCTTGCTTTGTCAGTAAGAACTTCAAAATGGTCGCTATGTACTGTAAGTTGCAAGAAAATTTAGCAATTTTGTGTTGAAAATGTTAAGCTGACTATACTTTTGCCTGCTTGCTTTGTCAGTAAGAACTTCAAAATGGTCGCTATGTACTGTAAGTTGCAAGAAAATTTTGCAATTTTGTGTTGAAAATGTTAAGCTGACTATACTTTTGCCTGCTTGCTTTGTCAGTAAGAACTTCAAAATGGTCGCTATGTACTGTAAGTCGCAAGAAAATTTAGCTATTTTGTCGAAAATGATAAGCTGACTATACTTTTGCCTGCTTGCTTTGTCAGTAAGAACTTCAAAATGGTCGCTATGTACTGTAAGTCGCAAGAACATTTAGCAATTTTGTGTCGAAAATGATAAGCTGACTATACTTTTGCCTGCTTGCTTTGTCAGTAAGAACTTCAAAATGGTCGCTATGTACTGTAAGTCGCAAGAACATTTAGCAATTTTGTGTCGAAAATGATAAGCTGACTATACTTTTGCCTGCTTGCTTTGTCAGTAAGAACTTCAAAATGGTCGCTATGTACTGTAAGTCGCAAGAACATTTAGCAATTTTGTGTCGAAAATGATAAGCTGACTATACTTTTGCCTGCTTGCTTTGTCAGTAAGAACTTCAAAATGACTGCCGCTGCCAACAGTCACATCTATAGCTAAAAGCACTCATTTTAATCACAGCCCTTATTGTGTTGTAGTCATGAGTACAATGTCTGACAGGGAGACCTGAAGGTTCCAGACCGAGATCGAGACACAGTGGTTCCGATATCAAGATTGCTACACTTGAGTTTGAGGCTAAGACCAAGATCTTGAGATCCTATGATTAATAATTACATTTATTATAAGAAAATAGAACTTGATTGAAAGTGATATACATATGTACATGTAATGATAAGGCCTACATGTATAAATTTTGTGCTGAATAATCTTGTGTTATATCGTATGTATGTACGTATTATGTCCTTGAGTTCAGCCCAATCTCGTTTCAAAATTTTAATCTTTATGAAAGGAAAGTGTATTAAAGTCATTAAATCATTGTGTGCATTTGGAATGATATAAAGAGGGAGAATCAAGGTTTTAGTAAAAAAAACTGCACGTATGTAGTGTCTTAGGTTCTCTGAATATATTATATGTAGTTGTACTGTATAATGGTAAGAAAGTTATAAGAATAATTTATTTTGCACAAGGCACATTACAGTATTACCCCTGCTCATCAGGCGCATAAATCATTCCTGAAACCATCTCAGCTCCCTGGGGAGTATACAGCTCAATTGCTGCCATTACAGCGCATATAGGGCTAATCAAACACAACAACCAACTCTGCCCTCACAGGTACCCATTTACCCCTGGGTGGAGAGAAGCAATTATGGTAAAGTGTCTTGCTCAAGGACACAAGCACCACGGTCGCGGCTGGGATTCGAACCCACATTCTGACGACTCAGCCATCAGAACACAAATCCTATGCAATAAACCGCTCAACCATGGCACTCCACATAATCTCAATGCAAACAAAACTTTTTCCTGGTCTCAGTTTTCATGACCTCATTGGTCCGAGACCAAGACGAGATCGAGGCCTCATGGAGTCAAGATCGAGACCTAGACCTACAAAAAGTTGTGTCAAGACCGGTCTCAAAACCGAGACAGGTATGGAGACCTACTGAACTGAGTCCTAAGTCTGATTTTGATTCCTATATAGACTTAGTGTATTAGAGATCCAAGATGGCTGCTTCTTGCTAAAGACCAAGATGGCTGCTTCTTGCTAAAGACCAAGATGGCTGCTTCTTGCTAAAGACCAAGATGGCTGCTTCTTGCTAAAGACCAAGATGGCTGCTTCTTGCTAAATACCAAGATGGCTGCTTCTTGCTAAAGACCAAGATGGCTGCTTCTTGCTAAAGACCAAGATGGCTGCTTCTTGCTGAAGACCAAGATGGCTGCTTCTTGCTAAATACCAAGATGGCTGCTTCTTGCTAAAGACCAAGATGGCTGCTTCTTGCTGAAGACCAAGATGGCTGCTTCTTGCTAAATACCAAGATGGCTGCTTCTTGCTGAAGACCAAGATGGCTGCTTCTTGCTAAAGACCAAGATGGCTGCTTCTTGCTAAAGACCAAGATGGCTGCTTCTTGCTAAAGACCAAGATGGCTGCTTCTTGCTGAAGACCAAGATGGCTGCTTCTTGCTAAAGACCAAGATGGCTGCTTCTTGCTAAAGACCAAGATGGCTGCTTCTTGCTAAAGACCAAGATGGCTGCTTCTTGCTGAAGACCAAGATGGCTGCTTCTTGCTGAAGACCAAGATGGCTGCTTCTTGCTGAAGACCAAGATGGCTGCTTCTTGCTGAAGACCAAGATGGCTGCTTCTTGCTGAAGACCAAGATGGCTGCTTCTTGCTGAAGACCAAGATGGCTGCTTCTTGCTAAAGACCAAGATGGCTGCTTCTTGCTAAAGACCAGCGGCCAATTTCATAGAGCTGCTTAGCAGAAAAAACTGCTTACCTGAAAAATTTGCTTAGCAAATTTCTTTGGTTACCAGCCAAACTTTGATACAAAATGTATGCATTTTGGCTGGTAGTCTGTCTTATATTGCTTAGCAAAAATATTTGCTTAGCAAAATTCTCTGAAATTGGCCCCTGTTGGGACTCAGCACGCCCACTTAGCAGTTTTCCCCTAATCTGAATAATCTGTAATTTGTTGTTGCACTTTTGCTGTGACATTCTCTCCAGCGTAATTCGACACAAGGAAATCCAGGAATCTTCATATGGGATCAGGGACAAGTTCCGACTGAATTTATACGAGCATGGCCAACGAGAACCCATCGGGAGTAAGGACATTCCCACAATCCTTCTGCCGACATCTCAGGGACCAGAGCGGGAGTCCCAAGACCTGTCGTCGACACGGAGCAACAGTTCTGGTGGTGCGCCATTTACTGCTGGTAAGATCTTCAATGCTATGGAACATTGAAATGCACTTTAAAGAGGCACTCTAAGGTCAAATTCAGTTTTGTGATGCACTCATTTTCCAATAGATAGAGTCCTTATTAAAGTGTGAAAAAAATTACAAGTCTCTAACTTCACTTTAAAGTGGTGTAACATATCATTTTAATTGATACCCTTTCAGAGCGATATTTGAAACATGACGTCACTATTTTCTTACGGTAAATGAGTCTGTAACATTCCATACAGGAATTTTTTGTTTGTCAAAAAGTCAATTTCAACGCCGATTTGATCAAATATTGTGGAGATTCAGGAATGAACTGCAAATTCATCGTACAAAAATGTAGAGATCCATTTATTTGAAATGTGACGTCACTGTTGTCTTTGGATGTTAACAAATTTTACACAGGAAGGTTATCAAATAAAATGACATTTTACATCACTTTAACGTGAGGTTAGAGACTAATTTTTTGTAATTTTTTCACACTTTAATAAGGACTATAGTTATTGGAAAATCACAAAACTAAATTTGACCTTAGAGCCCCTCTTTAAGTCATCTCGAAAAACGTAAATGATCACAGATTTTTCAATAAAACTTACTTGGTGTAAAGATGATTTCTGTCTGAGGGGCTATCATTATTCTAATTTTTTTGCAAGTGAATTTATATCATTTGGAGACATAAATTCCACGTTGGAATGATTACGAAC
Organism: Zoroaster sp. YZ-2022; assembly: GCA_029582265.1. Classification (NCBI taxonomy): domain Eukaryota; kingdom Metazoa; phylum Echinodermata; class Asteroidea; order Forcipulatida; family Zoroasteridae; genus Zoroaster; species Zoroaster sp. YZ-2022. The sequence continues at coordinate 11,229,861 of CM055829.1, read as the reverse complement.
AGTCTGAGTGGATGTTCACAATGAAACAACTGAAACTTTCACAGGTTGGTTTTTAAAAATACATTATATACTACTCAAAACAATTTAGGGAACACTGGATTTTTAACATCAAATAGGTTTGAAATGTTCCATGAACCGGGATTTTCATTTGCAACCCCCTCTCTCTTTCAGTAGTCATGTCATGAAATGTGTAATCACTACATGCATCCTTTATCATCCGTTTCATTGTGCAGTTGTTTCTCGTCAATTCTGTGAAACATTGTGTTTATCTGAAATAAATGATCTTGCTTTAACTGAGATTATTCCGGTGTTCCCTAAATTGTTTTGAGTAGTATACAAATATAACATGGTTTGAGGGTGGACAGTCGATATAGCTCCCAGAGGTATTGGAAGCTGAGAAACTAGTTCCCGAGGCGAAGCCGAGGGAACTAGTTTCTCAACTTCCAATACCTAGGGGAGCTAATATCGACTGTCCATCCGAAATAAACCATGTTATATTTGTTTTACTATACCTCATACATATTCACAATATTCTCTAGTTCGGCATCATTGAGCTCGGGAAAATGCAAATTGACATTTACGTGTGCCGCTATCCTTCCACATGTATATAATGTAGCTAGGGCGATGTTCGCGTGCATACACCCGCAGGCGACTGTTCGTCGCCGCGCCGCTGGGGAACAGATCGCCGGGACTGTTCCCCGATGCGACAGTCTTCTACGCACTACTGCGCATGCATATTTACCCCGTGCGTGAATACTCGCGGGCGCTTGGTAAATAGCCAAAATAGCATCTGGCACGTGATGGTGAATGGACCAGTGAGAATTCGGCTCTCGATCATGAATATGTATGAGGTATAGTAATATATTTTGATACATTTACAGACATTCTACCAAAGGTTTATACCGGATTAAAGGGACAATATTGTCACAATCATCAGGGCATGGAATCGAAGTGCTAGTTTTAGATTAACTCAGTGACTGAAAATAATACTCCACATGATAAGGTCATATTACCATTGCTGCTGCATAAATGAGCCAGTAATTTTCAGTTACTGTGTTCATCTTAAACTATAGGACACCGATTCCATGCCCTGTTGAAAGTCTGCTCTGATCTTGACGATATTGTCCTTTCAAGCTAATTACTGTCAACATTCCCCATGCCACTCCAAGCAAAAACCAACCTGAACATTTCTTTAAAAAAAATAATTAAATCAACAAATCTTAAATTTTTGTTTCAGTGGCCAGACAGCGTTCCGTCACCCCGGGACTTACCATTGTACTATTAGCTCTGGTCTGTGTCGTTGCATTACTATTACCATTGCAAGAAGAGGCCAGATCCAGTCTTCCAGTGTATCTACATCTGACTGTCAATCAGAAACTTATAGCCGCATATGTCTTAGGTAATTTTGTGGGCTTCAAACCTGCGAGTTATAACAACCCTATAAGTGTTTTTCTCCCAAATTGTCAACATTTTTCTTCTGATTTCAGGATTTTGTACAAATTTGCCTTTGCCTCAAAATCTTTTTGAAAGAAGAGAAGTAGCCACCAAGGAAAGAATTGTGTCCAAACTTCTAGTTTCTTGTTTGTGGGGATGTAGAGAGTCTGTAAATCCTCCAAAATTAAACATCCAGGAGGTTCAGGGGGCTTTGTCCTCTAGACCAAAGGGAGACCCAGGCCCGCTACCCATTTTTCAGGATTTTTTATTTTTGTCAAATCACACCTTTGACATTATAGTTAAAACCATTATACTCTATCTCGAAAACCATTTGATCAGAGTTTTACATAAAACCAGAAGTCTATTACCTACATGAAGTGTGCCAGCCTGCTGTAATTCGTACCGCGGCATTATACTCCAAATGCGCACAACAAGCATGGTTACCAGTTTTACTACCGAGCCTAGCCTACTGTAAGGCTTGATGCGAGAAGCTAGTTTTTAGAACTACACGCAATCTTAAACTAGATGCGAGTGAACCATCAGCTGTGTGGCGAACAATGGGCTAACACGATATAAACACTAAGGTGCGCACGAGATACAGTTCTCTCACATGTCGTTTAAGTCTCCCAGACTGTGCTGCTTCTTTTTGAGACCTTGCACGTCTGTCTGTGACACAATACATCATGAATGGCCCAAATCTAGTGTAAGATTGCGTCTAGTTCGAGACGTACAATGCCGTGGAGTACAATCTATGGCTGGCACACTTCATGTAGGTAATAGACTTCCTATATTTCTGATGCATTAACCCTAACTCCCTAGGCCCATTTGCTTACACATAACCTACATCCTCCAAAATCCTTCAGTAGTAAAGCAAGCACATGACATGTATGCACACATGTGTTTCTAATCTGTGATACATGTACATGGTCAGGAACCCTCTCTGCATGCATGGAGCAATAAACAGTGTCCACTGACCCAAGCACTGACCTTGCAATCACCACAACAAACATGGATGTACATGTACCATGGAAAGGCAAGTATGCCTAATAACCTCAATCCTCCAAAATCCTTCACTTTAGAAAAGAGCATGTAGCATGTAACCTCAATCCGTCAAAATCCTTCACTTTGGCAAAGAGGATTTTGCAGGATTTGGGAAGATTAGGGTTAAGAATGCCAAATTCCTGATTGTATGGAGCAAATTGATTTTGTTTCCACTATTTCATGTTTTTTTAAAATATTTTGTTTTGTCATTTCAGGCCTTGTTACAATGGTTATACTAAGGACGTGACGATGTGATGTATCCACTCGCGGGAACGGTTAGCTACACTACGCCTTAAAGGTATAAAATTGCTTAAATATTGCACAACGATGAAAAGAATATAATACCTATATAGGACTATATGATATATTATAATAGACTACTTTGCATATATACATACGCGTTGTGCCCCAGTCTAGCTGTTGTACACTGTTGCTGTAGCATGGATAGACAGTATCTGGGGAGGTAAGTTTTGCAGTATTTTGGTCATTAGACCAGCATGCATTATACAAATGGACTTGTGCACTGTGGTATTTGCCAAAAAAGTCTATTGTGAACACATGTAAAGTTAAGCAAGAATCTCACAGTGTAGTAATATGCGACCTGTTCCCACAATATAAGCATAAAGTCACCTAATGTTATTTTCTATGGACTTGAAAAGTCTGAATTTTACAAATGAAGTTATTAGAAAGTATGTTTTTTAAACTTTCAAAGATTTAAATGGTAAGTGCTCCACAAGTGTTTGGTACTGTTGGGATGTTCTTTTTCTACGGAAAATAATACAAACATCTCAGTTTAGAAAAATACAGACTTTTTTTCGCTATTTGTGGAAGCAGGTCACGTATGATTGCCCCTAGTCATTCGATCCCATAGTCATTCCAAGAAGCATCTCAGCTCCCTGGGGAGTATACAGCCAAAGCTGCCATGTACCGTATGAAGAGCCATAATCAAAAATATTAAATTCTCACAAATTCAGGGGGAGCGGGTAGTAAAGGGGGCGTGTAAGTTTTCCATATATAAGACATAAAACACAATAAAGGGGGCCACTTTGCATCCGTCACGTTAGCAGTTTTTCCAATGGTTGTTATTTATTTTTAAGAACCTGAAACCGACTAAAAAGTGTTTCAACATGTGAATGGACATGCAGGCTTATACTAGAACTAATTTGAGTTGATTTATTTTATTTTTAAATTTTATTATTTATTTTTTTACCCTAAAATTTCCATAAAAATTGGACGGAAAAAGTTACCTCACTTTTCCGTCCATTTATTGATGGAAATTTTAGGCCAATTAAAAAAATAATAGTAATAATCAACTCAAATTATCTTTAGGATAAGCATGCATGTCTATTCAAATGTTGAAATTCTTTTTGGGTGGTTTCAGATATTTAAAAAAAAATTTACAACCATAAGAAAAACTGCTAACGTGACGGTAGGAAAGTGGCCCCCTTTATTGTGTTTTATGTCATATGCTTTTGTGTGGACCCACCTTTTTTAGCACCATGCTCCCCGTTTTTCAAGACCCTGGCTCTGACTTGTTAATAAGCCTAGCGACCCCACGCCCCCTTAAAAAAACTCTGACAATGTGATCATTTATAAAATATGTACAAAAGTCGCAAATTTGAAAAATTTAGATTTCTGATCCACGAAATTCTGTTCTTTAGCAACCTTCAGTACATACATTGCATGTACAAGCATGCTGTCCTTTCCAAGTAATCTTACAAAGTCTACTGTGTGCCACCCAAGGACACTGTAAATGTTTGAACATATTAGTATGGCCTGCAATGCATCAATGGGAGACCACCTTACCCTGCAATCTCAGTGGTGTGACAGTACACAGAAGGGTAACCATAGGAGGCCACTGGCAACAGCTAATGGCTTGGAGTGGCCTGAATGGGTTGTTTCAAAAATTGTACTGATTGTAGGAGGGTTAATGTTAGAGGTGTGTGACGTATTGCATTATGGATATATGCCATTTTTAATAATCAATAATTTGCATAATTAACACAATTGAATTCTGAGGAAAACAAGCATTCGAAAGGAAAACAAATGACAGAAATGAAACAACCTACTCACAAAAAATAATTAATTTTAATATTTTATTGATTGAAATTGACGTCAATTTCAATCAATAAAATATTAAAGCCACATAGAAATCTCAATTTTTCAAATTTGCGACTTGTGACTCATTTTCACAGAGTGGGTCACAAATAATAATAAATAACAGTTTTTATATAGTGCATAATACCTTCGAATGAAAGTCTCTATGCACTTATTATTTCCCCAGGTCACTGGGCCAATATCATTCCTATAATCTTTCTCAGCTCCTTGGGGGAGTATACAGCCCATTATGTGCAACCATTTTTGGGGACTACAGGGCTAATAAAACACAACTACCACCTCTGCCCTCACAGGTACCCATTTATACACCTGGGTGAAGAGAAGCAATTACAGTTACGTGTCTTGCTCAAGGACACAAGTGTCATGGTCGTGGCTGGGATTCGAACCCACATTCTAATGACTCAGCCATCAGAACACAAGTCCGATGCACTAAACCGCTCGGCCATGACACCTCATACAAAAAACACACAATATGCGTATCAATCTTGTCGGACTTCAATCTTGCGGCTGATCATGCACATATTTTAAGCACGGATCACACGCAGCTATTTAACAAATCGTATTGGTCAAAAGGGTGTTTTGTTTAACAATTGGCCAGTTGTCAAAAGTGTGCTCAACCCCCACCTTCCCCCTCCCCTCCACCTTCCCCCTCCCCTCCACCCACTCGCATTATGAAGCTTTAGATGCACCATTGGTGTACACATCTAGCTGGCTTTATTGTATTAACCCTAACTCCCTAGGCCAATTTGCTTACACATAACCTGAAGCCTCCAAAATCCTTCAGTAGTAAAGCAAGCACGTGACATGTATGCACACATGTGTTTATAATCTGTGATACATGTACATGGCCAGGGACCCTCCCTGCATGCATGGAGCAATAAACAGTGTCCACTGACCCAAGCACTGACCTTGCAATCACAACAACAAACATGGATGTACATGTACCATGGAAAGGCCAGTATGCCTAATAACCTCAATCCTCCAAAATCCTTCACTTTAGCATGTAGCATGTAACCTCAATCATTCAAAATCCTTCACTTTAGCCAAGAGGATTTTGGAGGATTTGGGAAGGTTAGGGTTAAGATGCAAATGAGTGCTCAGGAATTGCTTTTTGAAATAGTAATACAAATCTCTATGCGTGCTTTCCCACATTTGCTAACACTTTTAACCCTGATATCCCCAAACCCATCAAACACCAATGGCTGGTTGTGTTGTATTTGGATGGACTCAATACCGGGATACTTTACATGGGGCCGGGTGTCCCAGTTCCAGCTAAGTCCAACAGTTGGGTGGCAGTGTTACTGCATGGTGTTGTATTTTGGTGGACTCAGGAAGGAGCTTAGCCAAAAGCATTAGGGGGTTAGGGTTAAGGGAAGGTACATCATTGTTAATTACCTTATGTGGAGTGTCGTGGCTGAGTGGTCTAGCTTACCGGACTCAAGTTCTAGTGTTAGCAGCAGAATGTGGGTTCGAATCCCGGCCGTGACACTTGTGTCCTTGAGCAAGACACTTAACCAAAATTGCTTCTCTCCACCCAGGGGTTAAATGGGTACCTGTGAGGGCAGAGTTGGTTGATTAGCCCTATATGCACTGTAATGGCAGCAATTGAGCTGTATACTCCCCAGGGAGCTGAGATGGTTTCAGGAATGATTTATGAGCCTTATGAGCAGGGGTAATGATATAATGCGCCTTGAGCACCACTCAGTTGGTGGATACGTGCGCTATATAAGTCCACACATTATTATTATTATTATTATTATTATTTAAGTTTTGAGGCTTTGCATGGTGGAATATCGATATCGTTTCGGTTTGCGGTAACACCATGTGTTTATCTCAACTAACGTGAAGCTGAGATACAGGTTCTGAAAAGAACCGTATCGCACATTTTCAGAACCTGTATCTCAGCTTCACGTTAGTTGAGATAAACACATGGTGTTACCGCAGACCGAAACGATATTATTATTATTATCAACAATTATTGAATAATTATCAAAAAAGCTTACTTGATATGAAGTTAGTAAAGGTTAATCATTCTGACCAAATAGTTTGTCTGATATGCTATCATTTCAGAGAAAACACACCATTTTCAGAGAAAAATAAACATAATTATTTACAAAAATGTGCAACTATTTACAAAAAAGTGCAACTTTTTGCTACAAGTATTTCTGAAAAAAAAAAAATGGTAAAAGCTAAACATTTCACAGGTTGACCATTCCATGGTTAATGGTTGAGGTATTGGGCCCACTTTTAATGCCATAATTGCCTTACTTATATAATTTCACTCATCAGTGATCAGCACAAAAAAATTATTTAAGAAATTTGAAATATGTTTGCTTTTAGAGAACAAATGCTGGTTACACACGTTGCATTTTTCGGACATGCATAAAATGGTGCTATTTCTCTTATGTAGCGTACATATAACAAATTTCTGATAATTTTGTGCTGAGTAAGGACCGGGTATAATGCAACTACTGTGAAAAAAAAGTGAGGAGTGAAACTTTATAATGCTGTAGCCATTTTGAGTTTCATGTGTGTAAGATACATGAGACCAAGCTCATTGGGCCAAACCAAAAAAGATACTAGTTTTGGTACTGATATCTTTTCTTGTCTGAATTACATGAACCAAGAGTAAATTTGTTTAAAATTGTAATTGAACACATACTGAAAACTAACTTTAAATCATAAAGTAACACTATATGCTAAACATGAAGCTCAAATCGTGGCATTATCAACAACGTGTATAAAACCATTATAAAATTCTGTATAGGTTGGCAAAAAAATTGGTTCAAAAGTATCCTTTCTTTCTTTGTATCAAGACCAACCTCTTCCAAAATATTTCCAAAATACAGAAGATGAATTTAAATTGGTTGTATTAATAATTTTGCTAAAATGATTACACCATAGTTAGAAAGATGTGTGGCGATCGGGGAAAACCCGTCGGAAGTCGCCACGCACATTTTGTAATTATGGTCCGATTTACGTAAAAAATGACCATAACTCTCCTTTATGTGAAAAATCTTAGTTTGAAAGAAATGAAAAACACCTTTACACTATTTTTTTTACTATAATGTCAATTTCACCTCAATTCAAGGGATTTACGTTTACTGCATAGCCAACTTTGAAGCCTAATTTCTCCGTTAGTGGGTTTTAGAACCGTCTTTGAAAGGTCATAACTTTAGTTGTGGTTTGAATATTGAACTCATTAAAACTGTTATGAGATCAGTAAAGGGTGTATTACTTGATTAAATGCTCAACAAGAATTGTAAAAATTCGACCATGTGTTGGGTTTTCCTGGACCGCCACACAGATTTCAAGGGAGATATCATACCTTTAAAACTAATTAAGTTTCATGCAAAACATTTTCGTGTTTCTTTTCTCTAGATAATCAATCTGTTATAGGGCTTAAAGGGACAATATTGTCACGATCTACAGGACATGGAATCGGAGTGCTAGCTTTAGATTAACTCAGTGACTGAAAATAATACCTCCCATGATAAGTTCATATTACTGGTTTCAGTAAACTAGGACACCGATTCCATGCCCTGTTGAAACTCTGCTCTGGTTGTGATGATAGTGTCCCTTCAAATAAGTATTAATGTAAAAAGAAATTTCAACATAAACAGTAATAGAACAGGTGGGATGTTAATTGTCATGTTTATAATTATCATGTTTATATGTGTTGACACATGTGTTGAATATTCATATCGTATAATGAAAGGGGGGCAGGCATCGCGCAGGCTATTGACGATATGACCAATGACATCACATGTTTTCAAAAGAGCCCAAAGGTCAAACTGCGCCAGACCAAATGTACACTGGTCTATGATAAACCATAAAATCTGATATTTTGAGATATCAGAAGAAAAGTTTTTAATCTGATTTATTTTTAATAAGGCACTAACATTATCTCAAATCTTATTCATCTGAAAAAGTACAAAATGTACAAACTCTGAATACAAATACACACTTTTGCCTGGAGGGAAATCACACTGGTACTCTAAAGGTCGTGCAAAGTGTAAAGTTTATATGTTTGGCGATTTTATGGGAGCTTGGCATATGAAATGGTGCGGTGGGGGGGGGGGGGTGTGGAGCCAGTAGAGAGACAGTAGTAATGGGTTAAGTTGGTTGTGCTGTTCAATATTAAAGTGGACAAGACATAAATGGGAAATATTTGATTGTACATGTACGTGTATGCACACAGTATTATGCAACTCATGCTTCAATGCAATATTAATAAATTGTTAATATTTTAACTGTACAATATGTGTGGTTATTCTGTTATAGGACATCCAACATTCTTAAGGTAGTGCAAAGAGTATTACTGGGGGAAAGGGGTTTACCCATCTTTGAAAATATTGAATTTATACCTGTAGTTTAAATAAAGGGATTGTACAATATTGGTGAAAACGAAATTAAGGAATCATTATATCTGACTGGGTATTAATGTGTTACATGTGTACATCATACTGATACATTATCCCATCTAGAGAGCTTTCATCTTAGAGCTTTAATCTTGGAGAATACGGGAATTGTTATATCAAATTTACCGGCCGGCAACTTTTTGTTAAAGTTTTCGTTTTCCCAAAAAACGTGAGCACCTATTATGTGATGAAACTTTTACAGGTTAGTTTTATGATGTATTTCTAGAAAACTAGAGGGGTGAAGCGAACGTACGTTTCCAAAAATCCAATGTTTTCCTTTTCCTTAAATGCAGAGACTGACTGAGAACAAGATCTTACAAAGTACTAACATGAGGGGAGAGAGAGAGGTCTTGAAGTACTCTTTGTACTGCCTTGAAAATGTTGACAATTTTGGAAGACCTGTTAATTTAAAATGTAGCTAGCCTTTGTCAGTGAAGAGTATCATCTAGCTGGCTGATGTTTTTAGTATGATTATGTGATTATTTAAGGATGAACTGTGTGTATGTTTGACATTCATATTGTGCATTTTCGTAATATGTTGTGGTTTAATTTAACCGAACGCAAAGGAGTTTAATAAAAATGGTTTAAATGGGCAACACCCCTGAAACGAATAAATCTGTTATCGACTGCACTGTTTTATTATGTGTTAAGACTTATTTTAGCTGGGTCAACACAAGCTGCAGATTGAAAAATAAAAATAACAGCATTTATAAAATCACAACGATAGTGAAACCATTCAGATATACACGTAGGGCCTAATTTACTTCCCCTTGGCAATAAACCTAGAAGTGTGCAGCCCAACATTCGCAAACTTGCAGTGAAACGATGAGACACGGATTATGTACCTTTACTGCTGAGATTTCTGAGAAGAAACAATTTCACAAGAACTGAACAATATACATTTATTTGATTTGATTCGATTCTATTTTATTTACAAGCTTACATGTGTCACTACTACATGTTACAATAATTATATTAACAACTTGTATCGTAGTAGTCAACTACTAATATTATTTTACATTTTTTTATTTTAAGGAAGGTACAACATTGGTAATCTTAAGTATAACTAATTGCGGTGACACCGTGTGAAATGCTCAATTGAGTAGTAATTAGTTCTGAAAAGAACTGGAGGTACAACTCGACGTTTCGATCAGTATGCTCTGATCGTCCTCAGGAGAATTGGTAATTTTGAGAAAACTGTTTCTATGCGCGTACTTAATGTTTTCTTTGAATCAAATTAAACATTCGACAACGAACCTGTGAAGCTTTTTAGCACAATGTGGAGTCTAAGTCATAAGATCAGTGTGAAAAATTATTCACCATTTTTTTAAAATAGAAAACACACCAAAATATTTTGTTATTGTACAATTTGTTGTTTTAAATGAGAGAACTTCACTCAGGATGATGTGTTCCTTTACCAATTTCGCATCAAGTTACCTTTCGGTTTTAATCAATTACTAATTACCAATGTTGAACGTTCCCTTTAAAATTGTTAATTGAACTGTTTTATTTTATGTTAAAGGGACTGTACACCACCGGTTAAATGTTTGTAAATGCATCCATTCGTGAGACCAACCTGTGAAAGTTTCATCTTATTTTGTCGAGTTGAGAGAAAATAGTGACAATGCATTCAGATTTGCATGCATGACAGTGTAAAATGGATCACAGCCGTGATTCGTTTCAGAATGAAATTTGGATGTACGTTTTCTCCACAAATGATTTAATGTCAGACTGAATAACTTGGTACCATTATCATCTTACACTCGAGTACAGATCACACAAATGGTGTACACTCCCTTAAATAAATAGTTGAGTGGTCCCTCTACGCTTATATGCGTGCTTAAAGCATTGTGCTCCCAATACCAGCTGTTTCACAGAAGGAAGACAGATACACGTAGCTCCACTTAGTGACTTTGAAATTAACTTTATTAAAAAACATGCCGACTTCCTTGATTATAAGTACAAGGTTAAAGAAACTGCTTACCTAAAATACCTAAGTGTATGCTTACTCTCTATGAAAGATTTAGCTCATTATGTTTTGTTCTTTACAACAATATAGTTGTCTTTTAAATTCATCCCTGGAAATTTAAGCATATTTATTATACTTACGGTCCAAACAGGAAGTTCACATTAAATATGTTCTAACGCAAAATTTAGAGTTCTTTTAAAGATAAAATTATAATAATAAAAGATGTCCGACATTAAAATAAAAATCAATGGTGACATCATCATTGATCGTTTGATTGAACTAGAATGACCCGAACACCTAGTGTTTGTTCAAAGAAACAATTCTGTCGAGTTGTTATTTTTAAAATTTATTCCTGGAAAATTAAACATATTTATTATGTTTTTTAATGGGACAATATCGTCACGACCATAACAGACTTTCTCTACAAGGCATGGAATCGGTGTCCCTAGTTACAGATGAACTCTGTGACTGAAGTCTCCAACTTCTGGTCTCCGCACGCGTTACCTCAGACCCGCGCGTTGGCATTTTCAATTTTCTTTTGCTATGAACTGATGTCCAATTGCAGCCAAAATTGCTGGGTTGATTGGGATTCTGTCGTGCTGTGCTTTAAACGACTTTTTCACACAGAGGTATGAACGTTTGCTCGATTTGGCCTCTCTTAGCCACCATACTTTGTATATGGGAAATTTGGTCCCTGTGTATGCAATTAACGTATCACGTATTTCCCTGTTCGGCAAAAAAATTATTTTTAAATGGCGTCACTGCACTAATTTTGAAGCCGACCGATGACCAGAAACCGGAGACCAAGTGGGTTTATCGATAACAATGGAAGTACAATACTTATCCTAAAGCATTACCATGTACGCGTATACAGTATACCTAGCTATTTGGATTGGTTGAAGGTGCTTGTGGATCCTTCAGAAAGCCCTCTTTTTGGGAGTGCCCCCCCCTTTGCTCATGTTCCGCCCCCACATTTTACGTACTGGGTCCGCGCCTGCATTCAATGACCACGTATTAGGCCATACATAATAAGGTTATATGTACATGCACATCTTGAATATAAGCTGTACATAAAACAGAATACAGTTAAATAATTTTATTAATTGTGATTTACACTTAATCTCCTTCCTTTCAATGGCTACTCTCCTACACAATCCCCTCATCAATAAATAATAATAAAAACAAAAAATAAAATGAAGCAAAAAAATTAAAGTAGCCATAGACGCATGCTAGTGGATCAAAGGCAAGTAGAAAAATACAATTTTGTTTTAATAATTTTAATGTTTTTTACTTTCATTCTCATAAATACCGACAGTGCCAAAATAAACACAAAATCTAGTTTATAGCATTTCATCTTAATATTCTTTCTCAATTTGTTAGTCCTTATAGGACAATGACTACTTATATACATTATACAATAGATTTTAATGTGCGTATTTAAAACATAAATTTGGCTGAAAGTAAGCATTTTGAAGAATTTGTTTTTATTGCATCTATGGTTTTAAAAAGATTATCCACCATTGGTAAATAGTATGCATTTGTAAAGAAACCAACTAGCGAAATGAACCAGTGTTCACTTCTATGTGTCAGTAAGCCTTCTACCCAGAAGTTGTGATCCATCTCGTGGTTAGTAACTGCATTCCTCAATTAAAATTATGAAAATTAAATGAACAATATATCATCACGATCGGCAGACTTTCGACATGGCGTGGAATCGGTGTCCTAGTTTAAGATGAACGTGGTGATTGAAAGTAATACCTCACAACCATGTGCTGATGGTCTAGAAAACCAGGTGCGATATTACCACGGCTGCTTCATAAATATCATTATTATTCAGCCGCTGGCTCATTATGTATCAACCATTGTATAATGATCTTATTGTACCCAGTTATGTAGGCCCGCACGCACTAATGAGGTATTTTTTTAGTCACCGAGTTCATCAAAAACCAGGACATCGATTCCACGCCCTGTAGTAAGTCGGCTGTGATCGTGACGATTGTCCCTTTAAGCTAAAGGGCCTTTGTTATACTGTACTTGTCCTTTTTGTATTCGTTGAGGGCTAGATATCAATGGAAACGTGTAAAAAATATATTAAGATTTGTTTGCATTTATTCTCATGTAGAAAATTGATCAAGGCATGATGTATTTAAAATTAACATTTCACATTATCTAAATTATTTTACCATGTCATACGGAAACAAAAAACTTTTCTCAGAATGTTTGGTATACCATCAGCTACTTGACGTCAAATGATTTGTTTTGGATTATAACTTAGTAATCTTATAATCAGGTAATTACCAAAAAAGTCAACACACTGATTGAATGAAAAATGATAATAATGATCAAGGGTGTATACAGTGGACATGTACTAGTACTAGTACAATCTATTGATTTGTGTCAATGACACAATGGGAGCTTAGTCCATAAATCTATTTGTCCATCTGGGGCAATAGTCCAATAAGCATACCGTTCCACACTCTAATATTTCAAGTGGCAACAAGCACACTGTCATTATTCAAACGTCAGAACAATGGGCATTTTGAAGTGCAAGTACATGTATGGATAAACTCTTCAACATGGTTTTAATGTATTGCTAAAAGCCATTATATACGTTTGGCAAAATGTCTGTAAATGTATCCATTCTTTGTAAGAATCATGGGATATGCACAGAAAATCAGCTGTGAAACCCTGCGCTTATTTTACATTTATACAATAGGCTATTTACATGTTGGTTTGCAACAGATTGCGACAGCAATTTTTCTATTTATCTCTACTTATTTCATTGTCATTATTAAACAAGAAAATAGTTCAAATATATTCAGATTTTTTTTAGTTCGAATGTAGAATTCTCATGTCATTCAATGGACAATATATCATCACGATCAACAGGGCATGGAATAGGATTGCTAGTTTTAGATTATAACACAGTGACTGAAAATAATACCCCACATAATTAGGTCATATTACCGTTGCTGCTGCATAAATGTGCCAGTAACTTTTAGTCACTGTGTTCATCGTAAACTAGGACACCGATTTCATGCCCTGTTTAACGTCTGCTCTGATCGTGACGATATTGCCCATTTAAGTTGAAAATTGCTTTGGAAGATCATGTTTCTAGTTTCACAAAAGTGACAGCACCTCCGAGAGACAGATTTGATATCATTAACTTGACACCAAGTAAGTTGTACGTAAAACTCAACGTACAAGTCTCGACAAGACCACATGCCCCTCAGTGGTAGCAACTTTCTCATGGTTTTCATACTTGCAACAACCTACAACACTAATTATGAGCACAGTGCTTGAAGCAAATGTGATTATATGTGCTTTTTGCATTGCTCATTAGCCTATTGATGCCATATTCATATACAATGTAAGTGCACCGGAAAATCTCTGATAAAACTAATGTGTGTACATTAAACATATACAAAAATACACGATAGCTTGTTGTAGATAATTTTTAGCAGCTGTTGAATGGACAATCTATCCATAGGATAATGCTTGCCATCTTTCTTCCTCATTATTTTACGAGAGCTTTGCACCACCACTCCAGGCCTGGAATTTCACCAAAGCAACGGATGCCCTCTGCTGACCTAGTCTTGGCTATGGTGCACCTTAAAACTGTTCCCATAGTAGTAATGGGAGTGTCGTGGCCGAGCACTCTAGCGCACCGAACTCAAGTTCTGGTGTTGCCAGCAGCAGGGTGTGGGTTCGAGCACCGGTCGTGACACTTGTGTCCTTGAGCAAGGTACTTAACCATAATTGCTTCGTCCTTCGGATGGGACGTAAAGCCGTAGGTCCCGTGTGTTGTGTAATGCAAGTAAAAAAGAATGCGCCTTGAGCACCACTTAGTTGGTGGATACGTGCGCTATATAAGTCCACATATTATTATTATTATTATGGGATGGTTAACTGGTTAAGCCGACACTGCATAAACCGTTTAGAAATTTGCTAGCCGGCTCACAAAAACCAATATTAAAAAAAATAATTAAAAAAAATGGAATTTTGCCGCTTTGGTTATTAAACAATCATTGCGGGAAGTTTACTGATGTTATTTTATTTAAAATATATACACATTTTTCCATTTGCTGACTAAATCTAGCTTGTGTGGCCGTCCGGTGCCGACTTTCAGTTAATCGGTTAACCGACTGTGAAAGTTTTGTTAAAACGGTTAGCAAAATAACTGGTAATTCCCAGCACTATCCCATAGAAATGTTACTGTTCTGATGGAAGTGACCTTTACTCAGTAATGGCATTACTCTGCAACTCCGAGTTATTGTACTCATACTTGAGAACATATTTTGTACCTGTACTCATGAAAAAGTACTCGACTACAACTATCGAGTTGGAGTACTCATACTCGTGTACATTTTTCTGTACTCGCACTCATGAAAAGTACTAGACTAACTTGGGCAATATTGATTTTTTTCATACACGATATTTCGGCAAACATATATCGCGATTTTCGATAATATCGCGATTATTTTTTTCATTCATGCATGATTGCTTTAGAGCCGATAACCACAGGTAAGTACCCCTCTCCAAGCTCACAATAAATCACAAGTTCGTTTGCGTAGTGTGTATGTACTTCTGAAGTAGTTCGCTTTTGTTTTCTGATGTCCAAAAGCTGAAAAGACTGTTCTAATTTTGTTTCCATGGAATTTCGGACTTGACTGACAATGGCGATTTTTTTTAACGGGGTGATATATTTTTTTAAATTGCGATTTGCTGATATCTCGATAACTTAAAAAGGATCTCGATGTCGTTATCGAATAAAAAAAGGTATCACGATATTCAATATTATCGTGTTATCACCCCAAGCTTATTATTCGACTATAAGTCAGGTGAGTTGCCATGTTATTAGAGTAGTTGACATATACTCAAATATATTCCGATCATGAAAATGAGGCTTCACCAAAGTGCAAAGGAAGAATCAAGGTTTTGTTTTTGCAGAGAGCAGTCATTGCAGATGTTTAGAATTACTGAATTAGAAAAAAAAAATATTAAGAACATAACACACAAAAGATAGTGATCTGTGTATATAAATATGTGAATTTCTTTTAGCCATTAAATATATATTTATAAGTTTACTTTTCCATCAAAACAATGATAAACTTGATGACGGTCACATTTTTAAATAAATGGAAGTATTTCCAAGAGCATCTAAAATTGTTGGAACAATATGCTCTTCATACTGCCTCTAAACCAGTGTATACTTTTGGCATATTATTTGTTAAATATATCCATACACTGTAAGAATCACAACATGTGCAGAAACAAACCTTGATATTATGAGCTTATTTCATTAACCCTAACTCCCTCGGCCCATTTGCGTACACATAACCTGAATCCTCCAGTAATAAAGCAAGCACATGACATGTATGCACACATGTGTTTCTAATCTGTGATACATGTACATGGCCAGGGACCCTCCATGCATGCATGGAGCAATAAACAGTGTCAACTGACCCAAGCACTGACCTTGCAATCACTACAACAAACATGGATGTACATGTACCATGGAAAGGCAAGTATGCCTAATAACCTCAATCCTCCAAAATCCTTCACTTTAGCAAAGAGCATGTAGCATGTAACCTCAATCCTTCACTTTAGCAAAGAGGATTTTGGAAGATTTGGGAAGGTCAGGGTTACAAAGAAAGTATTGAAAATTCATTCATTTTATTATAATTTTTAATTTTTTTTGTTCTAATGTGAATTGTCATGTTGCTCAAACATTCAGTTGGGAATTGTTTTAAATTATTTTATTCGAATGCTAGAACCCCAGCCAGAAAGATACCATCATCAATGTACATGTAGCCTTTAGTCAAAGTACATGGGGCAACCCAGAACACAACACAATGCCCTGAAAAAAGACCACTCACGTGATTGCGAGTGGCAAAGCCACAAACACCTTTATCAGTCTGTTCTGAGAACGCTGCTACTGAATTATTCATAAAGATCCAGCAAAATGAATAATTTATGTATGCAAATTTATTTAAACCAATCACTGTAAGCAATGTTGGGCTCATCTATATTTAAATAGTGCAAAATAACTTATTGGCATTTAAACTACTGGGCCGATATTCATAAAAGCTTGCTAAGCCTAGTTGGCAACTAAAGTGGCCCCTAGTTGACAGCTAAGCCTAGTTGGAAGCTAAGTGATATTCATAAAACTTTGCTAAGCTGAGGTGGTTGCTAAGTTGACTGCTAACGCTAGAGTTGATCTAGGGTGTCTCTAAGTCACTAGTTGGCAGCTAAATCATTTGTGGGTTACACATCGAGCAGCGAACATGGCGAGACGTATACTTGAGCTTGCACAACTAAACCGTGCAATGCGCAGAGAATGTGTTTTCAGAGACAGACGAAACACCATAGCCTAATGAAATGCAAATTGCCATTCTCCGATTTTGTGGTTTCGCGAACTGCTGTCCTAGCTGCCTGCTAGAAATATCTAGCTGGCAACATTCTTAGCAAGGTTTTATGAATACAAAATTAGTTGGTAACCGCGGAGCGGGAAACTACGGATTTAGCAGGCTGCTAAGGCCTAGTTGGCTGCTAAGTTAGCAGGCTTTTATGAATATCGGCACAGGTCTTTTATATTTAAATAAGTGATACCATAACAAACATTATATGAAGAAAAAACATAAGAACACAGAACAGACTGGTAAAAGCCGTCGGGGCGTCCACGCTTGCGTGCGTGGCCTTTGTTTTCGTGTGTTGTGTTCCGTTCCGGTTTGCTGAGTGGGCCTTAACTAAAAGCTATCATCGACGTTACAAGTACATTTTATGTAAAACTGTGATCAATGATTGTAACCAATAATGTATAGTGGATTTTAATTACAGACATGTCATTTACTGTCCAAAGACCAATGATATATATATACACGTATACAGAATAATACTCTCCTATTTCATGCTGTCATTGACGTGCCAATAGAGGGCGTTGTTCATATTCTTAACTCTTAAAGATCTCACTGGATGACTGTTGAAATGTCCCAGAGCTGTGAACAAAATATATAATAATGATGATATACAAACTAGAGATAAAGTGCTTGTTGGAACAAACACATGGTGTTTGGGTTATCTGGAGTGCCATGGTCGAGCGGTTTGGTGCATCGGATTTGTGTTCTGATGGCTGAGTCATCAGAATGTGGGTTCGAATCCCAACCGCGATCATGGTGCTTGTGTCCTTGAGCAAGACAGTTTACCATAAATGCTTCTCTCCACCCAGGGGTAAATGGGTACCTGTGAGGGCAGAGTTGGTTGTTGTGTTTGATTAGCCCTATATGCGCTGTAATGGCAGCAATTGAGCTGTATACTCCCCAGGGTGATGAGATGGTTTCAGGAATGATTTATGCTCCTGATGAGCAGGGGTAATAATATAATGTGCCTTGAGCACCAGTTTGGTGGATATGTGCACTATATAAGTCCACATTATTATTATTAATATTATTATCTTCTGGTTCAATGAAATGATCATTGATGACGTCACAATCACATTTGTGGAAAATGTCCCAGCGCTGTGAACAATATACAGTGTATATAATGATAAAGATGATAAAAGTTACACATTAAAGGGAACGTACATCATTAGTGATATCAGAAATCTGTTAAATTCACAAAGTATGCCAGCCAGCTATAATAGCAATATAAACCAAACGGAACTCCTGAGGACGATCAGAGCAAACTGATCGAAACGTCGAGTTGTACATGTAACTCCAGTTCTTTTCAGAACTAATTACTACTCAA
The DNA here is from genome assembly GCA_029582265.1 of Zoroaster sp. YZ-2022. NCBI lineage: Eukaryota > Metazoa > Echinodermata > Asteroidea > Forcipulatida > Zoroasteridae > Zoroaster > Zoroaster sp. YZ-2022. The sequence goes on along the minus strand of CM055829.1, from coordinate 11,211,132 downwards.
TTGAGCATTTCACATGGTGTCACCGCAATTTAGTCTTACCTACCAAGTAAGTTTGTTTGTAAAAGTGTGATCATTAATGTTTTTGCGATGTTTAAACACTGACCTTTACGATTCTATCTGTGCCACATGTGACAAGTTGACCTTTGACATCATCAAGATGCATTGATATTATGCTGTGTTTGCCATCGTAGAAGGACGCCATTGGGGCTCTACTGTATAACAAAATAAATGTATACGGATGAATAGGTGGGTTATTCCACCAGGTTGGGGCAAGCTTTGTGATTGGTGTTCCGTAGGTAAATGTACCATTTATTATCATTTATCATGACTCCTAATTAACATTATTGTAACTTCCTATTCAAGGCACAGAGATTGACTTCATGCTAATTTGAACAACTGAGAATGTGCACTCATAATAAGGATAATGAATGGTACATGTACCTATGTAACAAGGACACCATGTCACAAAGCTTGCCCCAACCTGGTGGAATGACCCAAGAATGTGCACTCATAATAAGGATAATGAATGGTATATCTACCTACGTAACAAGGACACCATGTCACAAAGCTTGCCCCAACCTGGTGGAATGACCCAAGAATGTGCACTCATAAAAAGGATAATGAATGGTACATCTACCTACGTAACAAGGACACAATGTCACAAAGCTTCCCCCAACCTGGTGGAATGACCCAAGAATGTGCACTCATAATAAGGATAATGAAGGGTACATGTACATCTACCTACATAACAAGAACACCATGTCACAAAGCTTGCCCCAACCTGGTGGAATGACCCAGGTACAACACTGTTCATTACATGACTGCAATATTACCGACTTATTATCCAAAAGCAAATTTGAGTTTAGAGAAAACAATACACAATATGCACATTTACTAACAATTGCTAGAATACAACTTTTTGGTCTGAGCGTTTTCTGAACAATTTGTGCATGCTTTTCCACACTTTCTAATGATTTTAGTTTAGGCACTTAATTACTATTAAACCACACTTTTTAAAACAATTATTTGGTGAAATGCTTCATTTAAAACATTGTTTATCCCCCCTTTTTTCAAGAAAATTATAATTTAAGATTTAAAACAAAATTGCCATGACTCACCAGTGAAATAGTTGGCACAATGGGTGATGCATCACTAATACATACATGTCTTACTTGTATAACATATATATGAATATGGGTGCAAGTGGAAAACAAACCAGCAAAAACAACTCTACAAAACTCTGATCATGTGACGCGCAGTAGAGAAATCTTATTTTGCACACAAAAAAATCAATCTTGTTTAAGAGAAATACATTGAACTGGAGGTATTTCAGTAATGGTGTGAAGATTTATTAGCACATCTTCATCCCACTGCAGTCATATTGTTTTTCTTGTGTACAGATCCATTCAGCCAAACCTAGGCTGGCAATAAAAAAGGCTGGCCCCTTTTACATTTTATATTGAGAATTAGCACTTTTTTATATTTATTTAATTTTTCAAATAAGCACTGGAAAACAGGAATACAAAGTGCCCACCTGTTAGGGCTGTGCCGGGTATCCGGGTATCCGGATACCCGACCGAAACTGTCATTACCCGGTTCCATTTTTCGGTTCCAATTACCCGTAAACGACTTTTTAAAATTCGGACTTAACATTTGAGCGGAGTGAACAGAAATCTGTCACTCTTGAACAATGTAATGTTTACACTTTTACAGACAATTATCTTTAAATTCAAGAGATTACACTCCAATAAAGCCTTTGTAGTATTTAACGGACATTTTCCATTCACTTTTCTCCAACTGTTACATTGATCTGTGATACAATGTATCAAATCGTTAATACTACAAAGGGCCTGGCAGTGGCTGTTTCAAACAACTTACCAAACCAGCAGCACAGGAGGGAATGTTTGCCTAATTGTTTGCCTAATTGTTTTACTTTGATAAAAACAACACAGTATAGAAAAGATTGATTTAAGTATGGTATCCTCTGTATTATAACGTTCAATTTTGTTACCATTTACAGTACATGTATTTGTACATCACCGGAGGCATGTTTTCAACAAAAATGAAAACATGTATCCGAAGTTTCCTGATTTCGGGTATCTGGTTCCAAAAATATCCGAAAACGCACAGCCCTACTACCTGTACCACAGGATAAAAGTATAAGAGAATCTGATGACAGGGATTGTCTAAATGAAAGAAAATCTTCAGAATGGAGGAAAATTTACATAGAATCACATCCGCCTTCACAGTGTTAGAAAAAAACAAAACAATACTCACTCTTCGTCTGTGAGTGTGTCGGCACAAATTTGGCAAATGCGGACTTCAAACTCAAAGCCAAGTGACGGTAAAGTTGACCGTTCTGGCGTGCACTTATCACACAGAGCTTGGCCACACTTCCGACAGTGATGCTGAGGTTCGAAAAAGCAAAGTAAAGATGATTTTAGTCGTCAATGTTTGTCAAAATTGGGAATGTCGTGTGAAAGTACAGTGAGCAATACATGGAGCTTCAATTCATTTGTGGCTGGGAACTGTATAGGGTTTTTGAAATAGCCTTATGATGCTTTACCTGCCTCTGAGTGGCGGATTCGTTAATGAGATAAGTAATAGCTTTGCATGGTGAAGCAGATAAGTAAAGACTATTTTTGGTAACACCATGTGAAATTCTCAATTGAGTAGTTATTGGTTCTGAAAAGAACTGGAGGTTACAACTTGATGTTTCGAGCAGTATGCTCTGATCGTCTTCAGGAGAAAGACGATTGTCTCCTGAAGACGATCATTCATTCATTCATTGTCATTTCCGTTATATCGCTCAGATATTTTGCAGTAGAATTCATCATCCGAATTCTAGTAACTCTAGAACTGTCTGTTGAAGCATTTTTTTCCCAGAAATTCGTCTTTTGGTAATCGTGAGTTATCAATAACTTGTTTCAGTAGCGTAGAAATTGTTCCGGTACGTTTTTGTTTATTTGAATACAATACAATACTGAATTTAGAAATTATTTTAATATTAAACTTTGACTTCCGGTTTGGACAGGAAGTAAAGGTCAAATTGGGGGCATGTTTTTGTAAATACTTTTGACAATTAACTATCTGTACAATGGTGCAAAAACGGGTTGTTCTTAAACCCCCTCGACCCCCGCGACGTACGCGCGCTCAGAATCATATCGTATCCCAAATCGGAATCTGTGTTCGAATACGGCCCAATTAGAATGCCCGCTGCACTCCCGTACTACTGAACGTGAACAAACGGAGCTCTTTTTTAATAATCGAAGATCCTATAGGTTAATTGGGGAAAATAACTAAATCCTTTTCTCCTCCAAAAGTCTAATTTTTAAATAGAATAATATAAAATAGGTTATTAAATGAGAAATAATAGTTGGGATTTTTTTCCACGTCCATCAAGTAAAAATAATGTACATTCGGGCCAGCGCGCATGCCAGTTTGTGATGTAATGCTTATTGACCAATCAGGATGCCTGAAAGCCATGCGGCCGTCTTGGAAGCGATATCCTTCTACGACCGTACGAGTTGCAGGAAGAACGTTGCCAAAAACTGCGCCCAACTAGCAAAAATCCGACATAAGTATGCAATTTTTTGGATAGAATATGAAATTATCTAGTCGGAATGGTATAATTTGGCTTGTGGCAGCATTATAAATTGTTGATTTCGTGACGACAGGTCGTCATGCAGCAAACAGCGCAACAGGCTAGCGAGCTAGCCATTTTCAAACTCGGCCGTAAACAGGTTCCCATTTGGGATACAATTTGATTCTGGCGCAGAGCCAGCCATGCGACATGCTTGCGCATGGGCATTGCGAAATACATCCATACATTCGTACTGCACTGGTGGTAGTGAATTCCGCGAGTACATGTGCTTCGTTTATATGAGCGTATGTCGTGGGGTCGAGGGGTCGAGGGGTCGTGGGGGTCGAGGGGGTTTAAGAACAACCCTGCAAAAACTGTGAATTTACCTCTTGTGGTTGTTGAGATATGATTTTTTTAAATATTAAACTTTGACTTCCGGTTTGGACAGGAAGTAAGGTCAAATTGGGGTCATCTTTGTGTAAACATGTTTCGATAATTAACAATCTATACAATGGCGCAAAAAATGTAAATTTACCTCTTGTGGTTGTTGAGATAGGATTTTTTTAAATATTAAACTTTGACTTCCGGTTTGGACAGGAAGTAAGGTCAAATTGGGGTCATCTTTTAGTAAATATTTTTTGACAATTAACGATCTGTACAATGGTGCAAAAATTGTGAATTTACCTCTTGTGGTTGTTCAAATATGATTTTTTTAAATATTAAACTTTGACTTCCGGTTTGGACAGGAAGTAAGGTCAAATTGGGGTCACCTTTGTGTAAATATGTTTCGACAATTAACAATCTATACAATGGTGCAAAAAATGTCAATTTACATGTACCTCTTGTGGTTGTTGAGATAGGATTTTTGTAAATATTAAATTTTGACTTCCGGTTTGGACAGGAAGTAAGGTCAAATTGGGGTCATCTTTGTGTAAACATGTTTCGATAATTAACAATCTATACAATGGTACAAAAATTGTGAATTTCCCTCTTGTGGTTGTTGAGATATGATTATTTTAAATATTAAACTTTCACTTCCGGTTTGGACAGGAAGTAAGGTCAAAATGGGGTCACCTTTTTGTAAATATTTTTTGACAATTAACGATCTGTACAATGGTACAAAAATTGTGAATTTCCCTCTTGTGGTTGTTGAGATATGATTTTTTTAAATATTAAACTTTCACTTCCGGTTTGGACAGGAAGTAAGGTCAAAATGGGGTCACCTTTTTGTAAATATTTTTTGACAATTAACGATCTGTACAATGGTACAAAAATTTTGAATTTACCTCTTGTGGTTGTTGAGATATGATTTTTTTAAATATTAAACTTTGATTTATCGTAATTCGATATCTGATGACCTAATCATGACGTCACAAATTTTGTTTCATCTACGTGTTAAGTTCTAAGTATATGCCAAGTTTCAAGTTTGCAAGTATGTGTTTTTTTGTAGACAATCGATGGGGAGAAGAAGAAGAAGAAGGAGAAGAAGAAAAAAAGAAGAAAAAAAACGAACAAAAACAATAGGTGTTTCGGGTACATACCCGAACACCTAATAATAGCAATTAAAATGATTTACCTGTCTGACACCAATGGCTGATTCTTTAACCAAATAGAATATTCATAAATGCCCAAGACAGTTTAGACAATCTGATTGGACAAAACGCAATCACGTGGGGGTGTATTACAGATGATTAAGACATGGCTTATCAAAATCAGAGCAGCGCGTGTGTGCCAGCTGTTTTGTGCGACGCGCGACGCAGATTTGAACCAATCAGAGTGACGAAGATTGGCATTACGCGCCTGACTCATGTATGTTGAAAGTATTCCGTGTGTCCCCAAAATGTGAAATTGCCCATTTCTATTTGGCTTTATTCAACCAAAAAATTACAATTTTTTTTACATTTTGAAAACGAAATTGATACTGGCATTTAAGGTTCGGTTCAAGTTTATTAATCTGCGATAAACTGCACCATAAACTGTTATTCGCTGAATAATAACAATTAAGATGATATACCTGTCTGACACCAATGGTCTTGGCGGTCCACATCTCCTTAAAGTTCCAGAAGAATGGACTCTTGCACTTCTGACATATGTCACTCTCCTCCCATTCTGGGGTCTATTTAAAAAATAATGAAAGATGAAAGATGAATCGCCCGTCTTTTTGGTTAGGGAGGATGGCCAAAGTCGTAGTACAGCCAAGCCTTTGAGAAGCCAAGACAGGCCTGGGCTTTGGCTAGGCCTACTGGCCTATAAAATCCCTAGCTGAGTGCCAAAGACCCTTTACTAATGCATAAATCTCAAATAGCTCTTACTATTAACACCTCAGACTGACACCTCAGCTGTCTTTTGTTCACAACAGCAGTCATTATAAGGAGCTCTACTTGGCTGAGCTAGGCCCTCCAGAAGCCCAGGTTATGTTGATTGGTGGGTAACTGTATTTCACAGGATTAGGACTCACAAAAGACAAATTAAGATGTCAGGTAGCCCAAGCCTGGTCAGGTAGCCCAAGCCTGGCCAGGCTTCTCAAAGGCTTGGCTGTACCATGACTTTGGCTCTCCTCCCTTATCTTGACAGCAATTTCCAAAATTGTTCTTTTCCATTGGAACATTGCTAACATTTGTGAATAAGTCATTTAAAACACAGCATGGCAGAATTCCAATCGATCCAGAAATTTTGGCTGTAATTGGACATCGTTTCATAGCAAAAAAATAAAGAAAACTAAAAATGCTGACACCCAAGTCTGAGGTGACGTGCGCAGAGACAAGAAAATGGTGACTTTTTCTTTCTTTTTGGCCGTACAAAATTCAATGGATTATTTCAAAGGGGCCACAATTTTCCACTGGATTACTTTGTTGAAGATAGAAGGGTTCCATAACAACTATGTTATATAGATAACTGATGCGTTAGTAAGGCTTTTAAATAAACTGTTTCTTACTTCTTGTCTTTTTCCGGCCATATTCCAAACAACGATGTTGTTGTCATCACCGGCAGAGAAGAGCTGCTTACTCCTGGATGAGTAACACACTGACTCTACCTTCCCCCTGATAACCAACAAATCAATGGAAAGTACAACAATGGTAATTACCCGATTACACAATTACCAAATTATTATCCTAAAGCTGATGTGAAGTTGGTCAAGGTTACCAATCATCCTGAACAATGATTCTGCCTGAAATGCTCTCCCTTGTTTTAATCCTACTGGAGTGTCTCGGCCGATCAGTTTAGTACATCGGATTTGTGTTCTGATGGCCGAGTCTTCAGAATGTGGGTTCGAATCCCGACCGCGACCATGGTGCTTGCGTCCTTCAGCAAGACACTTTACCATAATTGCTTCTCTCCACCCAGGAGTAAATGGGTACCTGTGAGGGCAGAGTTGGTTGTTGTGTTTGATTAGCTCTATATGTGCTGTAATGGCAGCAATTGAGATGTATACTCACCAGGGAGCCGAGATGGTTTCAGGAATGATTTATCTGCCTGATGAGCAATGGTAATAATGTAATGCGCCATGAGCACCAGTTTGTTGGATATGTGCGCAATACACATGTAAGTCCATATTGTCATTGTCATCGTCATTATATGGTGCCACTCCCATGCACTAATTTCCAATACATTCTACAGTATCAATCTATGCTGTATACAAGACACACTGTCTTTTCCATGTAATCTTATATTAGTTCACCCAAGGCCACTGTAAATAAGACCATCTCTGATTACATACATACACACACACACACACACACACACACACACACACACACTGAAGGCCATCACAAACAAAATTCTTTAGTGGTATTGTATAGGCATGTGTACATAAATATATGTACATAGCCAGGTACAGCTAATTATCATATCTTTGATATTAGTATGGCCTGCAATGTATCAATGAGAGACTACCTTACCCTGCAATGTTAAGTGGTTGACAATGCACAGAAGGGTAATCATATGAGGCCACTGGCAACAACTGCAATAGATTGGAGTGGCCTCAGAGGATTGTTTTAAAAATACCTATACGATCACATACAGAGGCAAGAGTGACAAAAGGTAGCACAGTGTATCCACAACGCAATACAAACATTGGTCAATCCATATTGTTTGATTTACGGGCCAGCAGATGCAACACAGGGCAAGCTCAGTGGTCGATTGGTCGATTGGAAAATGTTCACTTACATGTGACCCTGGAGTTCAAACGCAGTCCCTTTCTGACCTCCGATGTCCCACACAATGATGGACTGGTCGAAGCTCCCAGAGAAGAGGAGCTTGTTCTCCACATCCCAGGCAAGACAACGGGTACTTCCTTTTAAGAAAACAGAAGACGAGGACAGAGAATGTTACCAGCTTCATTGACATAATAAGTTATGACATAATAAGTTGGAGATTTACATTTTGGGTGTAGAAGTGTCATTTCTGTGTTTTATTCTTAGAATGGGCAACATTAAAACCCTCCTACTCTAAGTCCATTTTGCAGCAGGTTGACAGAACTGACAAAACCCTTTGTCCGTCTGTTTAAGTGTTTTGGAAAAGGTGGAATAACTGTGTAGAACATATTACTTTGTTATATCATGGTCTTAGATTGTGTAATTTCATTGGTCGAAAGCCTGTCACATGACAAATCACAAATCTTCATGTTACCCTCGTGACGTCACTCAAAAAGTGATGTTCACCTCTGACGTCACTCAAAAAGTGATGTTCACCTCTCAAGAGTGGTACATCACCCTGATCGTCCCCGGGAGTATCATCCCCATATATCTTTCACAAGTGCTACTTTTGATTGCAAGAAGTGAAAACAGCGACCGAGGTTGTTATATTGCTGGTACTCCAGAACACGCTATATTTCAATTTGATGCACTGTAGGGACCAGCTAAACAACTTGTCTGCCGTGTGAATTTGTTAGCCCTTCGACCATGCAGTACGAATAGTTCGCGAATACTGCAAACGAAACGGGACGAGATGACAGCAACTTCCAGACACTTCCAGTTACAGACTTAGACAGTTTACTGGAAGATTTCTTGATAACGTAATCTAATACCATGGTATAACAAAATAATTGTTGCCTGGCGTGATGGGGGTCCATGGGTTTTGTACACCCTCGGGGGCTGATGGCACCCTCGGCTTCACCTCGGGTGCCATCAGCCCCCTCGGGTGTACAAAACGCCATGGACCCCATCACGCCAGGCAACAATTATTAAATGTACAGTGTAGATAAATTCCCATATAAAACCATTACACATCATTAGCAAGTACTTTTTCAAAGGGTTTTGATAGATCAAGCTCTGCAAGGGTTAAAGGAGCAAGGGGACAGACCTGACTTGCTCGTTATTAGAGTTGTTGCTAACTTTCACTTAGAAAATAAATTACTTATGACTTGACTTGACGTGTAAAGTAATGACCTGTGATTTGACTTGGGCCACACAAAAAAAATGTTGTGTTTCTGACAACATGTCCACAAAAATGATGGGTGGGTAGGTAGGTAGTTAGGGAATTAATACATTTTTTTTTAAATATTTTTTATATGGATTTAACCCTCCTACAATCAGAGCAATTTTTGAAACAACCCATTCAGGCCACTCCAAGCCATTTGCTGTTGCCAGTGGCCTCCTATGGTTACCCTTCCGTGCACTGTCACACCACTGAGATTGCAGGGTAAGGTGGTCTCCCATTGATACATTGCAGGCCATACTAATATGTTCAAACGTTTACAGTAGTCTTGGGTGACACACAGTTGATTTTGTAAGATTACTTGGAAAGGATATCAGGCTTGTATGTACTAAAGGTTGGTGAAGAACATATTGAAAATTTAGTGGATCGGAGTGGCCTCCATGTGAAGGAGGGTTAATACATGTACATGTACATCTACATGTACATACATGTATACATGATATGCAATACATATATATAAGTACATAGTACATGTACTGTGGTTAAAAAATACACACCTAAAAAAAAATTTTTTTAAAATAAAATATCCCGACTCTACCTTTCGCGAATATAATTGGCTCGGTCGAGTTACCGGAAACACAACTTTTGATTGGCCTTGCAAAGAAATTACTTGAGACATAACTTGACTTGCAAAGAAATGACTTGTGACATGACTAGACTTGGTAACAACTCTGGTGACAAGCACCATTTGCATGCGGCCGTTCTTTTATCATTGTGCGTGTTAACCCTAACTCCCTAGGCCTATTAAACATAACCTGAATCCTCCAAAATCCTTCAGTAGTAAAGCAAGCACATGACATGTATGCACACATGTGTTTCTAATCTGTGATACATGTACATGGCCAGGGACCCTCCCTGCATGCATGGAGCAATAAACAGTGTCCACTGACCCAAGCACTGACCTTGCAATCACTACAACAAACCTGGATGTACATGTACCATGGAAAGGCAAGTATGCCTAATAACCTCAATCTTTCAAAATCCTTCACTTTAGCAAAGAGCATGTAGCATGTAACTTCAATCCTCCAAAATCCTTCACTTTGGCAAAGAGGATTTTGGAGGATTTGGGAAGGTTAGGGTTAATTTACCATACATTTTTTTGTGTGCCCCCCTCTTTTGGCAGTGTGCCCCCCCCCCCCATTTTTGAGACCCTGGCTCGACCCCCTGTTAAGCACCTACCGGAATGTCCTTTGAGGGTGGTGATCACCTGGTGACCATTATCCATTACTTTCAAGACAGTGATTTGACCAGCGTAATCAGCGATGAATGCATGTTTGGTTTCTTCATCAAATCTTTTTTCAGAGTTAAGGAAGTCAGTTTATCAGTGATTGAGTCAAATAAAGTAAATTTAAGGCAAAAGTCAAAGATAATTGAGGGGGAAAAATCTAAGTTTGATTGTATTTTCTTTTAATTATAATAATCAATGAAAAGGAAAGGAAAAACAAATCACAAAATTCAAATGAATTATAATATTCAAAACACAGTTTGTTGAAATGTACTGTCAGCTTTGTGAAAGAATACTGCTCACTATTGACTAGTGTGAAACAAATTCCAAATTTGAAAATGAATATTCCCAATTTTCCCGCAAATTTGGGGACCAGGGCAAAATTTTATGGTTACTTGTAAGTATACTCACGGAATTTAAAAACACATCATCCCAATATTTCACATATTTTTCAACAGCAGATTATTGCAGTGAGAAATAAGAACATAGGTTAACAATTTATGAGCGCAAATTTTCACATCATACTGACACAATAAAAGTGCTATGTACAATTACATGTATGGCTTCAATTTATCACTGCATATAAGTTATACATATTTATTGAGAAATATAAGTTGATGCGTTTTTAAATTCCGTGAGTGTACATAAAAATGGACATTTAACCCTTCTACTACTACAAGGGCCAAAATCAGTCAAAATGTTGATATACTTGCCAAGGTATATCTAGTGCACTTAAAAGTCAAACACTGTCAAACATTACGTGTCGTACATTTACAGGTCAAAATGAGTCAACTGTTTTTGACTGTTAAAAGCATTGTCTGGTATTGTTCAGGGTGGTCAAAATAACAGTAAAAACCAGTCAAAAATGCTCCTGTGTGCACATTTGGGTCAACAGTCAAAACAGGCAGTTGACTGATTTTGACCTCGACAGCAACTTCTCACTAAAGTGCAGCTATAGTAGGAGGGTTAATAATCCTCGTGAAGTATGAATGGATGTAATTACCTTTCATCAATAGACAATGTTTACATTTTGGGTGTACTGGTCCTCTGCAGGACACCTGTAGCTAAATATTCAATGTTAACATAATCAACACCAAGTGGGAACCAGTGCCTTACAAAGTCTACAACAAGGATACTGTAATGCTGTGCCCCACGCCTCCAACTTGTACCCACCCAGACGTCTTCCTGACTCGCTACAGTGCCACTGGAAAAACTTGTCCCTGCCCACGCTCAACACCAGCTCCGTCAGCATGGAGAAGGATATGTCTGTTACACGACTCTGGTGAGCTGCACAGAAGTGAGCAAAGAGGTCATTAACCCTCCTATAGGTTTAACAATCAAAGACACTCAAAATTTCCATGTACCTCCCAACCCATTGACTTTGTGCAGTGCACTCAAATAAATGCAAGGACATGTGGGTATGGTAGGAGGTCAAACCAAAACCACTCAACTGTATGTAGTACATACACAGCTCTGTGTGACTCTGCATATAACTTATGTAGGACATACACACGTGTGGTTGACTGCCACTTACTCCAGCACTCTTAGAGAAAAATACACATGTGTGAACAATTGGCAATTATGCAACCAAAAATACTCAAGTGACTGTCTGTGAGTGCGGTGCTTACTGGGCCAAATTTCAGCCTGGGCATAGGAGGGTTAATGCTCAAAATAGTGAGTGTTTATTTTTGTTTTACAGTAAACCAGTGCAAAAATATGTTGTGACAGGATCCACCATAAATTCATTTCAGTACATATTTACAGGAAAATCATGCTTCTCATCATTATTTGGAGAAATGTGTCATTTTAAAGCATTTGTTTTCCCTTCTTCAAGTAAAACAGCAATGTTCCGAAGAAACATTAAAATAGCCCAAAACACAGGCAACACATCTTTAAAATAAGAATGTGTGGTCAAATCAGTCTCGTTTACCCAGGTAGTCCCGTCTCGTTCTCAGGCTATTGTAGTCTTCTGACAGGCTAAACTCGGATATCACACCATTTTCCAGGCCGACAAACAGTCTTCTCGTCTGTGGGCTGAACTCTAGAGTGGAACAGGAAGCTGAAATCCAAGCAAAGACATAGAGGTCTAACAAGTTTAAGACCAATACAAGTAAGTTTTGTAAATGTGACTTGGCACCACAAACTGAATAAAAAAAACTCGAGTTACATGTATTATTATTATTTTTATTTATTTATTTATTTATTTTTATAATTTTTTTTTATAATGCAAATCGCCCCACACAAGGCCAATGGCCACTCCAAGGTGGGGGCTACTAAGTCATTGAGTTGTTACAACGACTCCACACTGAAGAAACCAGCCCCTCGCACCGAAACAAGACAAGTTAATAACCAGCTTCTTCACGGTGCGAATAGGACTGGGAGGGGTAACTAGTCCAGACCAAGGCAGTTGTTAAACTGCCTCTGCCCCTATAAGCAATTATGGTTAAGTGTCTTGCTCAAGGACACAAGTGTCACGGCCGGGATTCAAACCCACATTCTGCTGCTAACAGTCCGGTAAGCTAGACCGCTCGGCTGCGACACTCCACTGGATTGAGCAGAAAGAGCTTTCCAATAGTATGACCCTTGGTATACATGTAGCTGTTAATTTTGCCCTTGAAGAGTTGAAGAACTGCAAACACATGCTATAAGTGAACAGAAATTTGCCTCTAAATGGCTGTACTATACATTAGGGGTGGACGATATTACGATAATATGTGACAGGCTCTGCGAAAATGAGTCGCTTCTCGCACGGCCTATTTCCACGTACAGGGTTGATGAATGTTTGGAGGGTGAAAAAAAAAATTGGAAATTGATTTTCTGATTATCCATTATTTCGGTTCTTTAGTATCTGTATTTTCATATTTATAAATCAAAAAAGCTGATTTGTATGAAGAAAGTGGAATAAATGATGATTTTTGTGTGCCTTTTGTTTTCATTTCGTCCGTTGTTTCCATTACAATGCGCTATAAATTGCTGCGTTTACGTTGATTGTGCTTGGCAAAAATATAAACCCCCTACATATAGATTGGTATCGACTGAAAGCTGTGAACGTCCTCTTTCCAAATATGGTCAAAACATGGGTCAAAGGCCTTATGGTAATAAGTTATAATGATAAATATTCATGTAAACAAACACAGGGTTGTCGGCCACTTGTTGCCAAGCGTGGCTCCATTTTGAGTCACGTGTTAGAAATAGCTGTGTGGTTGGACAATACGCCGCCCTCGTCATACCACACATGCGCACAAGGTATGTTGACGTTGCATGCTCGCTGTGTTACCGGCCGTGTGACATGTGTATGATGCGTGTGCAATGCCATGAAAGTTTTTACAATGTTGCAATTCTGCTCGTCATTTTCTATATTCTGTGACTAAATTACTCCCTTATTAGCTTAAAGATAGTTATAAAAATTTCATAAAATCATGGGAGATCGAGATCGGCGATTCGCCGAGGCAATGAATGACTTGAGAAGTGCAAATCTTTTTGGTATAGAGGGGAAACTTGTTGAGAGTTTCGTGAAAGATTACTTTGTGTTGCCAAGTACTACTGACGACTCCGACAACGATTCGTCATCTGAAGACCCCGACTCTTCTTCAGATGAAAGCCCTAGTGAAGAAACCGATGTAGATGCGACAGCAGAAGAACCTGATCAAACTCTAATCATTGTACAGACTGTCCAAGAGGAAGAACATGAAGACAACGACGATGATGATCACCGTAGGAAAGTTTCCGTTTTCCAGTGCCACTGCAAGTTACATGTACATGATGGGGGTGCTTGCTCCAGACGATTCTCGGTCGAAGATTTTATTGTGATATGCAAATTAGGTAAAAATACATCTTTGTTTTTGATGTGAAAAAAGAAACATAAAGTAAATACAATAATGAAACTTTCCTGAAAATTTGAAGTCACTAGCATTTAAGGAACATATTGGTAACTACGCACATTTTATTAGTAACCTTCTGAAGGCATGGGTTTTTACAGTTTTTTTTAATACGCAATTTCTCCTATACGGGTTTACTCGCTTGTTGACATAATACATATTTTCAAAAGGTGATAACTTTTGAACCGGACATGCCACAGTTGTTTAACAGGTATCAAAATGAAGCTTATTGCATGCTCTTTTCAGCCATGTATATAACTTAAAAATTATGTTCACCCCATGTGACTCATTATCGCAGAGCCCGTCACATATCGTAACGATACGATTTAAAAAAATATATATAGTTTGATGAAATTCTTACGTCGGGTGATAAACAATTTATTTAATTTTGCCCTACACTAACGTGTGTATAGCACTGTATACTCAGAGCTTTCCGAGTGTCTGTGGAAAAAAACTTCACAGGCGACTCGGGCGGGATTCGAACCCACAACCTCATGCTTACTATTACTACATGTAGTACAGACGTCTTGACCTCTCGACCACCGAGCTTGCCCGATGACGATTGGCTGGCTAGAATCCTATATAGCAGCGCTTGCCGCGATATTTATAGTGTAAGCTGACATCTTGTATATTTTACACTGAGGGCCACTGACCACATGTGGGTCGTAAATAATTTTCGACCTCCAGACTGACATCACCTAGACCCATTTAATTATCACTTAGGCCTCCCCTTAATTATAATATAAACAAAATACCTCCACAGTTGTAAGTGACCAGATCCCATTATTAAGGCCTTTTCACACTACAGAAAATCTCCGGGTTGGACACGGGTCCGACACGTGTAATCTTGACTGACCTTTTCACACTGTAAAATGTAACACGGCGCCGATCCGTGTAAGATGCTCGATCCGTGTCGAAACTAACCCTGCTCATGAGGTGGGTTGAGAGCTTTCGATCCGTGTTGAGACCGCCGACACGTGTTGAAAGCGCCGCGAAAGCGTAGTGTGAAAAGTCACTGGGTTGATTTTCGATCCGTGTGCATTATTGTAGTTATGAAACAACGAACAAACTAATGACCTTTGACCTTGTGCCACATAATACACACACGCAAACTCCGCGCGAAAAAACAAAATCGCGTCCTTTTCACTGCTGCATGTATACTCAACCACTCTCGCTCGCTCTCAAACCATGGCACCAAAATCAGACAAATCAGACAAAAAAAGACCTAGCTGGAGCGACGAGGAGGTTTCCAAAATGTTGTATGTTTGGGCCGACGGCTCCATCCAAAGCCAGTTGGATGGAACGACCAGGAACAGCAAGGTGTTTGTGAAGATTAGTGAGGCATTGCTGGCAGCAGGGTTCCACAAGACGGCTGTACAATGCCGAGATAAATTAAAGAACTTGCGACGAGAGTACAAGAAGGCCAAAGACCACAACCGTAACCAGAGTGGGGGCAAGAGGAAAACGTGCCCCCACTTTTCTCCGTTGACCAGAGTGCCCGGTTTGATTGGAGGACGGTTCCGGAAACAAAGCTCATGATTTTCATCACGAAAGCAAGCCGATCCTGCGCCATCAGCTCACGTCTCATCCTTCGAAAACGCCGTCTATTTAGCAGCATCATTCTGCGACTTCGGGTGCGTTCTATGCTACCCCTTTTCTTCCGTAGCAAGCTCAAATACATGAACATAAAACACATCAGATAAACTTCATCGACCGCAGCCATTTTGGAAATGTACGTACCCACCACAACACCACCACACACAAGCGTCTCCTAGCAACGTGTTGCTCGCAACGCAGTGTCGCAATGCAGTGTGGGACTTTCTGCTGTGACCAGTGTAGACTCGAGCGTAGTGTGAAATGATCGAGCAATTACACGTGTCGGATCCGTGTCGGATAGTTACACGTGTAACCCCAAAACGGATAGTGTGAAATCATACCGGAATTGAACCGTGTTGAAATTCTTCAGAGTCAACACGGAGTGGAACCGTGTACACTTCTACACGTGTAAGAGGTACATAGTGTGAAAAGGCCTTTAGTATATATACATGTTATTTTTAGATTAGAAAACTCAGTTCGTCTCTTGCTCTCTCTTCTCACACTTCTCGCTCTCTCTACTGTACTGCTAGTCTTGTGACCCTACCGTCAGTATTGAGTACAAGAATAGATTTTGTACTTCTTGTTATAGCCACGGAGAAATAAATAAAATATTCGTTTTGGCCCAAGAAGCTTCTCTTACAAGTGTAATTTCTTCATTGTGTAGCACCCCTCTTATTCAAGTGTTACAATAGTTTGATGAAATTTTTACGTCGGGTGATAAACAATTGATTTAATTTTGCCCTACACCGACGTGTGTAGAGCTTTCCGAGTGTCTGTGGAAAAAAACTTGGGTGGGATTCAAACCCACGACCTTCTGCTAAAATCGGTTATAGTTTTGAAAATATCGAAATATCGGCATATTGACAATATTCCAAAAATTTCCATGATACCAAATTTATATCACTCTTTTTATTTAAAATATCGCCGGACTGATAAATTGTCTCCAAATTTCATGTCATTACACGGTAATAACAAAGTTACGGTACCGTGAAGAGCTAAAAAACTGTTGGAAATCATGACGCGGCGCCACTACAGGTTCCCATGCTGGGACCGTACTGTTATGAACATGCCAGTACTACTACTTGTGTGCACAATCTTTTTTCATGCATTGTGCTCCTGGTTGCTGCGTGGGCCTTAACTAAAGGCTAGTCCCAGGATCACGTGGTAAACTCTCTTAGAATAACCGCACCGGTGTACATTGTGAGGCTGTTTACATTCAGCAGATGTCAGATACCAGGATAAAAGCGTGCACGATCGATCAATGGCCGTTCATTCTCAGACTATGCAGTAGACTGAAGTTGGACAATTTCGTAGCGATGTCCCATGAGTCACAATGGAATGGCAAAGTTGTTGAATGGTCAACAATGTTAAATGTCTGCGTACCTGGCATTGTGTGGCAGATGCTGGGCCAGTACAGGCCAGAGTCCCTCTTTAGCCATACCCGAACAGTTCTGTAGAGGCAAAAAAATTAAATAAAATAAAACATTTAAATTAAAATTGTCATACAATATCCAGTTAGCCGTGAAATGTGATTGATATTACAACACTGGTAAATGCTATGATACTTGCTACAGCGGCCCTCCAGTGGTGTAACCGGGGCGGGGGATGTAAAGAGGTATATAATGTTTAGTGGGTTTCTTGTGGTAGGATGGCCTTGTAGAGGTGCTGGTCACCTGTTCTATCTTACCACTCACTGGCTTTGTTTAAAATGAATTTTTGTGTATTTTTAGTTTTTTAGGGTTTGGTTTTATATTTAATTGATGTAATCTGATTGCCAGTGTAAAATGTAATAAAATAAAATAAAAAATAAAAATAAAAAAGATACTTTACTTGTTTTTCACATCTGTGAACCCAGGTTCAAGTCCAACTCATACCTGAGCCAACATGTGGATTGGATTTTCAGTCCCTATGGCCCTACACGATAACAGTTTTTCCCAAGAATATTTGTCCCTTTTTTTTTTTAATCCCGCATCTAAAACTGAACATCCTTCATCGTCTTCCATCTTCCTTCAAATCTATAAAAAGTATTTATAATTTCGTAATTTTGTTTACTAACTACATGTAGGCTTGGCATTGTCCGTTTTCCATTTCCGTACACGTTTTGACATAGACCGTGTACATGTGTAAACCAATATTGTTATCAATTGCATGATGTAGACGGATTGTCTGTATCCAATATTCCAAAATGCTGCAAGATATGAATACAGAAAAAAATAATACAGATTAAACATTTAAACGAATCCAAGCCTGACAGAAAACATTATCAGAAATTTCTGGTTGTATTAACCCTCCTGTTCTTGCATTGTTCTTACCATGTATTTTGTTTTATTGTTTACACTGATGTGTCACTGCGCCATGAGCGTCTCTTTTGACAGATACCGGCGCATTACAAATGTTCATTATTATTATTATTACATGCCAAAACCTGCCAAATTTGCACTGTGTAATAAGCATAGGGCCCACAGCATTAACCTGCTAATGCATGTCATAACACTTGTATAGTAAGTACATCCACATGCCAAAACCCTTTGGAGGGTTTGGAAAGGTGCTGATACTAAGTCATAAAGCAAGCTAAGTCTGTAGCAAGTACACCTACATGTACATGCCAAAACATGTTGGAAGGTTTGAAAGGCACTAAGTCTTAAAGTAAAGCTAAGTAATCCTCAATAAAGTTCATCCAACTGTCAAAACCTTTCAGAAGGTGCCTGAGCTACCCTGTACATAAACAGTAATCCCTAAGATATACATGTACACATGACATCTATCAGTCTAGTACTTGCCAAAGGGATTTGAAATGTGCAGTGACTAACAGTAAACAGTTATGTACACAAGCTATGTATAGTACATGTACATGTACATATGTTAGTACATTTGTGTATCTATACATTGTACATGTATGTCTACACCACCTTTCAAAACCTGCCATTGTAGTGCATAGTGAAGCAACTATGCACTACACTTTTAAAACCCTCCGGCTGACAGGTTTTGAAAGGTGCAGTTTCTAGGCCCAAAACTGCAATTTTTATAGGAGGGTTAATAAATTAAAAACAAATTATCAGTTGAACTGAATCGTGATGTACTAATAGCAGGCCCACTGGTCGCACTTATAACTTTCAATGTTGTGTACTTTCCCTTTAAAACCCTCTACTTTAGTTGAACATTAATGGCAAGTTGCTAAAGTAGTCAAAACCAGTCAACTGACTGTTTTGACTGTTGACCCAAATGTGCACACAGGGGCATTTTTGACTGTTTTTACTGTCATTTTGACCACCCTCAACAATACCAGACAATGCTTTTACCAGTCAAAAACGGTCGACTCATTTTAACCCATAAATGTACTTATTACACGTAAGGTTTGACAGTGTCCGACTTTTAAGTGCACTAAATATACCTTGGCAAGTACAATTATATATCACCATTTTGACTGATTTTGACCCTTGCTGTCACAGAAGGGTTAAAGTACAATGTACACCCACCAGTCTGCCATATCACTGATTCACCAAAGTCTAGCTAAGTCCTGTCTTTCTATATTCTTTGGGGTTTATGAGCAGACACTGCTTGTGAGTCATCATGACCAAATAGGGTGGAGGGAATTTGAATACAAATGTTGGTTAAATGCTGAATGTGTATTGCCATAAGTACTTATTGTACGATAGTATACAAATATAACATGGTTTGAGGGTGGACAGTCGATATTAGCTCCCCTGGGTATTGGAAGTTGAGAAACTAGTTCCCGAGGCGAAGCCGAGGGAACTACATGTAGTTTCTCAACTTCCAATACCTAGGGGAGCTAATATCGACTGTCCACCCGAAATAAACCATGTTATATTTGTTTTACTATACCTCATACATACATGTATTCACAATATTCTCTAGTTCGGCATCATTGAGCTCGGGAAAACGCAAATTTACATTTACGTGTGCCGCCATCTTTTCATGTATAATATGTAGCTAGGGCGATGTTCGCGCGTGCGTACTACGCCCGTGCGACTCTTCCCCGCGCGCCGCGGCGCGCGGGGAACAGATCTACTACGCACTACTGCGCATGCGTATTTACCCTGTGCGTGAATACTCGCGGGCGCTTGGTAAATAGCCAAAATAGCATCTGGCACGTGACGGTGAATGGACCAGTGAGAATTCGGCTCTCGATCATGAATATGTATGAGGTATAGTAATACGTTATGTACACTAAGCCTTCTTAGCCTGTCTGAGCCCCATTCTAGGGCAATGCATTGGACTGCCTCTGTATCCTCGGCCCACATATGGAGGGATTTTCCTTTTTTAAACATTTGATCTGTTAATTATTACAATCTAAAACTTAGTGATTGGGTAACCTTGCCTAAGCAGACACATTTGGCATAAAATCTGTTATTCTGGGATAGCTCACTTTCATGAAATTTAAAAAGAAATATTAAAATTTCACCAAAATTACTGATCTCACAATATCAAATTTCATGCCAAATGTGTCTGCTTGGGCAAGCTTACCTAATCACAAAATTTTAGATAGTAATAATTAGCAGATCAAAAGTTGGGGGGGAAAGAAAAAAAAAAAAAAAAAAAAAACGCTCCTTTTGTGTCGTATCTGACCGCCACTTTCTAAGGGTTTTTGGGATTTTTTTGGCAACCAGCCAACCACTAACCAGTTAAAACATTATTCTATCGATTTTTTGGGGTACAGAAATCTAAAACTACATGTATCTTTAAAATCCACTTTTATGATAGTTTTAGCCTTTTAGTGTTAGGACTTTATTTCCCTTCAAAAAAATCCTCCTCATTCAGAAAACAGAAGGATCCTATTAAAAGTATTATAGCTGCCACTGTGCATGTAGTGTACAATGACTAATGGGGGAGTTGACAAGATCAAACTGACATGACTTCAGGAGGAAGTCATCTTATACCAAAAATGCCCGATTCTTCATGAAATAAGTATGTCCATCATCATCCACATGTTCTCCACCTTACTAGGTAGGTACATGTAAGATTACGGAAAGAATGTCGTATCCGGCCGCCACTTTTTAAGGGCTTTTTTGGATTTTTTTTGCAACCACTAACCAGTTAAAAAATCATTCTATCGATTTTTGGTGGTACAGAAAGCGAAAACTATCTTTAAAATCCACTGTTATGATGGTTTTTGGACTTGATTTCCCTTCTAAAAAAATCTTCCCCTTCAGAAAATAGAAGGATCCTATTACAGTTGCCACTACGCATGTACAATGACTGTGTTGTGGAGTTTGTGGAGTTTACAAGATCAGACTGACATGACTGAGGAAGTCATCGTATACCAAAAATGCCTGATTTTTCATGAAATAAATATCATGGAATAATTTGAAGTATATGTCCATCATCATCCATATGTTCTCCACCTTACCAGGTAGGTAAGATTACATTATTGGTTATATTTAATGAAAAATAGTGGCGGCGAGATACGACATTCTACCCAAGAATACATTATTGGTTATATTGAATGAGAAAAAGTGGCGGTCGGATACGACATTCTACCCCTGCTAATTATTACATACCTAAAATTTTGTGATTAGGTAAGCTTTCCCAAGCAGACACTTTTGGCATAAAGTTCACTATTGTGAGATTGGTTTTAAAAATGTCATGAAAGTGAGCTATCCCAGAATAATTTTATGCCAAAAGTGTTTGCTTTGTCAAGGTTACCTAATCACCAAGTTTTAGGTTGTAATAATTAGCAGATCAAAAGTTGAAAAAAAAATATAAAAAAATCACTCCATTTTTGTACTTATAAGCCTAAGGCCAAGGCAAGGATATGGAGGGAGTCCAGTGACAGTGTATTGGCCCTATGGACTAGTCAAAATGGGGCTAGATAATGATAGATAAACTTACAACCTTAGGCCATGAGAATGAAAGTCATAGATTTGCGTCCGGGAAATTTCGAAAACACATGAGGCTTTTTTTCATTATTCATTATTTCCATTGATCATTAATAACAGTGCAATCACAAGATGTTTCTTCTAATTTGATGTGTCGCCGTACGTATGGTCGCCTGTGTATGTATGTGCATCCATTATACGTGCGGGCCGCACACACAGGCATAAGATACAAAGGCTCAAAAGCGAACGTGTTGTGCATGTGAAGGCGGTACAGTTGCAGGTGCGGATCGGACGGAGTCTACCATACAGTTTTAGCGCGATGCGATCTTTTTTGTGAACGACGTACGCGGGACTAAGACTGTAAGAGAACATTATAGCGCACATAGGCCTACTGGTGGAAATTTGGTAAAACCTTTGTTTTACTGATTTGGATGATTTGGAACTAAATTTGTTTGGTGGAAATACCTTTTTTGTGCAAATAATGATTTTTTTGGCAAATAATGAAAAATTTAGGCGGTAGCTTTCGGGACATGCGGGCGGTGGACGCAAATCTATGACTTTCATTCTCATGGCTTAACAACATGTTTAACTAGCCTACCATGTTGTAATAATATACCAATAACGGGCAATACTCTTCAGCTCTTTGCCATGTTTGTAGACCTACATGTTTAGCTACGTAATTAGACAACGAACATGTAACTCCATTTCATCTTCAGCAACAGCATAACAAAAGACATTTGTATTTGTAGGGAATGTAGAGTGTAACGTTAAAACAGTTATTTTTATTGCTGGATAAAGGAATTGTGTAATTGTGTAAACCTTAAATTAAAACATGTTTAAAAACCCAGTTTACTCACCTGTCCTCGCTCACACTAATAACCCCATCTTCCTTTGGTATAATGACAGCTTTTGTGACATTTCCATTACAACCTTCAAGTTTACTTAGTAAAACTGGTCTCCTAGTTTGAGGTTTCGTTCTGATTTCAGCAGCCATGTTTGTTTTCGCATGAATACGATAATTGATTATAAACGTAGAGTAGTAGTATACATGTACAACATTACACTAGCTTAATACGCACATCCCACGCACGTATAATTATAGACGAATACCCGTCTTAAAAATCTTAATATATAACCATGCAATGAGCAGGATACCAGACCATCTTCGTAGACGACTGATGGTGACGTCATCCAAAACAATGAGTCACATACACATGCCCCGCTATTGGCAGACGCTGTCTTTGTGTATAATTAATCATCGAGGAAGGAATGTATTATAACAAGTAGGGTTCAATGGCATTCAGGCATTTTCAAAAATAATGTGTTATCAATCATCCTTTTCTCAACGTTTTGCCACGTTTATTTGTGTTTATTTCGGATTTACGCCTGTGTAGATTAGTATTGTTTTTGTTCCAAACACCGGGAACAATGTTTGGACCATTACAGCTTACACGATCGGGGTGGTCAATAAGATTTGAGGCTTTGTAGGCCTATATGGTGGAGCAGTGGCGTAAATACGTGTCGAAAAGTGTGTGCGTGTGTGTGAGGGTGGGGGGGAGGGGGTATATTCAGCGGCGTAGCCAGGACTTTTTCAGTGGGGGACACAGGGGAATTGCTTTTCAGTGGGGGGGGGGCCCAGGGGGTATGTTTTTTTTTCCCTTTTGGTTTTCTTTTCTGTTTTTGGGGGCAATATGAGGATTTTTCGTGGGGACACCTGGGGCAGGGGCACTGGAAATTTGTGGGGGTAACGTGCCCCCCCAGGCCCCCCCCCCCCCCCGTGGCTACACCGCTGGTGATATTGAAATTTGTTTGTATTATGTACTGGATTTCAAACATCGCTCAACGGGGGCATAGCCCACTCCACCCCCGATATTGGTTCTCCCAGTGAACCATAATCTCACTTTTTAGCGACAAAATGATTGAGATACGAGTTTCCCGAAAAAAAGGTTATATTCAGAACCCCATATAGCAATAGTCCAGATAAACATATCGCAAACCGAAACGATACACAATTAAACTGTTATCAGCTTCATAAATTTCATTGTCACGTCCTCAACCCATAGTCATATCAATCACCTTGAACCATTCCTTGAAGCATGTCCAGTCATGGCCGATTTGTTTTGTTGTTATTGATTAATGTTGAATTAATTTCTATCTAGAAATCCCGAGGTGATGAACTTTTAGATGAGACGTATGTTGCACAAATATATATAGGCCCTATATATAAATAAAAAAATACCAGGTTAATTTTAATACAAGCAATAATGTGACGTCGGCAATATCTTACTACATAATTATTGGTAATGTTATACCTCAAACATATGATTATTGAAGATTTTGACAAAAATATTGATTTTCTTCTAATCAAAATTAAGGGAATATATACGTTTGTCGCGCATGCATGGAATAAAAGTTTGTCGCGCGGCCTTTCCACACCGAGGTTATAAATGACCGGTTTTGGGCATGGTCACGGTCGATAAGGACTGAGCCCAAAACGTGACTTTGCCCATTTCTATTTGGCTTTATTCAACATTTTTTTTACATTTTGAAAACGAAATCGATACGGGGAATTATGAATGGGAGTAACAGTTTGACGCTTGGTCTATAGCCCGCGCAGGTTAATGACCTATTTTATGCGTGGTCCCAGGCGATAAAGACCTCGCCTACGGCTTGGTCCTGATTGACTGTGTCTACCCCCAAATCGGTTATTAACCTGCGGTAAATACCGTTCATTCCACTATTGAATAAAGCAGACATAGTCACATCCATAGCTGTTATTGATGTAATTTTAATTTATTGATTAAAAGAAAGTAAGGATACTTTAAGAAACAGTTTTGCCAATATTTACAATGCTATATTTATTATTAAGAACGTTGAAAAGTCTAGACCTATACTTTGAGCATTCCATTATTAGTTTGAG
Organism: Zoroaster sp. YZ-2022; assembly: GCA_029582265.1. Classification (NCBI taxonomy): domain Eukaryota; kingdom Metazoa; phylum Echinodermata; class Asteroidea; order Forcipulatida; family Zoroasteridae; genus Zoroaster; species Zoroaster sp. YZ-2022. The sequence continues at coordinate 11,186,657 of CM055829.1, read as the reverse complement.
TTAGAAACCAACGCTGCTTAAGAAGGCAGTTAAACTGAATTAAATTAACACGTCTATCCATTGTCATCTCTAGACTCGATTTCCTTCAAATTCTTCACTGGATATGTATCAAAGGGATATCAACTACCAGAACCAATTATACACATGGACTTAAAATACAAAACCAGCTGTCTGATGAACAAACGCAAGGCAACATTGCTTGGGACAATGAAAGGCAATGAAAGGCCTTTTGCCTTCAGTTTGAAAAGGGAGCATACAATGTTCCAATGAAAGATCATGTTGAATGTATCGCTGTCCAATAGCTCTCAATGCTAGAATGTACCATTCAAGCATACCAGGTGTTTTCGCTTTTCATATGTATAGGCTAGGCCTATGCAAATCTTCTCCAGCAAACTTATGGACGAAACCATTGCACGCAGCTTGCGCAATAAAAACAGACATCACAAAACTGGGAAAAACACCGATTCAGAAATAATATTAAATTACATATTTTATAATAATGCGTTTTGTTTAAGCATAATACATGACCTTTACATGTTTGCAATACAATAATGAGAGAAAAGGTAACAGTATTTATACCAACATCCCAAAATCCTACCTAAAAGAAAGTCCAGTAGATCCACTGCTCGCAATTTGTTGTTTTCAAGACAAGTCAATGCACAAGAATTCGAATGGTATGTGTTTTAAAACGTTGGGTAGAATATTCAGCCATTTTCTTTAGGAACGAACGGTCCTTCAGGGATGCAATAGGACATCATTCTTTGCGACAGGACTTTTGTGATAATTAACGACAGTGACTCTAGTATCATGTGGAAGCGTGGAACATTCTCAGTAACTTGAACTTGATGGCTGTCTTACAACTCATGTTGCAAATAGAAAAAGGACTCGTGCTAAGCAAGCCAGTGTTTCGTTGGAATGAAACGAGTGAGAATATTGATTTAATGCCAGTCTATATCGCAGATTACTTCCCCAGCTATTGCAACGGTACAAACTTACACTCCTGGTTCGAACAAAACAACTAATAACGGTAAAGTGTTTTGCTCAAGGACACAAACACCACGGTCGCGGCATTTTGACGACTCATATTTTGAGATGCAAACTTTCCAAAATATGACAGAAGGTAAGCTTAAAATCTCCTACAATATGAGCAATCACCTTTGTGTAAACGAACATTTTGTTTGTTTGCGCGGCACGCAGTGGCGCTGTTGCGCCCACAGACATCCCATGATTCCTTGTAGCCGCAATTTGCGATAAACCTTATAGTCCCACCATCCTTTTAACAACTCGCAAACACTGCCCAAGGTGGCGGGGGTTCACCCAAAAACGTACATGGTAAATTTACATGCACAGCGATAAACGGGGGCACATAACCCCCCCCCCCCCATATCTGCCAATGATGCACTTCAATAGCTTTAACCATGGAAAATGGTTTCACGATAAACTGGTAAATTATGATGGTGTACGACCACATAAATTGGGATAGCTTGCACATCGTACATGCTCTGAACACAACATATAATAATAATAATAATAATAATGTGTGAACTTATATAGCGCACGTATCCACCAACTAAGTGGTGCTCAAGGCGCATGGAGAGAGCTCAAGCAGACGATGGCTACCGTCCAATAACTATAGTTCCCAACATTTGGAAATAATGTAGATTACCAATATTATTTTACCTTCCCTTTAATAAGAATAGCAAGACATTGGAGGGAAAAATAAACCTACGCGTCATTTGAAAGATCAGCATTCAAAAACGGTGCCTACTACTACTAGGCTACCTCGTAGAGCGGTTACTAGACAAGAATTACCCGGTACTCCACGGCTCGGTGTTCAATTCATTGAAATGCCACGCAACAGACCAAATGAGCTTGCTTGGGTTTCAAAAAAATTAAAAACTCAAATTTCCAATTCAAAACTAAGCCCGGTACCATCCAAAGCTTCTTTCATTTTCTTTTGAATTTCTTTCAGTTGCTCATCGCTGTATTTTCCTTTCCAGTTGCCAACTTGTCCTGTGGGTGCAAAAGTACAACAAGTTTAATTACATATTAGGCCCAAAATAAAAAGTATCCGGTTTCCGGTCATCAGTCGGCTTCAAAATCGGTGTGGCCGTCTTGTTTTTAAATTTATTTTTAAAATTTTGTTTGCCAACAGGAAAATATGTGATAGGCCTACATTGTATAAACGGGGACCAAATTTCCCATATAAAAAGTATGGTGGCTAAGAGACACCTCACAAATCGGGCAAACGTTTATAACACTATGTGAAAAAGTCGTTTAAAGCACAGCATAGCACAAAACAAAAAATTAAAAAAATAATAATTAAAAATGCCGACGCGCGGGTCTGAGGCGACGTGCGCGGAGACCAGAAACTAGAGACTTTTTTGCCTTATAGGCTTGTAGTTTTAAATTGCTTCTGCATAACTTGTATATGCCTCGTCTACAGGACAGGAATAATATTATGACAACAGTTCAATAATTTAACCGATCATCCAGTTCTCGCGGGTTCTTCGCCTCGATCCCTATCGTGTTCGTAAGTCGATACGTACCGTAATAAGCGCGCGCTTTGGTAGTACGTGCATTCATTTCGCTATACATCCAGCAAAGCTGTCTTGATCTTTCCCTTTGTGCAATTCAAATTAAATTCCTTGATTTTACATTTAAAAGCGATGCTTGGGCCAGAATTTGACGTACTGCAATAGGGGGGCTAAGTGGGCTGTAGCCCCCCCCCCCCCAAATCGTAATTTTTTTTTAAATTAAAAAAAAAGGGAAAGAAAAAGAGAGAGAGGGGGAGGGGAGGGGAGAACACACTCTCATTTCCCCCTCACTGTGCTTTGTTTTTCTCTCCGTTTGATCATTTCATTGTAATTTTTGTAGCACTGAAACATAATTGTTTTTGATTCTCAGCCCCCCCCCTCTAAAAAAAATGTTCTGGATCCGCCCATGCTTTACAACACATGTTAAAGGCAAGTCCCGAGCTTTCTAATTTCTTGTGAAAATCCTTAAAGAAATGGGTGGTCAATACATTTCCAATGTGCTTCTGATGGTCGTTGGAGCCAGCACGTGCGAAGTTGGGCATGGTTTATGTTGGAATTACGTCACACTTGCCAACAGGATGCTGGCCGCCTGCATACCATACATAGGGCATATCCAGGGCATCGAAAAATCGGGGGTCAAACGGGGGGCATGTGTTGCATCTTTTGTTGAAAACAAATATTTAAGCAGTTAAGCACTGATTGTGATAAAACATCAGGGTAGTTAATGATATTTATCGTACCAATAAGGTGGTTTAAAATGAACGTACGTGGCATGTTAAATTACATTACACCTACCTTTATTCAGATAAGGTACCACGGCGAACATTCTTGTGCGGTGCAATTTTGATGGCTCTTCTCTTTCAAGTCTTTCGTATGTTTTCTTCATGCTGTTAAATGACGTCAACTCTACGATTTGGTCGATTTGTTTTGTCGTAAGAGGGCGCTCTAAGAACTTAGCAATATCCTGAACCGTTTTTCGGGGATCCTGCAATTTAGGGATTGTAATTAGCATAAAGAGAAGGTCAACATTGGTTATGGTCGCTAACACTGCAGTATACCATTTTCTTTGAATTAAGCATTAAACAACAAATCTGTCAATATTTCAGCTCAATGCATAGTCTAAGTAATGAAAAAAACGTGTGAAAAAATAATATAACTAAAAACTACGAACAATTAACAAAAACAAAAGTTTTTGTTGTTGCTATAAATAATTACAATTTTGAACTGTGTTTCTTTAGCTTACCTAAATAAAACAGGCATACTATCGTATAAATCAGCACAAAATGAATAGAATTTCAGTGTTTTTAGGCGAGCAAAGATTGTAAAACTAAGGCATTTTACACGATAGTCTATTTCGTCAATTTATAAACTTTCTGTACAGTAATTGGCATGGTAAAAAGTCAAAACGGCGTTGTCAAAAATGTGAAATAAAATTTATTTATTAAAGAAATAAAACAAATTTAAATCATTATATATCATTTTCCAATCTCATCAATTACATGTGACTGTTAAGTCAATGGCAGGAAATGAAAGCACGAACATACATGTACCGAGACCCGGTGGTCAGAGGGGGAGACCGAGAGACCTGGTGGTCAGAGGGGGAGACCGAGAGACCAGGTTAATTTTAATACAAGCAATAATGTGACGTCAGCAATATCTTACTACATAATTATTGGTAATGTTATACCTCAAACATATGATTATTGAAGATTTTGACAAAAATATTGATTTTCTTCTAATCAAAATTAAGGGAATATATACGTTTGTCGCGCATGCATGGAATAAAAGTTTGTCGCGCGGCCTTTCCACACCGAGGTTATAAATGACCGGTTTTGGGCATGGTCACGGTCGATAAGGACTGAGCCCAAAACGTGACTTTGCCCATTTCTATTTGGCTTTATTCAACATTTTTGTTTACATTTTGAAAACGAAATCGATACGGGGAATTATGAATGGGAGTAACAGTTTGACGCTTGGTCTATAGCCCGCGCAGGTTAATGACCTATTTTATGCGTGGTCCCGGGCGATAAAGACCTCGCCTATACGGCTTGGTCCTGATTGACTATGTCTACCCCCAAATCGGTTATTAACCTGCGGTAAATACCGTTCATTCCCCTATTGAATAAAGCAGACATAGTCACATCCATAGCTGGTATTGATGTAATTTTAATTTATTGATTAAAAGAAAGTAAGGATACTTTAAGAAGCAGTTTTGCCAATATTTACAATGCTATATTTATTATTAAGAACGTTGAAAAGTCTACACCTATACTTTGAGCATTCCATTATTAGTTTGAGTTAGAAACCAACGCTGCTTAAGAAGGCAGTTAAACTAAATTAAATTAACACGTCTATCCATTGCCATCTCTAGACTCGATTTCCTTCAAATTCTTCACTGGATATGTATCAAAGGGATATCAACTACCAGAACCAATTATACACATGGACTTAAAATACAAAACCAGCTGTCTGATGAACAAACGCAAGGCAACATTGCTTGTGACAATGAAAGGCAATGAAAGGCCTTTTGCCTTCAGTTTGAAAAGGGAGCGTACAATGTTCCAATGAAAGATCATGTTGAATGTATCACTGTCCAATAGCTCTCAATGCTAGAATGTACCATTCAAGCATACCAGGTGTTTTCGCTTTTCATATGTATATAGGCTAGGCCTATGCAAATCTTCTCCAGCAAACTTATGGACGAAACCATTGCACGCAGCTTGCGCAATAAAAACAGACATCACAAAACTGGGAAAAACACCGATTCAGAAATAATATTAAATTACATATTTTATAATAATACGTTTTGTTTAAGCATAATACATGACCTTTACATGTTTGCAATACAATAATGAGAGAAAAGGTAACAGTATTTATACCAACATCCCAAAATCCTACCTAAAAGAAAGTCCAGTAGATCCACTGCTCGCAATTTGTTGTTTTCAAGACAAGTCAATGCACAAGAATTCGAATGGTATGTGTTTTAAAACGTTGGGTAGAATATTCAGCCATTTTCTTTAGGAACGAACGGTCCTTCAGGGATGCAATAGGACATCATTCTTTGCGACAGGACTTTTGTGATAATTAACGACAGTGACTCTAGTATCATGTGGAAGCGTGGAACATTCTCAGTAACTTGAACTTGATGGCTGTCTTACAACTCATGTTGCAAATAGAAAAAGGACTCGTGCTAAGCAAGCCAGTGTTTCGTTGGAATGAAATGAGTGAGAATATTGATTTAATGCCAGTCTATATCGCAGATTACTTCCCCAGCTATTGCAACGGTACAAACTTACACTCCTGGTTCGAACAAAACGACTAATAACGGTAAAGTGTTTTGCTCAAGGACACAAACACCACGGTCGCGGCATTTTGACGACTCATATTTTGAGATGCAAACTTTCCAAAATATGACAGAAGGTAAGCTTAAAATCTCCTACAATATGAGCAATCACCTTTGTGTAAACGAACATTTTGTTTGTTTGCGCGGCACGCAGTGGCGCTGTTGCGCCCACAGACATCCCATGATTCCTTGTAGCCGCTATTTGCGATAAACCTTATAGTCCCACCATCCTTTTAACTCGCAAACACTGCCCAAGGTGGCGGGGGGGGGGGGGGGGGTTCACCCAAAAACGTACATGGTAAATTTACATGCACAGCGATAAAAGGGGGCACATCCCCCCCCCCCATATCTGCCAATGATGCACTTCAATAGCATTAACCATGGAAAATGGTTTCACGATACACTGGTAAATTATGATGGTGTACGACCACATAAATTGGGATAGCTTGCACATCGTACATGCTCTGAACACAACATATTATAATAATAATAATAATAATGTGTGAACTTATATAGCGCACGTATCCACCAACTAAGTGGTGCTCAAGGCGCATGGAGAGAGAGCTGAAGCAGACGATGGCTACCGTCCAATAACTATAGTTCCCAACATTTGGAAATAATGTAGATTACCAATATTATTTTACCTTCCCTTTAATAAGAATAGCAAGACATTGGAGGGAAAAATAAACCTACGCGTCATTTGAAAGATCGGCATTCAAAAACGGTGCCTACTAGTACTAGGCTACCTCGTAGAGCGGTTACTAGACAAGAATTACCCGGTACTCCACGGCTCCGTGTTCAATTCATTGAAATGCCACGCAACAGACCAAATGAGCTTGCTTGGGTTTCAAAAAAATTAAAAACTCAAATTTCCAATTCAAAACTAAGCCCGGTACCATCCAAAGCTTCTTTCATTTTCTTTTGAATTTCTTTCAGTTGCTCATCGCTGTATTTTCCTTTCCAGTTGCCAACTTGTCCTGTGGGTGCAAAAGTACAACAAGTTTAATTACATATTAGGCCCAAAATAAAAAGTATCCGGTTTCCGGTCATCAGTCGGCTTCAAAATCGGTGTGGCCGTCTTTTTTTTAAATTTATTTTTAAAATTTTGTTTGCCAACAGGAAAATATGTGATACATTGTATACACGGGGACCAAATCTCCCATATAAAAAGTATGGTGGCTAAGAGACACCTCACAAATCGGGCAAACGTTTATAACACTATGTGAAAAAGTCGTTTAAAGCACAGCATAGCACAAACAAAAAATTAAAAAAAATAATAATTAAAAATGCCGACGCGCGGGTCTGAGGCGACGTGCGCGGAGACCAGAAACTGGAGACTTTTTTGCCTTATAGGCTTGTAGTTTTAAATTGCTTCTGCATAACTTGTATATGCCTCGTCTACAGGACAGGAATAATATTATGACAACAGTTCAATAATTTAACCGATCATCCAGTTCTCGCGGGTTCTTCGCCTCGATCCCTATCGTGTTCGTAAGTCGATACGTACCGTAATAAGCGCGCGCTTTGGTAGTACGTGCATTCATTTCGCTATACATCCAGCAAAGCTGTCTTGATCTTTCCCTTTGTGCAATTCAAATTAAATTACTTGATTTTACGTTTAAAAGCGATGCTTGGGCCAGAATTTGACGTACTGCAATAGTAAGATTTTGAGTCTTTACATTGGCGATCCGGGGGGGGGGGGGGGCTGGGCTAAGGGGGCTGTAGCCCCCCCCCCCCAAAGCGTAATTTTTTTTTTAATTTAAAAAAAGGGAAAGGAAAAGAGAGAGGGGGAGAGGAGGGGAGAACGCACTCTCATTTCCCCTCACTGTGCTTTGTTTTTCTCTCCGTTTTATCATTTCATTGTAATTTTTGTAGTACTGAAAAATAATTGTTTTTGATTCTCAGCCCCCCCCCCCTAAAAAAAATGTTCTGGATCCGCCCATGCTTTACAACACATGTTAAAGGCAAGTCCCGAGCTTTCTAATTTCTTGTGAAAATCCTTAAAGAAATGGGTGGTCAATACATTTCCAATGTGCTTCTGATGGTCGTTGGAGCCAGCACGTGCGAAGTTGGGCATGGTTTATGTTGGAATTACGTCACACTTGCCAACAGGATGCTGGCCGCCTGCATACCATACATAGGGCATATCCAGGGCATCGAAAAATCGGGGGTCAAACGGGGGGGCATGTGTTGCATCTTTTGTTGAAAACAAATATTTAAGCACAAACGCAAAAGCATGTAACAGTTAAGCACTGATTGTGATAAAACATTATCAGGGTAGTTAATGATATTTATCGTACCAATAAGGTGGTTTAAAATGAACGTACGTTTTCAAATACTAATAATAGGCTATTGTACGTCCCTATAGTATAAGGAGAAACTTCAAATGCATTTGGATGTAGTCATTCTAGCAAGTCTGAGGGAGCGTGGCATGTTAAATTACGTTACACCTACCTTTATTCAGATAAGGTATCACGGCGAACATTCTTGTGCGGTGCAATTTTGATGGCTCTTCTCTTTCAAGTCTTTCGTATGTTTTCTTCATGCTGTTAAATGACGTCAACTCTACGATTTGGTCGATTTGTTTTGTCGTAAGAGGCCGCTCTAAGAACTTAGCAATATCCTGAACCGTTTTTCGGGGATCCTGCAATTTAGGGATTGTAATTAGCATAAAGAGAAGGTCAACATTGGTTATGGTCGCTAACACTGCAGTATACCATTTTCTTTGAATTAAGCATTAAACAACAAATCTGTCAATATTTCAGCTCAATGCATAGTCTAAGTAATGAAAAAAACGTGTGAAAAAATAATATAACTAAAAAAACTACGAACAATTAACAAAAAACAAAAGTTTTTGTTGTTGCTATAAATAATTACAATTTTGAACTGTGTTTCTTTAGCTTACCTAAATAAAACAGGCATACTATCGTATAAATCAGCACAAAATGAATAGAATTTCAGTGTTTTTAGGCGAGCAAAGATTGTAAAACTAAGGCATTTTACACGATAGTCTATTTCGTCAATTTATAAACTTTCTGTACAGTAATTGGCATGGTAAAAAGTCAAAACGGCGTTGTCAAAAATGTGAAATAAAATTTATTTATTAAAGAAATAAAACAAATTTAAATCATTATATATCATTTTCCAATCTCATCAATTACATGTGACTGTTAAGTCAATGGCAGGAAATGAAAGCACGAACATACATGTACCGAGACCCGGTGGTCAGAGGGGGAGACCGAGAGACCTGGTGGTCAGAGGGGGAGACCGAGAGACCTGGTGGTCAGAGGGGGAGACCGAGAGACCTGGTGGTCACAGGGGGAGACCGAGAGACCAGTTTTGAACACTGATATAGTTATATCTGAAATGAGAGCACCGACTTCACAGCAAGTAAAACATTTCAGATAATTTGATAATTTTTGTAATCGGGTAATTTGGCTAGCACTAGTGTTGTACATTACCTTTGATAATCTTAATTCGTGATACAAATATTGATTCCCCAATCGATTCTTGCTATTTTCTTACCCTTTTGGTGTCTTCATATTTCAAGAAAAGCAGATTGTCGTGTACATCCCGTCTTGACCAGTAGCTTAGTACGTGATGAAACCAACTGCCACCTAAAACTGTATAGTCATCAAAACCGAAAAAAAACTGGCATTAGCTATTCCAGGCTGCCAGCTAAATCGAATGTACATGTATATTTGCAATTCAGACAGCTGTCAAGAAAACTTTTACTAAGTGTCACTACGCTGCATTGTATGTATATTGTACATGAGTCTGCCGCCGTAAAAATACACAATAGGAAACACAAACTGTAATGGGACCAGTACGATTATGTACGCATAATAAATTGTAATTCAACTTACTGACATCACTGCCCGAATACACCCAACTCGACATACCGGTACATTTATAAACATATGTTGGCAGATATATTATTACAGACACAAACAAACAAACACCCCAACACCCCAACAAACAAACAGTTTGTGCCTGATACAGAGGGCGCTATGTGATTACAGTATTGTGTCACGTCATATGTACCTTTATCAGTCATATTGTATTGAACAAACGCAGACCAATCTTGCAGTTCTTGAGGTAGCAAATGTTTGAAGAGTCCAAATTGGGAAACGAGGACGTCCAACAAGTTGCGCGCCATATATATCACCTGGACATAAAACAAACCTTTTCGAATTATCTTATTGTGGTTGTGGTGGGGGGGGGGGGTGATCCTATGGACATCCCCAGATAAAAAGTGGAGCATTAACGTCCCTGCTGTATGTGCCTATCACTATTAATATTGTTGTTGTATGGTACAAGTTTTAACATTCGTATACAACTTCTTGATATCACCTTTGCGCCTTTCTTGTGCCAAACTTGCTGTGGTAAGAACTCCGCACACAGGTGTGAAGCCATGGCCCTCGGTTGGTCAGTAGGCCACCCCTCTGCCACCTTATAACCCGCTATCGGTTCTCGATCCGGGTCAAGCTGTAGGGTCATCTCAAAAGCATGGTCCATGGTGTTCCGGTTGACCTTATCCAGGTCAACGTCTGCTAATACGCTAATCACTATCTCCGTTAACCAGTGAGTACCTTGAGATACAAATAGTATATACTTTAACCAGATTTTGACCCAATTTTGATCGAATACAACCTGTAAAATCATTAGTATCCATAAAAAAAGTTTTTCCCAAGGTAGTTGATAATCTATGATGTTACCTTCGCATGGCTTTTCCTTTAGTATCTTGAAATGATACAACCAGTTCAAGTTAATGTGAGTATAGTTTTACTTATATACTGGACTGTAGTACAAACACATCAGTGCATAACATGGAAGGCTACGGTCTCAAAATTATTGTTTGAAGCAGCTTCGGATGTTTTCATGGTAGCTCGGTAGATTTCGGGGGGAAAATCTGTATGAAATTGTCTATAGGAATAGTAATACTGAAACTCTACTTGGTCATTTTTAAAATTATTTTTTAAAATTTATTTTTTGCATTTCTTCAGGGAAAATCCTGATTTCGATTCGTATAGAATATAGCCGCTGTTCCCACATACATCTCTATAGAGTCTGTATAGTCCATGAGCAAGAGGCTGGAAATTAATTTGCCGGTATCATCTGGAGGGACTAAATCTATCATATTTTTTTGTACTTGCAAAAAATATATTTACAAAAAAGGATGCTAGCCCTGCTGAAACGGTAGCCCACCCGCCCCCCTTGTATATTATGTACCGCCACCAACGTACTGAATTCTCCCTAGAACAATGGATTACTATTTGTTTGATGATGAACGACCAAATGCAAAAATTCTAAACTGATAATTTATTTTCAATGTTTTGGGTTATATTTTCACGTTTTAATCATTCTGTAGGCTATCATACATTTTGTGGCAATCGTCAAACAGTCGAAACAGTACCAAATTTAACTACAGATTGGTGTTTGTATTGACAAACACTAGGTGTTCGGGACACGTAAAGGTCAAATTGGGGTCAACTTTGTTTTAATATTTTTTGACAATTAACGATCTGTACCTTGGTGCAAAGATTGTGAGTTTACCTCTTGTGGATGATTTTTGTTAATGTTAAACTTTGACTTTCGGTTTGGACAGGAAGTAAGGTCAAATTGGGGTCACCTTTGTGTAAATATTTTTGGACAATTAATGATCTGTACAATGGTGCAGGAAATGTCAATTTACCTCGTGGTTGTTGAGATATGATTTTATAAAATATTAAACTTTGACTTCCGGTTTGGACAGGAAGTAAGGTCAAATTGGGGTCACCTTTATGTAAATATTTTTCGACAATTAATAATCTGTACAATGGTGCAAAAACTGTGAATTTACCTCTTGTGGTTGTTGAGATATGATTTTTTTAAATATTAAACTTTGACTTCCGGTTTGGACAGGAAGTAAGGTCAAATTGGGGTCACCTTTGTGTAAATACTTTTCGACAATTAACAATCTATACAATGGTACAAAAATTGTGGATTTACCTCTTGTGGTTGTTGAGATATGATTTTTTTAAATATTAAAGTTTGATTTATCGTAATTCGATATCTGATGACCTACCGGTACACTCCTCAAAATAAAATAAGGGTCAAAAGTATTTTTGTGAAAAATGTTGACCAAGTCAGGACATAGAAACATTTTTAGTAAGGGTAATGGGCTAAAGGTTGCTCTGCAACATTTTAAGCACTTTTCACATGGTTTGCATGTCTATTGGCTTAGAAACTGACAGATCATGTGACAAGACACAAAAATGCTTTCTAGGTACTTTTAACACGTTAGAACAATGATTGTACTGAATATATATTTTTTGACAGGACCCAAAATTCCTCATAAGTGTAGTTATTAAACAATATATGTTGGGTGATCTGTAGTAAAATCTATATTGCCGACTGTGAATCCCTGGGAGTTGGGCCATGTAAACATACCCCCTGTAACGCGTGCCTGGAATGCGGAGCGAAAACATAAATTTTCCCGCGCCGTTTGTAACCCTACCAAGGACAAATTTGTAAATCAGAAAGAAAATACCAAAATGACCCTTTAAATCAAATTTAGAAATTTAATTCAAAATAATAAACAAAAACCAAAAATATTTACATATATATATATATATATATATATATATATATATATATTTGGTTTTATATATATATAATTCAACTTTCAAATATCAAGGTCTTGTCAGACCGAGTCAAACTCTACATTTGAAAACTTCAAATCTTCAAGTTCACCACTCAAAACTTAGATACACGTACAAACTTCCAAAAAATAATAATCTAAATGTTCTAAGTATTAACCCCATCAAATTGGTGTCATATCTAATGAGTTATTCTTAACTCATTACAAAATTCAGTTTTCAAACCACATTTATATTTCTAACATCAAACTTGAGTTCTCAAAATCTATCTCACCTTCTAATCTCTATCAAACTGGATCGAACCGTGTGAAATCACAACTTTCTTCAATAAATCGCACAATATAAATATTGATCATTAATTACAATCAATAAAGCCAGGCTTTCATTCAAACAATTCTCAAATAATTATTATAAAACGGGCCCACCGTGGTTAAAACCTTGCTCGATACCGGTAAGTGTCAGGATGTTGGGATCTTGGTCACTCCGTCCAATTTGATGTTGGAGTCCTGCCGTCTGTGATCGGCGTTCTCCAGCACCTGGGGTCCTACTGGCTCACAGGTCCCCTCGGACACAGTCTCCGGCTCATCAGAAGTTTGCTGCCGCTGGTCCGTAGAGCTATGACACATAAACCTCCATTCTACAGTGTGTATCAAAATAAAGGAAACCCAAATGTAATCATCAATTATAGGAAAACTGCAGAATTATAGATAAAGCGTGATATGTCTTAATAAAGAACTGGATGTCATCTTTCCAATGACAAATCCATTGTCACGGCTGAATGAGTAACAATGCATTGTTTACATGATATGAAAATCCTTGCTGTGACAAGTTCTCAAGGGATTGAGAGCAGTGAGAAATCGGTTAGCAGAACTGTTTGGTGAACGAGTCATTGCTTTGCACCATCCAGTGGAGTGGCCTGCAAGGTCCCCCGATCTGACACCTTGCGATTTTTTCCTGTGGGGTTACTTGAAAGGAAACGTTTTCACCACACCACCAGCTGACTTGCATGAGTTAAGAGCAAGAATCATTGAGGCTGTGGAGAACTTGCAGCATGATCAAGAAATGGTAAGACGTGCTGTGAGAGACATGGAGAGACGATGCCGGCTTTGCATTGAGAGAAATGGTGGTCATGTTGAGGGACCAGCGCCATAATTACACACTGGTAAGCTGTTGACTAAAACCAGTAAGCAGTCTTTTTTGTCAATGGAATCACTTTCCCATCGTCAAAAACAGCTTTTCTCCATCCCTTGAGAACTTGTCACAGCAAGGATTTTCATATCATGTAAACAATGCATTGTTACTCATTCAGCCGTGACAATGGATTCATGGTCAGGGTGTCATTGGAAAGAGGACATATCACGCTTATCTATAATTCTGCAGTTTTCCTATAATTGATGATTAAATTTGGGTGTCCTTTATTTTGATACACACTGTAGTAAGGCCATCGTCTACGGCCAAACATGGCCCACAAGCCATCTGTAATTATTTGCAAAATATAGCTCTCTAAAGCCCCAGTCACACATTCACGATTTTTGCCCCAAATTCACACTAGTTGGAAAATCGGGGATATCCGTGGTATATCCGTGGTGAGACCCTACTGGCAACGTGGTCTTTTTTGAGTAATCTTAAGTGTTCTTGGAACATCTTGATAGCTTCCAGATAGTTTTGGACATGTTCAAAACCATCGTGAGTCTCCCAAGATTTTTTGAATTCTTGAGGCATTCTTACACCAGTCGTGAGGGGATCGTGAATAGCCGTACGGGCACCGTAGACAAGGTCGGGGATATTCTTGGGGTAATCGTGCCACCTGGCAGAAGTTCAACTTGTAGTTGTTGAAAAGTTGATGTACACTCGTCGAGGTGCAGAAGCGGAATGTAATCTTGGCTGACCGGTAGGCCTTCTTATTGCAGTCTTGCGGACGTCGGGGTAAACCGTAACGCTGTTGTGAGAAGTCGTGCTATAGTCGTGGTAATTCGTGACGCATTCGGGATAAACCGTTACGCTGTCGAGAGAAGTCGTACTACACTGGTGTTAATTCGTTGGGCATTCGGGATAAATCGGCTTGATAACGTAGTGCATTCTTAGCATTGACTTACAACAGTCATGAAGTACTCGTGAGGGGATCGCAAGTGAAGCCGATTCATGCTGATTTTTGCTAATAACCAGGAGCAACCGTGGCAGTATAGGATCGGCGCTATTCGTGGGAATTCGGGGCAAAAATCGTGAATGTGTGACTGGGGTTTAATGCTTTGAAATTCAAAATCAGGGAAATTTCCTATGATTTAGTATATCCGAATCCATTCCTTATTCGAACCAAAATGGCGTCACATAAAAATCATCTAATTTAATTCTAAATACAAAAGCCTTACTTCAAATTGTGAATTCGAAAATTTACAAACAAATCATCATTCAGGTGTCATAATAATTCTAATAAAGAACAAGAATTCAAATGTCGACATCACCGTCCAAAATTCACATTAAAATCTCCAGAAAATCCAAATCATGATCAAAATGTCATAACTATCCAATCATAAATATCAATGGTTCTATAATTGATTATGGCAATACTCACGGTATAAACAGGCAAATCTTGCCACAAAATTTCGCAACCGGCGAAATCTGGCGGTTCGTCTCGCAACCGTGCACAGCAGATTTTTGAATTGCTGAACAATCCCATCAAACGTTGCGCCTTGCTCGCGATTCGCTACCTAAAACACACGTCACTATATGTGTGTGTGTGTGTGTGTGTGTGTGTGAACGTGTGTGTGTGTGTGTGTGTGTGTGTGAACGTACACACCATTCGTTGTGGGGTCCAAAACACAATGGAACAATTGGACCCCACAAGGTAACTATAGAAAATCTTGTACCCCACAGGAGAATTCTATAGAAAAGGGATAATAGAACGAACAAAGGAATACCCCACAAATCAATGTGCGTGAGGGTGTGTGTGTGTGTGTGTGTGTGTGTTTTAGAGTGTGTTGGCTCGATGCTGGCTAGTCCAAAGTCAATGATACAAAGGCCCAATGTTGGTCCATTGTTGGAATATGTTGGCTCGATGTTGGGTTAAAGTTAATGATACAAAGGCCCAACGAATTGATGAAAAATCCCATCAAAACCTTGCGCCTTGCTCGCGATTCGTTACCTAACACGTCACTTTATGTGTGTGTGTGTGTGTGAACGTACACACCATTCGTTGTGGGGTCCAAAACACAATAGAACAATTGGACCCCACAAGGTAACTATAGAAAATCTTGTACCCCACAGGAGAATTATAAGGAAAAGGGATAATAGAACGAACAAAGGAATACCCCACAAATCAATGTGCGTGAGGGTGTGTGTGTGTGTGTGTGTGTGTGTGTGTGTTTTAGAGTGTGTTGGCTCAATGTTGGCTCAATGTTGGCTCGATGCTGGCTCCAAAGTCAATGATACAAACGCCCAACGTTAATTCAATGTTGTAATGAGTTGACTCAATGTTGGCTCAATATTGGCTTAAAGGTAAAGATACAAAGGCCCAACATTGGCTCAACGTTGGGCCAACTTTTACATTGGCCCAACGTAATGCAGATGAGCAAAATTACGTTGGGCCAACGTTGGCCCAATGAAACTGTTCCGTTGGCCCTACGCTGGGCCAATGTTGCGATGTTATCTGGGAATCGGCACGGGTTGGGAGTACCGTGGTAAGTGCGCACTACAACAAGTGACAATGCACTTGGTTCGTATAGCTGTCACAGTCACGCTTTAATACGCGTGACGGTTGGGATGGGGCGAGTATGATTTTCTGACACTGGTGTTTTTATACCTTTCGATGAGGCCCACTGGGGGAACTTTTAAAGCATTGCAGCTGACTGTAGAAAACTTTTAAGAAATGTTATTGTTAATTTTGGTCAATGGAGAGTTATTGCAGTTTTTTTTTAACGCAGTTCTGACATTATTTATAAAATGCTGTTCACTGAATGACTGAAAGAAAGATCGCCGTTTGTGCACTTGTACTCACCTACACCATTGCAACTCTCGATCATAATGATCTCGATAATAATGATCTCGATTCTTTACCGCCGTCAAAAACTCCAGAATAAAACAGTTCGCCTCATTCATCTGAAGCCTCTACTACCAGCCGGTCGGTCAGTGTATTGTCATTACAACATGGAATATGTACAGAACCGTGTCACGGTCCAACACATGATATTAAGGGGTTGTTCTTAAACCCCCACGACCCCTCGACCCCCGCGCGCTCAGAATCATATCGTATCCCAATCGAAATCTGTGTTCGAATACGGCCCCAATTAGAATGCCCGCTGCACTCCCGTGTAACTGAACGTGAACAATGCTTATTGACCAATCAGGATGACGGAAAGCCATGCGGCCGTCTTGGAAGCGATATCCTTCTACGACCGTAATGAGTTGTAGGAAGAACGTTGCCAAAAACTTCGCCCTCACCCAACTAGCAAAAATCCGACATAAGTATGCAATTTTTTGGATAGAATATGAAATTATCTACTCGGGAATGGTATAATTTGGCTTGTGGCAGCATTATAAATTCGTTGATTTCGCGACGACAGGTAGTCATGCAGCAAACGGCGCAACAGGCTAGCGAGCTAGCCATTTTCGAACTCGGGCCGTCTTGGAAGCGATATCCTTCTACGACCGTAATGAGTTGTAGGAAGAACGTTGCCAAAAACTACGCCCTCAACCAACTAGCAAAAATCCGACATAAGTATGCAATTTTTTTGATTATAGAATATGAAATTATCTACTCGGGAATGGTATAACTTGGCTTGTGGCAGCATTATAAATTCGTTGATTTCGCGACGACAGGTCGTCATGCAGCAAACGGCACAACAGGCTAGCGAGCTAGAGTGTCGTGGCCGAGCGGTCTAGCGCACCGAACTCAAGTTCTGGTGTTGCCAGCAGCAGGGTGTGGGTTCGAGCCCCGGTCGTGACACTTGTGTCCTTGAGCAAGGTACTTAACCATAATTGCTTCGTCCTTCGGATGGGACGTAAAGCCGTAGGTCCCGTGTGTTGTATAATGCACGTAAAGTGGATTGTCGTGCGGTCTAGCGCACTGAACTCAAGTTCTGGTGTTGCCAGCAGCAGAGTGTGGGTTCGAGCCCCGGCCGTGACACCTGTGTCCTTGAGCAAGACACTTAACCATAATTGCTTCTCTCCACCCAGGGGTTAAATGGGTACCTGTGAAGGCAGAGATGGTTTGCTCTATATGCGCTAGAAATGGCAGCAATTGAGCTGTATACTCCCCAGGGAGCTGAGATGGTTTCAGGAATGATTTATGAGCCTTATGAGCAGGGATAATAATATAATGCGCCTTGAGCGCCACTTAGTTGGTGGATACGTGCGCTATATAAATCTATACATTATTATTATTATTATTATTATTTTCGAACTTGGGCCGTAAACAGGTTCCCATTAGGGATACAATTTGATTCTGGAGCAGACCGGCCATCCAGCCATGCGACATGCTTGCGCATGGGCATTGCGAAATACATACATACATTCGTACTGCACTGGTGGTGGTGAATTCCGCGAGTAGTGTGCTTCGTTTATATGAGCGTACGTCGTGGGGGTCGAGGGGGTTTAAGAACAACCCGATAATAAGTGCAATTTCTCATGATCGAGTTTTAACGAAGGCTACTTCCATTATACGTAACACCCACCCACTACATGAATTTTATGAACAGATGAGGTTTGGTAGGAGGTTTAGAAGTTTGATGTGCAGAACCAGTAGATTTTTAAAGTCATTTGTACCATACTCCATCCGTATTTTGAATGTCCGTAAAGGTTATACATGTCGTTAACTCTGTATAGATACTGCTCTATTTTTCCCTTCGTGCAATTTGTTATAGCATGGAGGAAGGAACTCTTCCTTCCTCCATGGTTATAGGTGCCTAGTGTTTAGTCACTATATTTAATTTTACAATGCACATTGTAATTTTACTGTATTAATATTTTTACCCTTGTCGACAGTACAAATTTCCTTTTTTATAGCCGAATAAATTGAATTGAATAAACTGCCCAAACTTACCACTGCGCGGCGCGGTTGATATAAAAATATCATCGTGTCTCACGTGAAAGTTGTCTATCTCTTTCAGATTCTCCGCAGTCACTATTTTAGACTCAAAGGTGACACCCTTGGATACGTGTTGGTTTTCAACATTGTATGAGCTCATATCACTCATTACATTCTTCCCCTTTCGAATGATATCTTCAGTTTTGGTCGCCATGATAGTACATGTACATGTATGTACAGTGACCATTCGTCGTCGCACCTTGATCTATGTAGTTGCTATAATTCAAGGCACCCATAAACCAACAGTTCTTGCATGAGAAATTTCCATCAATTACAGACGGGTCAAGGCTGTTTGAGTTTGAAAGTACAAGGGTGCAATGCACAATTGTTTCAATGACTCGGTTGATCTCGTTGTTATGGTGTTCTAAAAAGGACACAGGCACATTGCGTCGCATTAGGATTCATGCGTGACAGGTATGGGGTTAAACGCACTACAACAGCTTTTTGACAATGCAGGTCTATACATCACCGCTGCATGCAGAGCGACAAGAGGTTTGTGCGCATGCGCCTTTTTCTGCTCTGTATAGCGCCCTCTATTGGTGTTGTTTCACCAACTTTAAACAAGGTCGCGTCTTTTGAAATTTGGCAAATCGACTGGAGGTGTACGATCAAAGTGAGTGCAAATGCCAAATGACCTCAATGAACAAAGATCACACATCAATCTACAGTCATGGCTTTACAAGATGACATGTTTCTGGGTGAATTCATCGAAACCCGCGAAGTGTAAAAAGCGTCTTCAATGTGCATCAAATATTGAGCATCCGTTAAATTTTACAGATCGAGAGAAGCTAATTATTGGTCCATTTTTGACGTTATTGTACGTCTTTCGTGAATTTTGTTTCTTGAAAAATCAAGCATAGGAGGGTAGTTAAACTCACGAAGAACAGTTTCATGGTGATTATACCTGAGCAAACCCAAGTAACGGCCTCTGGGCAGCAATTCAAAAAAGGTGAAATATTGCTATTGATTACATCTTCGCTGTTTAAATAATGGATTTGGAGTGCATAGAAAGGGAAAAATCCTTAAATTAATTTAAAATGGAAGAGTGAACAGAATATATGTATTAAATATTGGTTTATATTGGCTTATAAACTCAAATCATTCCCCGTTTTTTTATATTCTAACGTTATTAAAAATTATTTAACCCCTTACAATGAAAACGTCCACAATCTAATCCGTGTGTGTATGCACACGCATACACAATGATGTCATCCCAAAACCGTAACGGGTTCCCCAGAAATCTTTTGTTTAACAACGCTAAAGCCGCAGGGGAATCCCACCGTTTAAAAGTTAGCTACTGGGTTTGCTCAAATAACAAAGTAATAATTAGTTAAAATAAGAGTTCTTTCACCTATCATACTTTTTATGTCTCAAGGAAAATTCATCATCAGGAAGAAAATCCGCTTTGAAATATTACCTTTTTCAGCGTGCGCGCTCTTGTCAAGGGCCAAAGTTGTGCACAAAAAAACTTCAAGGAAATTCGCGCGTTTGCCCATATTGCTGTAATGTTAGTTCAATATTTGCAGACGACATATTCTTTCTAATCCTATTGGTTAAAAATTCTCTTTGAAATTAATTTTCAGTATGTAACAGGCGTTTTTATCAATGAACTCCGCGACGGAAAAAAAAGTAAAGGTCACGTTATGAATATGCATTTTTGTATGACCCTTCAAAATTCTCGCGCATGCGCCCAAACCACATGTCGCCTGCAGAGCATTTTGAACAGCGGTGACATGGAGGAAGGAAGAGCCGTCTAGACATGGCGCATGCACAGAAAATGTGCTCAGAAAGTGATTTTCGTGGCGCATATCAGGCATGAGCGTTTAACTTATTAGGCAATTACATGTAGATTGTGGCGAAGGAATGTTAAAGATTTTGGGAAATATCTGATTATAGCATGTAAACATAGGAAGTAAGTTATGATTAGGTTTAATAAAACATGTAGGGTTGATATGAGGTTTGTGGAAATGATGTGAACACCTGGTAAATTATGTTTGGGGAGGTGTCATTGTCTGTGTAGAAACATCAAAAGTTTGGGATGTAAGTCATGAGCACGTACGCAAAATAAGTGTCAATGGGAGAAGTCGGGTTTGAAAAGAGTCCTGCAAATTCAAGTGTGACGTATAATTTTATCTCTTACAACTAATCACCATTGATGACGAAATAATTGACGTATGAAGACCTTTGTTATGACACCGATGCAGTCAGCATGGTTCGATCTGTGATTTAATAGAAACGAACCAAAAAACAACAATAAACATCTGATAAACAGCATTTACAATTCACTAAATATCTCAAATTTATAGTTACATGAACATAATACTGATTAAAACAATTGTTTATTAAAAATTGTGTCCCCTGTGTATTAATTCTCTTTGCCTAAATTTTGCTTTGTCTCAACATCAGTCAGCTTCAAGCATCAACATATGAAATTAAATCTCCAAATTTAACCTTATTCAACTTAAATCATCCATTATCCACAGCCAAAAACATAACCAGACATGTTGTATACCGTAGTAACGCATACATGCATTATCCTATATAAGCAACTACACGTTGTTAAACCTCATGCTCAGAAGAAATAATCAGTACGGTAAATTTTGCAATCAAATTTTACAATAATTACCGATCGTAATTTACCATCCTTGATACAAACTTAACTTAAATAACTAATCTTTATTTTAAATGGTTTATTTTATACTTACAACATTGGGCGCATTCAAAAAGGGACAAAAAACAATGGAGTTAGTCACGACGATAGAATGGTGTCTACAAACTATATAATGGAGTCTACAAACTATATCTGGCAAATGACAGAGCCGTATATTGGGAGAGTTGCGACAACTAGTGATTAGAAGCCATTTAGACTCCCAGAAACGTGTGTGCGCGAATTCACGTGTCGATCGTGTGTACGCATTCCGTATATATTATGCGTAAAGTGAGTACTGCCGCATGCGGCGACGATCAATGTTATAACTTAATAACAGTTTTTAATCATGAAGTTTGCTTTAAAAAATCCATTTGGATCTTGGGAAACTCAAGGACGAGAGGATGGTGTGCCTGTGACAGAAGAAATCTTCCCTCGTCGTTGAAATGCCTCCAGGATAAGTTGAAGGTCGATCAACAGGCTAACGTAGCTCGGTCATGACCATGGACGTTCACGGTCATGATGAAGGTAGGTTATTTTTTAATTATTGAACAACAGTTACATATTAGTTTAGATTCCTTGAATTTTTTTTGAAATGATGCAATGAATGTTTCCCCCAAAAGATTATATTTGTAGGCCCTCAGCCGTGCCTTCAACTGTCACTTCAGTACAGTAACGGGGGTTTATATCTAGTACAACTGTACAAGCCTTACAAGGTACTATAGGTATGATGATTGATGGTAGCCAGCCTATTACATTGTGCACAAATTGTATTCTTGCAAGAATTTGCACAAAAACCAACCTCGTCCCAACAGGCCATGACTAGTAATTACTACATTTCCCTCTCGTTTACTACATTAGCCAATCATATATTTTTCAGGAAATCATGGTGGTATTTCTATTTGTCTTTTTCGAGTAGAGTCAAGAGAGAAAAGTGGTGGCTGTATCATGGGGCCTGCACTCTTTCTTTAAATTATGACTGAGATGTTGGTCATTTTCTCATCTGCTGAACTCACATTGTGCATAAAATACTCTTAATAAGAAATATTGTTTTAAGAAAATATCCAGCAGTAACATTAATAAAATGGCTGTAAAATTGTGATGGAAATTAGCTCAGTAAAACAAATACATCTTCATCTTAAACTTACATATAATATATCAATATCTTGTGAATTTTCGCATTGTGAAAGGCATGTATTTAAATAGTGCCAAATCCATATAAACATGCTCCCAGTGCTTTACAAAATTACAGGCTAAAAAAATGTCAAATGTTAAATTTGTGTGACATTACAATATTTTCTTTTTTATATCTTTTAGAAACTGAATCACCTCTGCATATATGCTTGTCAGGATGGAGCTTGCTTAATACCATGACAGGATGCCTGCTTGACACAATGTCAAACCAGTGATTCATGATCTCAAGGAACCATGCTGTAATGAGATTCTTGGTGCTTCTCCCTTCACATTCTACCATATAATGCACACTGGCACTAAATGAATGGCTTAAGAGGCTAAGGACATTTGATACTTTCATTTTCTGGAAGTGAGAAGGTGTTAGGATGACATGGATGAGTTATGGGTGAGTTGTTTAACTCATTGTCATCTTGGAAGGTAGCCAGATCTTTTACTGCAGTGATACTTGCATGGCTAGATGGAAGCTTGAATTCTTTAACAACATCAGGGTCTATTGTGAGCACATGACCCCTGACGAGGGCAGCCTTCACATTGTGAATGAGATGTGGAAGTAAAGCCACTTCTTTGGATCTGAGGGGTGTTTAATCTTATTAATTGTTTACAGATGTCAGTATCTTGTAAATAAAGACGTTTAAAGGAATGAAATTCATTAACATTTTCTATTGATTCCATTGTGATAAGGCATGCATAAGGGCGCGTTACACAAAAGAAGCTTTGGCTACTTCCGCCAGATTCATTTTGTAAGACTGGGTCACATTTAAATAGCGCCAAATTCATATAAACGTGCTCCCAGTGCTTTACAAAATTACAGGCTAAAATGTCAAAAATGTAAAATGTGACCTGCTCTGTGAAAATGAGTCAAGTCGCAAATTTGAAAAATTGAAAGAGTACATCATCAGTTTTAATTTGGTATATGTAAGTGGTGTGTGACATATTATGGAGATATGCCATTTTTAACAATCAATAATTTGCATAATTAACAATTGAATTCTTAGGAAAACAAGCATTCAAAAAGAAAACAAATGACAGAAATGAAACCACCTACTCACAAAAATCATTGATTTTTTTATATTTTATTGATTGAAATTGATGTCAGTTTCAAAAAATAAAATATTAAAGCCACATAGAAATCTAAATTTTTCAAATTTGCTACTTGTGATTCATTTTCACAGAGTGGGTCACAATATATGACATTACAATTTTTTTCCCTTTTTTATTTCCCTTTTAGAAACTGAACACTTCTGTCACTGCTATTTGGAGTGATGAAATCTCATCAAGAGTGAGGCAGCATATTTACCCTTTGTCTCACATCTCCTGCACCTTCAACCTTTTGTAGGTATTGTTAAATATTTAAGGTATTGGGCCCACTCTTAATACCATAATTTCCTTACTTATAAATTTCACTCATCAGTTTTTTCACAGTAGTTGCATTATGCCCAGACCTTACTCAGCACAAAATAATAATTTAAAAAAATTGTTATAGGTACCCTACATATCAGAAAAAGCGCTGGTTACTCACGTTACATTTTTCGGACATGCATAAAACGTCAACTGGCTTTATTGAAAAAGTGTCCTCATACCAAGTATTCTTGGAACCAAGTGTTATAATGGTTGATATACCTTACCTAGTGGTACACATAATTTATTAGGTGTGAACAAAATATTTTATTATTGAAGATTTTCAGGGAATTGACAAAATAAATGGTTACTCACGTTATAGTTTGTCCCCATGTAAGAAGACCATAAATATCCACAATGGTGCTCACTAAATTTTAGCTTAAATGTGTTTATCAAACAATTCTAGCTTATAATGCTTACTTTTTATGTCAATTCTGGCCCCAAAAATTTACGTTTTGGTAAAATTAGTTAGTTTTTCACTTTTAGATTAATTACATAACACTAACTATGCAAAAATTAATGTTTCAATGTAGTCAAGTGAATATTATTTCACTTCAATTTCTCAAACAAGAATTGTTCCACTTCCTTTGTCTACTGGAAACAATTAACAAAGTAAACTTATTTAAAAAGTAAACTTATTTACATTTTCAGTTCAAATCCATAAATTGTTGGAAACAAGTCAATCTCTGTTTTAGTTAAAAACTGCATCCATATCAGTTACTGCAACAGTGCAACTACTTGTAAGTAAATGTACTTGGAAATCAGAGTTGATTAACAGTCCAAGAATTTAAAAAAATGTTCTCAGATTGCTTCATGTCCATTTCCTAAAGCTTCATGGAACATTTGAAGTGGTCACGGTTATAAGCAACTGCAGGTGCATACACTGTAGATCTGTGTTAATAGACGTGTGTACACGTGTACGTTATGTTATGGACATTTGCATCACATACATGTATACCGTCTAAGAGATGCTTTCCTCATATGTAGCTTCATTAAAGAAAACATCCAAAAGAACAGCCAAAACACTTTGTGACTAGATGATGAAAAAAGGGTTGGACTGATGTACACCCGTACATGTATGTACATGTATATTTGTATGAACCTTCTGCATTATACATATGTACATGTACATGTACATGTATCTTTGCCTCACTTTTCTTTAACTTTTTTTAGTTTAATTACTGTCATAAAGAAAAAACAAAGAATGCATAAAAAATAATATTCAATTATACCTAAATGATTTACTGGTAAATATGGAATAGCTAAAATCAATACGGACTTTACGAAAAGTTGCATATGTGCGCATGTAGATAATACCATGCGTTTAAGAAGAAAGTGCAATGCATGATGGGTAAATTCCTTAAAACTAGCATTTATATTGTAAAATGATATTCACCCAGTCATTACCACACTTTCATTGATTCAAATACATGTAAAACTTATGTTTACCACTTTATTGACACGATTATCATGGTTACTCACGTTACAAAGCCTACTCACGTTACATAGTTACTAACGTTACCATATTCATTCCCTTGTTTTCTTAAAGTGTTTGTATAAAGATAATTTATTAAACTGGTTTCATATTAGAGATCATGAGTAGGAAGAAAATTCCAGTTGTCAGATTTTGAATCAAAGGAAAAGTTCAACTATAAAAAAAATCATGTTTTTGGTTACTCACGTTACATTACCCTCAAGTGTCTGATATCCTGCTTTCTGAAAACTTTACGTGACTAGATATGCACAAAGTTTTTTTTAATGAGTATTGGTGCCATATGCATTTAGCAAATCAAAATTTCAATGGGCTATCACCTATCAATTAACTAAGAGGACAAATACCAAATCAACACATTTTTTGGAAAAATATTTGAGTCTGCACATCGTTCCACTTCAAATGATCATTTCTCAAAAGATATAAATAGAAATGAATAATTTTCACTTGTTCTACAAACTTTGAGGTATAAACAACAAAATAAGATGAGTGATTGCCTTTAAATTCAGATTTGAATTTTTGAAGGTCATGTCCACATTATCATGGAATTGACCCTATGTTCAAATGAAGCGTTGGCGAGTCATGGTTGCACCTCACTATTAAAATAATAGTGACCAAATTCATATGCCGAGCTCATTAGGCTTAATTTGTTTGCATTTTTCTGAAAAAATAAAGATTTGAGGTCCATAATTATTCATTTGAGGGACTGTAAAAAAAGTGGTCCAATATCATGACCTTGGATCTTTGACTTCCCTGAAAGTTATTTTGGATAGGCCCTGAAATAAGTGGACCTAAGTTTACCTATGGTCAATTGGTATATGCTGCACGGTACGCACAGCTGTTTTTTGTTTTGTTTATAGTTGCCAACGTTTACTGGTACCCGTTTTTCACCAACTGTATCCATTTCATTTAAAGTTTTCGTTCTTTTTACCAAAGCGTAAACATCACTCTTATTTTGACCCCATGTCATGCTTTTTATTCATTTTATTCATAATCTAATCCATGCTACTTAAATCTTGCTTTTAGTCTAAAATCTTTTTCACACTAATTCCTTTTCAGTTTTCAAATAAACTTCGTCATAACTATAAAGTTATGCCTTTATACACATTCCATGAGTTATGTGGTTTAAATCAAGCTCTCTACAGATTTACTGTTTTAATTTAGGTTTTATATGGTTTAAAAAAAAACATATAGGGCCTATACAATCCTTTTTTCCTTTTTTCTATATTGGACCTTGGAAGCATAGTTTCTGTAGTTTAAGTCAGGTTTACTATTTTAAGTCGGGTTTTATATTTTTTATGGGTTTTTATTATTTAGTTTTTGTTTTTTAACTCTCGCTTCACATCTAACATAAAATATTAACGTCCACAACACTCTATAGTTTGACAAAGTCTGAATATTTATAATTAGTCGTCACTCTCATTCTGCGCACTTCTTGGAATAATTTTAATCCATTTGTCCACGGTGACAGAATTAACGTTTTTGCACATTGAGTTTTACAATTAGGCAACTATTATTAAAGGTAACTTGTACATTACGATGACACAATAACCGAATTATTATCCGATATAGGTAACTTAATTTGTAGTTGGTTTTGGTACCTATCAGTCTGGGGGGGGGGGGGGAATTGTCTGAAGTGCTCGTAATTCAGAAAAACAAAAGTAAACTACACACACTGACAAAAAGTTGCAGACGGCAAATTTTTGTTTCATGTGTTTTCTCAGGTAAAAATTTAAATGGTTTTTAACACTTTTCTCAGGTTGGTTGATGAATGTACATATTGATTAAAATACCGTAAGCATAACAGTTAAAGCAGTTTTGCTAACATTACCAATATTTTACCTTCCCTTTAAGAATAGTTAGCAAAACAATGGAGGATAAATAAACCTATGCGTAATTTGAAATATTAGCACTCAGAACAGTGCCTACTACTACTACTAAGCTACGGTACCTCGTAGAGCGGTTACTAGTCAAGAATCAAGAATTACTCCATGGCTCGGTGTTCAATTCATTGAAATGCCGTACAGTGCCACGCAACAGACCAAATGAGCTGGCTTGGGTTAAAAAAAAATAATCAAATTTCTAATTCAAAACTCAGCTCGGTACCATCAAAAGCTTCTTTCGTTTTCTTTTGAATTTCCTTCAGTTGCTCATCGCTGTATTTCCCTTTCCAGTTGCAAACTTTTCCTGTGGGTGCAAAAGTACAAGTTTAATTAAATATGATAGGCTTGTAGTTTTAAAATGCTTCTGCATTACTTGTATGTGTCTCGTCTACAAGACAGGAATGACAGTTCAATAAATTAACCCATTTCGCGGGTTCTTCTCCTCGAGGTGTGTAGCCTTTCGTGTTCGTAAGTCGCTTTGCAACTTCCAGTTTCAAAGCTGGCCTTCACTTTGATTAACTTAACTTAAAGATGGACTTCAGCGAGAGCTCGTACACTAAATCGTCTCCTGAGTCTTGTTTATGTTGTGTTTAGTTATTATTTCATTATCAGTACGATGGTTTTATTCCCCGTTATTTTGTTTAATTTTGATTGTAAAAAATAGCCCCCCTTCTTAGATTTCTGAGCGAGTGGTTTTTTCTCGCCGTTGGCTGCGCGCTTTCATGGTTCCCAGCAAAGGCCCATAGAAATACAATACGAAATGAACGGTGAAATACCAGCGGCCACGTAAACCAGCGTAAGTGTGACGTACTATCTGGGGCATAAATAAAGGAAGCCGTTTTTGTCTTTGTGTTTGGCAATGGGGATTTTACTTGCTCGAAGCTGATACACATGATTTTTTCCCGTTTTGACGATTTTGTGTAAGACGGCATAATGCCTAGCACATGTGCTGTTGGTGGATGTACAAGAAGTGCCACCAAGAATCCAGAGGTTAGTTTTTCCGATTTCCGCGGAATCCGGCGGCTTCAAGGAGTGGGTGAAGTTCGTGAACAATACACGAAAGGATTTCACGTTGACAAAATGGTCGTTGATTTGTTCAGCCCATTTTACGGGCGACTGTAGAGATTCTTCCAGTCAAGTGAAAGAAAGTTTTGGTTTGGATACCAAATATCGTTTGAAGCAAGGCTCTGTTCCAACTTTGAAAGCGTCAAATATCGAGAGAAGGCAAGTGAGTACGACTGGGAGTTCGTTTCGTACACGTCGGTTTTTAATGCACTTTGCTGGGGAACACTCATGACATGTGGGCATAAGCAGCGAATGCCAGTCCTTGATTGTACGTCACAACTACGATATGAATTATTCATGAGTTCGGGCTTTTTGCGAAACACGACTTTTCTAGATAGTGAAATGCTGATCAAAATGAATTTTTTTTTACATTAAGAAATTACTTTATTTGAATTTTAATCATATAGAAGTAATCATTACACACTTCTTGTAAGCCTAACAGCATCAAAACACTTTAATATATTCCGTTGAAGTCCATCTTTAAGTTCCTTGAGTTTTAACGTTCAAAAGCGATGCTTGGGGCAGAATTTGACTTCAATTGTAAGATTTTGAGTCTTTACAACACATGTTCAAGGCAATTCCAGAGCTTTCTAATTTCTTGTGTAAATCCTTAAATAAAGGGGTGGTCAATACTTCTGATGATCGTTGGAGCCAGCACGTGCGCAGAGAGCATGGTTGATGTTGGAATTACGTCACAATTACGTCATCAGCTTAGTTGATGATATTTATCGTATCAATAAGGTGGTTTAAATGAACGTACATTTCCAAATACTAATAATAGGCCATTTTACTTCCCTATTAGGAAAAACTAATGGAAATGCATTCGGAGTATATGTAATTATTCTAGCAAGTTATTAGGTCTACGTCACACCCACCTTTATTCAGAAAAGACTCCACCCCGTACATTCTTGTGCGGTACAATTTTGATGGCTCTTCTCTTTCAAGTCTTTCGTACGTTTTCTTCATGCCGTTAAATGACGTCAACTCAACGATTTGGTCGATTTGTTTTGTCGTAAGAGGGCGCTCTAAGAACTTAGCAATCTCCTGAACCGTGTTTCGTGGATCCTGCATTCAAGAAACCAGTCTCGTGTTAGCATTTAGGGATTGTAATTAGCATAACGAGAAGGTCAATCATTGGTTACGTTGGCTAACACTGTTTCTACGAGTAGGTCTATACACATGTTCAAAAGTATTTTGACTTAATCATAAGTCCACTTTTCCTGATTGTTATGAAATAAATTTTCATTTTAATTTAAAAAAAATTTAATTTCATAATTTTTATGAAATAAATTATCATTTTATTGCAATTTTGTCTAAATTCGACTTTAATTACCAAAATTTATTTCATAAAAATTAGGAAAAGTGGACTTATGATTAAGTCAAAATACTTTTGAACATCTTGGCCCTCACATTTTCTTTGAATTAAGCATTAAACAACAAATCTATCAATAATTCAGCTCAATGCGTAGTCTAATTAAAAAAAACTATTTGGGAGCAAAAAAAAAAAAAAAAATTGGCGTCCGACAAGATTTTTGAAAGTATGCATATTTGTTCATATCTGAAATGAGAGCACTTCAAACATAATGATTTTACCAACTTCACAGCAAATATACCCGTTGATAACTTTGTAATCAGGTAATTTGGCTCCCACGTTGTACATTACCTTTGATACTCTTGATTAGTGAAATAAATTGTGATTTGCCCCATCCATTTCTGCTATTTTCTTACCCTTTTGGTGTCTTCATATTTCAAGAAAAGCAGATTGTCGTGTACATCCAGTCTTGACCAGTAGCTCAGTACGTGATGAAACCAACTGCCACCTGAAACTGTAGTCATCAAAACCGAAAAATTAAATATTAGCTATTTTTATTTGCAATGCACAGACAATTACATTCTTGTCGGCAAAAAAATCAAATTGGGTTTGTGTTTTACAGTTCTGACCGACGCCGTCCATTGTATAAAGACTATGTGTGTTCGAGAATTTACAGCCTTAATTAAAATCCACAGGCCGGACCGCCATTTTTTCTTTAAAAAAAATTGACTTTATTGAGGGAATAAAAGTTTGTCGCGCGGTCATTAACCCGCGCAGTAAAAACCAAGCGTCAAACTATTATTCCCACTCATAAATGCCCGTATCGATTTAGTTTTTCAAATTGTTAAACAAATTGTCATTTTTATTGAATAAAGCTTATAGAAATGGGCAAAGTCACTTTCAAAGAACATGAGCAGCGTGATGCAAAACAATTTTCGTCACTCTGATTGGTTCCAGTCCGCGTCGAGTGTCGCACAAAACAGCTCGCGCACAAATACGCGCTGCTCTGATTTTGATAAGCTATGTCTTTGCCATCCATTAATACACACCCACGTGATTACCTTTTATCCAATCAGATTGTCCAAACTGTCTTGGGCATTTATTAATTTCCTTTAAAACAAAATCACCCACAACTGTCACTTATTATTATACAGAAAGGCCTTGCTTCTTAATGTTAATAGGCCTATATAAAAAATAATAATAAATAAAATTAAAAGAAAAGAAAAGAAAAGAAAAGAAAAGAAAAAAAAGGGACACCTGACTCGACATTCGTGGTATTATAAACCTAGAACTAATAATGTTGGCAGAAATCTCATTAAAAAACAAACATGTATTGTACATTCCTGCCCCAGCTTTTACCTGTCACAGAGGGCGCTATGTTTGACCAAGTTATGTCATTGGGTGCGTTCGAGTAGCTTCCCTGGGTCTACCCAGATCTGACTCCGGTGCGTTCTAATAGGTCTACTAGAAGTATGCGTTTTACGTGTTTTTTCGTACGAGCCAGAGAAGTAATACCATCATTAGCCCTTATTTTACCTGGGAAATAATTATTTTTCGATCGTTTCGTTGTACGATATTTTGTTTACAAAGTCCGTGCGACCTTTGACATTCGTCACATGGCTTAACGACCACAGGAGGACGAACGTTTGACAGGATGCCCGTTCACTAAGCTCGTGCTCGGTGATTTACTCGGGCTATCCCGTGTGACTTTCTCGGGTTATCTCGGGGAAGCTACTCGAACGCACCATTAATCAAAACTCACTTTCAACTTTGCTCTTTTAAACTGGGACAAAAATTTGCATGAACACGTAATCATTTATATACACATCTTTTTTCATGAACACATAGACTTGTTACCAGTCTTGGTAAAGGATTATTTTACAGGGGGACATCAGTTGTTACAATTCGTCACCGTTTTCACGAAGAGCCACATATCTCAAATGGCGTGATTGAGATTTACATTTTATACTGTGCTTAGCTTAAAACTGTAAAAGTTTAACATCTCCATTGACTAACTAATTTCTTTTAAAATATTGGCTAATTGCCATAGTAATTAGTCAAAGATATGTATCTCTTCGTGAAACCTAAAAAGTGAGATGACCTACTTATACGCCCATCTGAATACGTGTTTTTTTTTTACATAGGAAAGGGATGCGCATGTCACGTGATCACGCGCACACTGACATTATGTGGCTCTTCGTGAAAACGCAAAAATGATTTGACCTACATTTACGCCCTTCTGTTGCAATGTATTACATGCATCTTTGGGGATGTGTGGCTCTTCGTGAAAACGCAAAATGCAATTTTTGAGATATACGCCCCTACCTGTATTAATCAATAATTTGTCATTTTAACATTAGTGGCTCTTCGTGAAAACGGTGACGAATTATGTCACATCATAATTATGTACCTTCATCTGTCATATTGTATTGAACAAACGCCGACCATTCTTGCAGTTCTGGGGGTAGCAAATAAGTGAAGATAGCATGGCGGGAAACAAGGACGTCCAACAAGTTGCGCGCCATATATATCACCTGGACATAAAACAATAACAATCTATTCGAATTTGGTAGATTATTCAAATACCTTAGGCCCGATAAAATTATCGTTTCCAAATTCATAATTATTACAAAAGTTTATAGAAGTGTGTCGATAAAATTAAACTACAAATTACCGGATAGGCCCATTTGTTATTTTAAAAAGAAAAACGCAACATCGATACTGTTGACAGAACTCCTTGCATTTACAGATATGCTGACTGATGTGAAAGACATATAATGGAAGTTTTATTACGTTGTCATTCACGAAACAAATAGTGCAACTTTGAAAAGCGCGTACTTCATTTCGATTCTAACATAGAACTTTGATCTCATTAAGACGAAAGTTCAGCTGCATTTTTGCCCCATTGCGAATGTAAGATGATGTGCACGGTAATTAGTTTATAATTATTAATTATGAAGAAAATTTACAAAATGGAATTTCACATTGAGTAAATTTCGCTGCGGTTGACAATTTGGGGACATCTTTTATTAGTCACGTTTGGGAAAACATTATTTTCAAAATATAAATAAAGTGCTATACAGAGGAGTTCGTTCAATAATTAAATTTAAATGGGCTAAAACAGAGTGTGTGTGTGTGTGTGTTTGTGTGTGGTGGGGGCGGGGGCGTGCTCTTACGTTCGCTACCTTGTGGAGTCCTATAACAAAAGGGAAAGGCAAGAACAATTGGTCTCCACAGGGGAATTCTAAAGGACTCCGTGCTCCACAAGGAAATTTGTGTACAAATCCTATGGGAAATTGTTAAGTACAGGGACAAAGGAAAGAACAATAGAGGTCTCCACAAGGATGCAAAAAATGAGAATATATGTGTGTTGTGTGTGGTGGGGGCGGGGGATGGTTCATGTGGACATCCCCAGACAAAAAGTGGGGTATTAACGATCCTTCTGCATAATTATGCATATAACTGTTAATATTGTAGTTGTATATGTGTACAAGGTTTAACATTAATATACAAACTTCTTGATATCACCTTTGCGCCCTTCTTGTGCCAAGCTTCCGGTGGTAAGAACTCTGCACACAGATGAGAAATCATGACCCTTGGTTGGTCAGTAGGCCACCCCTCTACCACCTTGTAACCCGTTATCGGTTCTCGATCTGGGTCAATCTTTAGGGTCATCTCAAAAACCTGGTCCATGACATTCCGGATGACCTTACCCAGGTCAGCGTCCGCTAATATGAGAAGCACTATCTCCGTTAACCAGTGCATACCTTGAAATATAAATAATAGAACACGTTTTAGCCATATTTTTTAAACCGATTTTGATGATTTATTTTTATCGGTTCTCGATCCGGGTCAATCTTTAGGGTCATCTCAAAAACCTGGTCCATGGCATTCTGGTTGACCTTACCCAGGTCAACGTCCGCTATTATGAGAAGCACTGTCTCCGTTAAGCAGTGCATACCTTGAAATATAAGTAACAGAACATGTTTTAACCATATTTTGAACCCATTTTGATTGAAAACAACCTGTAAAATCATCGGTATAGTCATAAGGTAATCGATAATTTATTATGTTACCTTCTCAGGCTTGTTGGCCTTTTCCTTTTGCATCCTGGAATTATAAACCAGTTCGAGTTAATATGAGTTTAGTTTTACTTTAGACACGGCAGTTTCGTAAGCACATTGCATAACATGAAAGGCTAGTGTCCCAAAATTATTATGTTGCAATAAGTGGCTTCGGACGTTTCTGTGGTAGCTTGGTACATTTCGAGAAAAAAAAAGATATGTATGAAATTGTCTATAGAAACAGTAAGACAGAAACTCCACTTCGTCATTTCTTAATTTGACTGCACTCCTGTGCCTCACGCGCTGTACTTAAAATTAGAATTTCCGCATGTGTACTTGATCTTGTTATGTGGTGTTTTCTTGATATTATTTTTCACTTATAGCAAGATCGTTTCTGCGTCGCATCGTTAATCAGGCAGAGTGGTTTCTGAAGGGTTATTCTTCTGTAGATGACATGGTTGCCATCTATAAATAAAGCTATTATTATTGTAGTTATTATTTTGCATTATAAATTGTTACGTGGACATTGTAGTCTACAAGAGACATTCACGCACAGCTAAACCTCGCATGACTTTGTTTAGCTGTTCACAATTCGATAACGAATTGGTTGCATTCTTTTGAAATAAATACATTTCCGTTACACAAATTGCACGGGACGGTTGGGGACGGGCATTATTTGTCACACGGGTTGCCGAAGTGAACCGCAGTGAACTTTACTGTATAGTATGGGGTTGAACAATAGTACATTTTTATGTGTAGGCCCTACATACCTTTCGATGGGGCCCACCTGGGGGATTAATAAATTCTTAAGCAATTACAGCAGACTTTAGAAAACGTTTAAGATATTTATTGTACATTTTTTGTCAATGGAGAGTTATTGCAGTATTTTTAACACAGTTATGACATTATTTACTACTAATAAAATGATACATACGGTACACCTTGTACAGAGAGATCGCCGTTTGTGCACTTTGTGCACTCGCGCCTACACCATTGAAACTCTCTTTCCAATGCACTCGATCATAATGATCACCTTCAAAAACTCCATAATATAAAAGCAGCGTGCCTCTTCTCTGGCTTTCAGCCGGTCGGTGATTGTATTGCCATTAGACATCGCATTGAACATGTACGAAACCGTGTCCAACATAATTATTCTTGAGTAAAACTGTATTGATATGCTTTTCCAAAATCCATTTGTTGCACCGTTCCCTTTCAAATTACACCATTACAAAATAACTGAATGATACTCTCAAATAGCTTGATGTGAATTTGGTGATGGTACCAAACACTCTGAAATATGTTTGATGTGCTGATTTTGTTTTTAGAAAACGTGAAATGTTATTACACGTTTTGAAATATCACGGCCGTTCAAAGTATTTGTATGCATTTTCATACTGTATGTTACCAATGTATGCGCATACTGGTTTTTAATTCCGTCTGTATGATGCATATTCAAAACTGTTCCTACTACACAGTACAAGGTACAGGTACTTATAAATACAGTAGTATTTATAAATATTGACACAATAACGTAATAAAACTCAATAAAACTCAGGAAGTGTATTTGTACAATGGGGACCTTTTCTTCAAATTTAAGTCTGTACATGTAGTCTGCTTCACCATTATAAACTGTATAAGTACATTGTAAGTTTTATGTGTAAAGCTGTAGGTAAAACTTGTAGCTTTGCATGGTGAAGAGGATAAATAAAACTAATTGCGGTGACACCATGTGAAATTCTCTGTTGAGTAGTAATTAGTTCTGAAAAGAACTGGAGGTTACAACTCGACGTTTCGATCAGTATGCTCTGATCGTCCTCAGTAAAGCTGTGATCAATTATATTTCTGGTAGTTAACAGAAGTGTACCGGTTGAATATATGTATTCAACAGCAATATTTCATAAACTACCGAACTTACCACTGCGCGGTACGGTTGATAGGAAAATATCATTGTGTCTCACATGGAAGCTTTCTATATCTTTCAGATTCTCCACAGGCACTACCCTAGAATCAAAAGTGACACCCTTGGACACATGAAGGTTTTCATCCCTGTGTGTCTCGGACATATCACTGAGTATCTTCTTCCCCTTTCCAATAATATCTTCAGTTTTGGTCGCCATGTCTCGACCTCCCAGCCGGCTGTGGAATTATGTGCACGTACCGGCACGGTTCAGTGAGCGCAATCACTCTGCACAATGTAACAAAAGCTCGTAGGAACGGTTTATGGTAGACTTGGTTCCAAGTCTGTGATCGTGGTTTTTTGTCTGCCTGAAGCCAATACGGCGCTGTATATCGCATTAATTTAAATAGCGCCCTCTTGTGTATTAACCTCCGACATTAACCTTCGATCACAGACTTGGGAATGTTGTTTGTCGGTTTGTACACACCCTATTGCGAATTAGTCCAAAAGTGGACGGAACAATCTGATTGGTCTGAAAACCTTCCATAACATGAATATTCAAACTAAACTTCTACATGCAGTTTGAGGAGATGTACTCAACGACTCCATTTAAACTGTAGGTAAGACGTTTTTTGTAGAAAAGGAATTATGTATTTTATTTTGTGCTTTTTTACAACTCTAAGATCTCATTAAATTTACCTATCATTTCAAATACTATTTACGTACCAAGAACTATACAAATTTAATATCGAATGAATATTACAGAAAGAATTTCAAGCGAGTGTAACCTGTTAGTAATAGACGCGGCCTACAAGGTTTTTGTGGCCTCCTGATTGGCCATCTCTCTAGCATCCGTATTATTATGTAAATTTTAGCTATGAATGCATGAATATCCCACAAACACAAGAGGGTCAAGTCTGAGATCGCGAGTTAGGGCTGTAAACGGCGTTTTGCTTGGCTGATGCAGACAAAAGTAACCGCGATCTCAGACTTGAAATCAAGTCTAGGTTTATGGTAGCAGAAATATAATGTCCTAGATATATCGCCCCGACTATAAGCCACCAAAAACTTGCCGCGTCTTTCTTTCCAGGTTCGTCGACCTTTGAGTTATTGGTGGAATGATATATCGCCCCCTAGCGACTGATTATAAATGACAGTAGCGGATACGTTTCTCGTGTATCCACTCATCGATACTGACATATAATATAGCCCTCTATTGATGAAAAATCATTCATGATCCGGGTTCAGGGTATTTTGCGTCAATATGTTATGGTCCGTATACGTAAAAAATGAGGACCCCAATATCAGTTCAGGTTGCCGCTTGAATGATTAAATTAAATCATTTTAAATTCAAACCAGAAATACTTCCAGCTTCATTTCATCCTGTCTCCCACCTCCTTCCAACCCGGTATGTTGAACCCCCACCATTTTGTTTAAAGATGTATCGCCCTCATTTAGGCTGATTTGACGGTTATAAGCTTTCATTTGAGACACTAAACGAAAAAGATTCCATCAAGGATTAGTATCAGTAAATTAAAATATCAAATTAATTAAAGGCGGGACTCCGCATTTTGATCTCAGGTTGCACGTGACCACACAATTCAATCAGAATCAAGCGCGTTTGAAATATCGCTTTTATTTACAGTTTCCGACATTTGAATTTCACAATTAATTTTTTTGTTCGTTTAACAATGATATTGTCTTTCAACATTCGTTCACTTTCTAACTTCTGTTAAGTGGGTCGTCTTCGCCAAACACGGGCGATAACTTTAAATGAATCATAATTTCCAATACCATCCCCAAACGTCAGAAATTAAGGTATTTGCAACATTCGAACGGGAGAACAAATACAGATGAGCCTGTTCGATTATTTTATCAGGTCCATCAACTGGGGTTTGGGGGGGGGGGTGAGAGGATCCTATGGATCAATCCTATGGATCAATCCTATGGATCAAGCTTCTATTTACACTCTCCGTTCAACGCACATCGTAGCCCTCTAGCGGTGAATTTAAATCCAGTGCCTTGATGATAGCCACTTTGTAGCCCGAAGATGTGACGTCACAATTTGAGGCTCGTGAATTAAGCCAGATACCGGCCGCTGCCGACATTTTATTTTCCCGAGATTTAACTTTGACCTTGCGTGCGATATCTTCAGCCCAATATCTTCAGCCCAATATCTTCAGCCCAATATCTTCAGCGATATTTGAATAGTAGAAGTACACGCGCGCGTAGTGTAGCGTTTATTCGCGCCTCAAAGCATGATGATAATGATGGTAGTAGACCATGGGCGGATCCAGAACATTTTTTAGGGGGAGGGGCTGAGAATCAAAAACAATTATTTTTCAGTACTACAAAAATTACAATAAAATAATCAAAGGGAGAGAAAAACAAAGCACAGTGAGGGGGAAATGAGAGACAAGGGGAATACCTTACCGTTTGTTTGTTTCTCCCGCACACTGTGGGAATGGGAGTGCGTTCTACCCTCCCCTCCCCCCTCTCTCTCTCTCTCTCTTTTTTAATTTTTTTTAAAAACGATTTTAGGGGGGGGGGGGGCTACAGCCCCCTTAGCCCCCCCGCCCCCCCGGATCCGCCAATGTAGACCTTTGGCATAATGCATCTAATGAAATCCCTTGAATAGTACAGTCGGAACCTGTCTCTATCCTTGATAGGTTAAAGACAGGGGACCAGTCCAGTCACTTTGGCGTCAAGTGAGCGTTGTGCGCAACACTTTATACGCGTATATTATGGCACTAAGCGCGCGTGTACTTCTGCCAGCCAATGATCAGTAGAGGTATTCCAAGCGTACGCACATCAACTGCAAAATACGCTAAACGCGACACACTATCGCTGCCCTTTCGCCCACAGTGATCTAACAACATGTGCCTTCAAAAGCATAATTAAGTAATTGCAGTTTTACATGAAACTGATGGTTTCAATCATTCCTTGGATTCTGTCTGTTTCAAGTGTTATCATCTAAGTAAAATTAGTAAAACAATTTCCGAACTGAATTGTGGTACTCCGTGGACAAACATTCAACGTTTGAATGAATATGACAAATCTGAATGCATTTTCATTATTCTCGATGACGATGCAACGTAACAAGCTGAAAATTGATTTTAATCTTCATTCAAAGAAAACAAGAATACCTTACCCTTTTGCCAACTTTTCCAATGTGTATAGGCCCAAAGGGCTTGAATTTATTAAAACTGAAATAACACCAATGGCAAGAAATCTGAAAGTACCCTTTAAGGCAGAGAGGCTCTGGATACGTAACTACCTTTTAATTTGGCGTTTTGCTGCTCTGCGCGCTTAATTCCGCCGTCAAAGGTTCATTTGGATCTGAGAATTTTACCGCAAATTAACGAAACAAAATCAGCAACAATCTCTAATTATAACGTTTGCCAACGTTAGAGGCCATGACCCGATAGTGATTGCGAAGTCCATTTTTCACAAGTCGTTAATTAGCCCTAATCAGGTAAAACATACAAGATAACGTCTTAATGGAGGTCCCAACAGATACATAAAGGACAAGTAGGCCCTTTAACAAAGCGGGCTCCTCATTGGCTTAATTACCATAGTTTTATTTAAGAATGTAGCTACATATTATAGCCACAACTCCCTTGGGGAATTGCTCAAATAAACTGTTTGGGTAGGTAATTGGAAACCCCAGGTTACACGAAAAACGGCTATGAATTCCCATTATTCATTAAGAGCAATATTTATATTGGATCATCGGAAGAGTTATTGAGGGGAAAAAAATCTGTACCATAATTACCCAAAAATTCTACAAGTGGAACATTTTCCCTCCTATACTATTATCAAGAAATTCTTCTCGTGCGTCATGTAAGCGGAACTGTCCGCCCATAATCGACGAGGCATTAAATACATTGAACGGTCTGTTAGGTTCCGCAGATATTAACCGGTGTTTTCACATTTTCCTCTTACCATGATTAAGGCCTGGCTGCAAGCAGAGGGTTTTAGTCATCAACTCCAGATAGACCATGGGATAAACTTAAAAATAAGACCTATATATATATATTTTTAATTTCGTGATCCCCATCACAGGACCACATAAAGTTTGGACCATAGGGGGTTTCAATGGTGCTGAATCTAATTATGATTTTTGCTAAGTCGTAAAATTGCACATTTAAAGATATTAATTATTATTACTTTAATACTGATTAACCCTATGGGGAGGTGCACAATATGCCCCTTAATTACATTTTTTTCAATTTTTAAAGAAATATGATGGGTATTTGTCACATTATCATATCAGATGCATTATGGGAATTCCAAATGGCCACCACAATCCGGCGGCCATCTTGGATTTTGTCTTTTTATTCTGAAATGTTGGGGTAAAACATATTGAGTTTTCTAAATGGAAGTTTCTTACTTTTCATACCAATGAAGGATATAGAAATGTCACTTCATCCTCAGAAATACATTCCAGACCCGAAAAAGCTGACAGCCATATTGATTATCAAATGACAAAAAAGTATATTAGCGTTTTTTCGCATCAAATTGGGGAAATAATGGTTTACAGCACCCCAACAATAACCCAAGGAGAAATCCGATGTCATTTTGTTTATTTTTATTTGCCAAGTTTTATGAAATTTGGCCAAAGAATACAGAAATGTTTTTTGGGCAAAAACACCTTGTAGTAGTGACTTTTTGAAATTATTTTTATGTCGTCATGTAGGTTTTGCTGGAAGGAACATTCTTACCAAGTTTCATGAAAATCGGCCAAGGACTTTGGAACATACAGAGGGGTGCACTATGAGCCCCCCCCCCCCCCAATAAAAAAAAATGCTGGTCCTGATCTAGGTAAATTAATAAAATGCAAAGTCTATATTCTTTATAAGTTATTGTAAGATTTATTTACAGCAAATCCATCTGAATGATATTCTAAAATATAAACAAAGTTTGATTTTACATTTTGAATGGTCGGCGTTGTAATATTCCCAGTTTCGTCTTTACAAACATGCATACAGCAAAAACTGGGCTGAATTTCAAGCGATGCACGCTCACTGATATCTTTATAATAGAGATCAGTGTGCACGCTCTGTGGAGGCCGCCATGTTTGCTTGTATTTACCACACATTATTTTCGGAATATATGAACAAGGCTGATCAACACGGAATTTCATTGGTGGGTTCCAGGTCTCAACGATGACGTAATGCGTATATTTTTCAGAGCTTTCTAATCACGAAATTGTCGTCAAATTCAAATAGATTTAGAGATAATTGTGCAACTTATATGACAAGCAACATCGTATTTTGAAATTTTTATATTTATTTCCCAATTATACAAACTTTTGTGGTCCAAAAGAGGGTATCACGGTTTGAAACAAGTTCACTGTTCATCCCATGGTCTAAGAATAAGTTAACTTTTTAAACTGAGCTTCGAACTGGACTTGCACGGCGTTGCACTGTTGTAATTCACCTGGGAATTAGAGTTCGGCCACCGTAAATATGAACATTTTGACCTTGACGCGAACGAATTTGTGTTTCCCACATACATCTGTTTACTCATAAAACACTTAGGCATATTCCGTATTCCTAAATCGACATTATCCTCTCTAGGGCAAGTTAAATTTAAACATATCACTCATTTTGGTTATATGTCAAAATCTAAATACGAGATAAAAATGTAGAAAGGACTAGAGTGTAACGACACAAGCAATAATCCGATGTCACTAATATTCTTACAATGGAAAAGTGGGCAAAACATAAGAAATACACAAAATTGGCACATGCACTGCATGTGCCAATGTCTTTATATACTGCATGTGCAATTTTTTTTGTTTTTCTTATGTTGTTCTAAGGCGCACACTTTTCCATTGTAAGAATATTGTTGTATAAAATATAGATCAAACCAATAGCATGAAAACCCCAACACACAAACAAGTAAACAAACAAAAATCGATTTTAGACAGTAAAGACATCCGAAATCCAAATATATTTTTTCACTTTTGGGTAGCAAATCGACGATTTACCGTTTTCTGACAGATTTAATTGGGAGGAGGGGGAAATGCTTCCGTTCACCTGGTTTTGGGTCAAGATGCTTTTAAGAATGTGTTCGAAGGCTGCGCCGTTCTGCGCGCACTAATAGTTGGGTTTATTTTTATGCGTGATCCGTTTCACACAAAATGTTTTCGGTAGCTCATCGTTTTAACATTCGGACGGTATGGAAATTGTGTTACAAATGCGCGCTTATATGGCATACGCATTGCTTGAAATGTGGGCGCTTGTCATTCATACATTGCACTAGCGCGCATGTGAACGCAACATGAATTAACACTCGATCGCTGATTGGTTTCCATTGGAAAAGCAATGCATTAAACAAAGAGAAAGTTAAGAAAACAGATTACAAGATGTCCAAGACATTTGTGGAAATCCGCCACGTCAACGTGAATAATGAAACGCGTGTTTCAAACAAAGCTAGCTGCTTTGACCCAAGACGTCTTGACCCAAGACTGCAGATCGCCCGGAAGCGACACTGTTTAAGTGTTTTGTTTGCAACTACCAGGGGCCTGTGCATTATTCCAGTACACAATTTCTAGTACCCGGTAGCTACCTTGAAATATTCGTTATGTACAAGGTTATTCAAAACTTCTAGTAGCTATACTTAAGTCTCTATTTTGAAGCCTTGGCCAACAGAGCAGCTGTTTATAAAGAGCTTTGACATAATAAGAGCTTTTGACTCAATAATTATTGCTCCAATTTTCTATTTTGCACACTGGTGTTCAAACAGCCATTTTGAGCCAATGGTTTGAAGTGTTGTCGCCAGGCGTACCGGACTCTGGTGGCGTCAGAATGTGGATTTGAATCCTATCCATTCCGGTTGTGGCACTTGTTTCCTTAAGCAAGACACTTAACCACGAGTTGCTTCTCTTCACCCAGGAGTATAAATGGGACCTGTGAGGGCAGACATTGTAACTGTTTCATTAGCTGATGAGCGCTTTACAGGCTGCCGGGCTGTATAATTCCCAGGAAGTGGTTGTGGTTGTGGTTGTGTGTGGTTGTGGTTTTTTTTTTTTCTT
Organism: Zoroaster sp. YZ-2022; assembly: GCA_029582265.1. NCBI lineage: Eukaryota > Metazoa > Echinodermata > Asteroidea > Forcipulatida > Zoroasteridae > Zoroaster > Zoroaster sp. YZ-2022. The sequence continues at coordinate 11,144,060 of CM055829.1, read as the reverse complement.
GTTTTTTTTCACCTCTCTGTACAAAGCTCTGGACTTAGCTTGAATGGGGCGCCATCATGTGATGACACAAGGCCTACATCAAAACATACAGAAAGATAATTTATCACCAAACATTCTTACTCTAAGAGGTGCCCGGGTATATTCAATTAAGACCGCACCAAAAACAAAACAGCGATGGCCATTCTGTTGATTACGAAGCCTACTGGTGGCAGTCATTCATCTGCTCTCAGTGTTTGAAACCCCTCGAGAAATTCCCGCCTGTACTCCCACAGGAGGTCTCATCTAACATTACTGATGCGATCCCGCCGATGTGAATGTAACAGGCAATTTCCTGCAAATTGGCTTCCACTTTGAATGTACGAATAAAATAGACGACTATCGTATTACATCATGCAGAAGTACACAACGCCGAGGCTGGTCAGAGCCCAAAATTAGAAAACACCGAGGCGTTATGTGCTGTTTTTTTTTTCTTTTCTTTTTCTTTTTTATTTTGTTGAAGGGGGATCATTGTTTCGATGATTCTTCAAAACCTAATCTAAGAATTCTTATTATAGGCAAAGTTGTAATGAAAACGTGGAATGATCAGATTTCACTCAACAAGTAGGCAACCGAAAGGCTATAGTGTGCACACCAAAGTGTGCACACCAAAGTGTGCACACCAAAGTGTGCACACCAAAGTGTGCACACCAAAGTGTGCACACATAAACCTACATCGGAATAATGAATTAAACTGTTGTTCCGTAAAAGACTAAGTCATATGATTGGGAAACCAAAATGGTCGTATTTTAATGGCGTATACATATCACAAGAAATAATGTCTAAAAAGCTGTAATATTTAAGAAAAGTACATAACTTATAGTTCCACGTTTTAATGAATACAACAAGTCACTATTTGCTCGTAAACAACGAACCATTATGAGAATAAACTGCCGTGTATTGGTTGTTAATTGTGCATCCTGATTCTTGAATAAACTGCCGTGTATTGGTTGTTAATTGTGCATCCTGATTCTTGAGACAGTGATATATTCGTAAAAACAGTTTTCCAAACATTGCCAATGATTGATCTCACCTTTAAAACCACTATACTCTAGAATCGTGGAGTTATCTCACCATCTGGTTCTTTTCACGACTTGTAAGAGATTATTACATGGTGCTACCGTATACCTTAACCCTAACCACCCCATATCCTCCAAAATCCTCCAAGGGGCACGTTTTTGGAAACATTCAGCACTGTTGGAAACTGGTACTTTCACCTCTTCAGATGGGGCAATATTACTACCTGGCAAGAACTACAGGCCATAAGTGCTGAATACGAAAGATCAACGAAAGTGCATGGTGCATTTTGAAGATAAGGGCATGTTTCCAAAAGTGCACTGATGGATTGTAGAGGATTCAGGAAGGTTCCTAGCCAGAATACCCAGGGGTTAGGGTTAATCTCTAGACTGTGTACCATGCGAAGCTTCAAATCCTGCTTTATAGCTAATTCTTTATTAACTGTGATGGTTTCAGAAGATTTACTTAATAATTTTTTGAGATAATTGTGACATTTTATATACAAGCTCAAGATCATGGTCGAGCGGTTTAGTGCATCGGATTTGTGTGCTGATGGCTGAGTCGTCAGAATGTGAGTTCGAATCCCAACCGCGACCGGGGTACTTGTGTCCTTGAGCAAGACACTTTACCATAATTGCTTCTCTCCACCCAGGGGTAAATGGATACCTGTGAGGGCAGAGTTGGTTATTGTGTTTGATTAGCCCATATGCGCTGAAATGGCAGCAATTGAGCTGTGTACTCCCCAGGGAGCTGATATGGTTTCAGGAATGATTTATGAGCCTGATGAGCAGGGGTAATAATATAATGCGCCTTGAGCACCAGTTTGGTGGATACGTGCGCTATATAAGTCCACATCGTCGTCGTCATCGTCGTCGTCGTCGTCACGACGCAATATAAAGTTGCTAAATGTACCAAAAATCCTGAACATTTATTCTGTGTGAAGTGCTCTTATTTCAGAAACTCCTAACAAAATAATTATGCACATCACAGTGTTGCTGACGGCAAGTTTTTGCTCCTAGTGTTTTCTGTGTTACATTATATGTTTTTTGTTTGCACTTTTCTCATGACTAAGACCACGCATTGAAACTTTCACAGAATGACTTGTTAATGTTTATCTGGAGAGAAAGTAACCAACTCAGTGTCACAATTTTCCCAACATTACCAATGTTATACATTCCTTGTAACGACATAACGAAATAACTTCCCACGTAGGTTTCTGTACATATATCGTGTGTGTCTAGTCCGGATGCATTATGGAACGTTGATTTTACCAATAGTGTTTTTGCATTTTATGTTTGCCTCGGCTGACCAATGAACAACTGATTTGATTATTTCTACCTAATAATATATTTATTTTCCTCGAAAGTGGACAATGCCTTGAAACCAGTTTCTTTTTATACATAACATAACGGACATTCTAGGTCTCGAAATTAGCCACCTTCGCAGCTGGGGCTCCGCTCTCACCCTGAACCTAATTTCCGGGCGGGAAAGTACATTTATTTGATCAGAGGAAATTATTTCTTCGTAGTTGCGTTATGGCTTGCCTGTCACAACAACCCGATTGCTTGTAGCCGGTATCCTACAGTATTTCCATCTGAACCAGCTGAACCAAAACTGGGTCTGATTTTCTGCTACGTGTAAAAAAAAAAATAATAATAATAATAAATTAAAATTGAAAAAAAAAAAAAAATAATAATAATAATAAATTAAAAATGAAAAAAAAAAAAAAAAATAATAATAATAAATTAAAAATGAAAAAAAAAATGAAAAAAATAAATAAATAAATAACATTTATAATAGTAATCGTACAAGTTTCTTTTGCACTTATCCTGCTACATAATTTTTGTACCATTTATTGTTGTTTCAGCCATTTTGTCATTATAATTTTCTTTAAACTGCTGGAGTCTATGCGCTAGACGTTCATCCGTAGTAGTGCAGTGATGGGTTCGAATACAGGGTTAGGTGTGCCGTGAAGCTTGAAGGGGGTTTGATTGCTCACTGAACTAAGGAGAGAGTGCCATGTCAACCTCGTCCTCACGGTTGATCTCGTTCTTAATACTAGACCCTGATTTTCACAACGCTGATTGGGTATTCGAAATAATTATCAAAACCTATTAAAATATTGTTCTGAAGATTTTTTTATTCATATTTATTATAATATGTAATTCTTATCAAGCGTAATATATTAACCCAATGCGCTTTACATTGTTTTATCTGGTCACTGGGCAAATACTATTGTCGGCCCCCTGTGGAGTATGCAGCCTACTATGTGCAAACCTTTTGGCGCAAACGGAACATTAACCATCTCCAATGTACCCATCTATATTCATGGGTGAAGAGAAGCAATTGCATTGAAGCAAGTACCACGGTCGCGACCAGGAATTGATTTTACATTCTGACGACTTTGTCATCAGAACACAAGTCCAATGCTGTATTATTATTTATTGTTTTAACACAGCTAGCTTATATGTATTGTAAATAATTGTATAGAAACAGAATGCCTAATTATACAGCAATTAATATCTACCTGCCAAATGTAGGATTTGACAGACTGGTCCTAGCCTCCCTAAAACAGCACACGCTCCCGTTCCTAACTGTGTGTCAGACAATAACCCAAAACACAATGTCTGAAAGCACTTTTTATTGAAATATCCTCGATTTGTGTATACCATTGTCCCTTTCTAAGGCAAGAAATTAGTGGGTACTATAGGTACTATACATAAACCGCTCGAATTAGGTGCCATTGGTATCCGTTCCCTTCACATCGTAGCCCTCTAGCGGTGAAAATACACTGAGCCTCCGATTTCAGTGTATTTCGCGTCGCCATTTTATGGTCAGTAAACTCAGTGTACATATGTGTATGGTGAATTCGCTTCAAAGAAATAAAGTAATTAGTTCAAGTAACACGAGAAATGCCTCTGAATACATTCCGTCTTTTCGCATCTCCCTTCAAATATAATACCCTATTCACTATGAGTGGTTTTCTATGAATGGTTTTCTAACATGAATACATCCAAAACACAAACCAGCGACCTGCTAGAGACAGCTGCTTAGTTCTTACGTAAATGGAGCCCTCATAATTGTATTAGCGCCTTGAGCCGATAGGAGCTCGGAGTATATGAGGAGGCTCATTGTGATCAGGTATAGAGGAGCCAGCCCAGGTACTGGGTTGAGAGACCGAAAATCCATTGGTCGGGAGCAGGGAAGCCATGCATGTCGCCGAGGTGGAATCCTATATCTTGAGGGACGTGCCTCAAGATTCTTAACAAAATAGATTAGGACAAATTATTTCTATGGGGTATTATTTCTCACCACCACCTTTATCGAACAAAATATTCAAGTAGTGTTTCGATCTGAGATATTTAAGATAAAGTGTGGAGATTACCATAAGTTACATGGGGGTATTTTCCAATCCCAACACCTTTCAATTTGCCTGTTATTAATAATAATCCTCGGCCACATTCGATATATCCCTCAAGGTAAACCGTGCGTCGCCGTTGTTTTTATTGTTGCTCAGTAACAACACGAAAGGTAGTAAAAGTGTCCCATTGGACCGTGAGGCTGTGACTGCGGGCGGGGAAACTACAGGTGTTGAACTGGGGGCGCAGAACCCAATCCAGAAGCCCGCAGGATAACTTTCCCGCTTTGTATGTGTTTGTTTTTCTTCTTAGAAATGTGCCACAAGGCTGACGACTATACGTCGTTTGCATTTTCCACTCATGATAGCTGTTATAAATGTTGCCGAAAGAAAATATGTAATAATGATGTGCTTGGGGCCGAGCTAATGAACACTTGCACTATTATGGAGTGGGTTTTATTAGCTTGAATGTTCAGTGCAGTGTTTAATGCATGTTTATTTTAGTCTTTTGAAACGGTTTTTGATCTATGACTAGAACGCAGGAAAATATTGACGCATCATCACGCTATAGTCATTTGATAACCTCCATTACATGTCATGTCCACGAGTCAAAACTGAGGCTAGATGAAAGAAAACAGGCTGGCCCATTTTTATGTCTTATAACTCGTCACTATGGGCATATTGCCTTACGGTCAGGGAACCTGACGAAGTTAGCCGCAGTCTCATGAAACAGTTTTGTTTGGTCAGCTGACCAGTCCTGCTTTTATATGCCCTGAGGGGTCAACAGTTTTTAGGGGTCAATATTCCTATATTCATGTAAAACATGCTAGACAAGGTCTGCACCAACTAAAATAATTTCAACCACTTTACGGTTCTAAAGTTATGTACCGTACCTCAAAGTTTCAGCTAATTTCGTTGTGTCGTAGGAAAGGTACACCATTGGTAATGTTGGGAAACTCTATTCACGATTATGCTTACCTGTTTGAATCAAACAAATTATACATTGAACATCCGACCTGTTAAAGTTTTAGCTAATAATGCTACATCAGTCTTTAACAAAGTAATTGTGGAATGTATTCACACGCTTTGTTGATATCCTGATATGAAATGTACTTTCCGATGAACTAAAAGGCAATAGTTTTACTTTTCAGTGTACGTCTTACCTTAAAATTTGACCATTTAATAGTTGTTTTTGAAATACCAATTCTGTATAAACACTTCTGTTAACGATAATATAATGAAAATACATTCAGATTTACATCTGAATGTGTTTCTACGTATAGTCAACATGTCAGATAGAATACCTTATCTGGATGTAATGAAGCCATTATATACCATCTTAAGCTTTGAGATTATAAGTTGTTTAGTTTCTTATCGTGTAGTAACCAATTTCACTTTCCAGATAAATTTTATTTATCATATTTAAGAGACATTGTGCCCTCTATGACATTTAAACAAAACAAATATCTCCAGAACGCTTCTTCCGATCACGCTAAAATTTTCTGACTTTTCCTAACTATTCTTTGGGACCCCCTCACGCAAAAATCAATGATAATGGGTCTTCATGGTTGCCATGGAAACCGTTTATTTTGAACAGGTCCAATTGAATTTCCACTTTTTTGGTTAAAAATACTAGATTTTTGATACTGTTTAAATATTCAATATGGGTCTTGAGGTTTGTTGTCAACTTTTAAACTCTGAACTGGACAATATTGAGTCATGTGACCACTTCCAATGCATTCTGGGAGTCCAATATGGCCGCCATTACATTTAAATGAGTTTTGCTGCCTCTCTAGACATATTCAAGATGAACTTAAAAACACATTTGTTCTTAGAAGCGTATGACGTTTGAACTTACTGATTGAACTTGGATTTATGCTTTGTACATGTACTGTATTATATTTTATTATACTGTGTTGTTGTTTTTGCAAAGCTCCATGAGCGTTATTTGGTTGACGGATACCGGCGCTATATACATGTACATTATTATTATTAAATGCAATAACTTATATTTTGTCCCAAAAACCTGATTTTTAAAAGTTTATTAATTTTTTTTGCTCAGTGTATAAATTTATGTCGTCAGTAGTACCATGGATGTTATTATATCTGCCTTTATTGTACTTTTGGTAAAAAAAAACAAATTTTGGGTCAAATTTTTTTTTTTTAAATCATGTTTTTGGAACAAATTGACCCAAAATATTGCTTATAGCGCCCTCTAGTGGTATTTTAAATGTCACGTTGTTGCCTGTACTGAAGACAACATTTGTGCCAAATTTCATGGCCAACGGACAAAAAATAAGGAAGTTATGGGAAAATTACAATTTTTAACCAAAAATTAGGAAAAATAACCGGAAATGGGTATAGCGCCACCTAACGGTGACCTATGAATGTTTTTACAGCCTCATTCGATAGATCACGTCATACCAAACATGTCTATGAAGTTTCATGAAAATCGGCTGTTGAATACAGAAAATACGGAGGTCTGAGAACGAAAAAATCGCTCAGGCTTGATAGGGTTAAAATAGATCACGGCCGTGATCCATTTTCTACATAAGAAAGAATACAAAGAGGGGGGGGGGGTATTAAAGTTTTAGATGCCCCCCTCATAGTATTTACCAACCTATAAGAAACAAGGAAAAATATCCAAACAATTATTTGAGTGTTAACCCTCTGTACATGACCCCTGAAGATTTGTTTTTGTGAAATGGCATAGCATCCCGTCTTCTTGTGCAGATTACTTGAATACCGTTGGTGGGGCACCAGTCTATTTTGTTTAAAACACAGTGGTAGGGCAGCAATAAAGAAAATATCACTTCAACAATTATTTTAAAGTACTTTCTCATGTTTACCTGTTAAACTTTTAGCATACTATTCCATGACAGCCTTATGAAACAAAAAATCCGATTAAAATTAACTTTTATATGAATAAAACAGTGTTCCTGTGGGTTTATACGGATTGTAACCAAAAATTTTATTTCATTATTTTATCAAACTTATTGTATCCTAGAATAATATAAAATTTATATTTGCTTTTAACATTCTTCTAGAAAAGAATGAATTCATAAAATAGTATAAATGTAAAATTGTAGTTATTGGCCTCGGTTATGTTTTGAACCTAGCAAGTTCTTTCTCAGAGAAAGAACCTATACTAGTAAATAGTAACTACTACTTTGCATTTATATACTACGGGTCCTTTAGGTTGATAAGCAGTATGCAACAGCCTATTCTCTATTTATAAAATAGTACAAAAATATATTTATACATGTACACTAACATTAATAACATTTCATGGATTAGCAGGGATTTTGGCTCATGCCAAAATGTGTAAATGTTGGATCTAATGCTCTTGAACAAGTTCTGCTAGCAGATGTGAAGCATCATCTTTAGATATAGTAAGATTTGCGATGTCCCCATGTATTGAAATAATCTCTTTTTAGTAGTAACAGTTCTGAGAAGAACCTTTTGATTAACTCAACATTTCGATCTGTATGCTTTGATCATCTTTTGGAGAATGCCGGAATGCTGGTGCAGGAGGTAGCTCGGTGGAGGACCCAGACCACTAGATCTTTGGGCTTGCTTGTGCCATTCTTGTAGATGTAGCTATTACCTAAAACAAAATAGAAATACATAGTTAATTATGTGTGAACTAACAAATGTACTATTACATAATTTATTAATAGGAAGTGAAAGATAATATTGTGCCAAATTATTCACAAATGTGCTTATTAGCTGTTTTAACCAAGCACACACCATACCTTAAAAACATTCAAATAATAAATCCTATATCCCACTATTTTATTTTAAGCTAGGTTTCAACTGCATAGGTTCAGGGGTTACACAGTTGTAAACCTTAAACTTATTTGGGAATTGCCCACTTTATATTCTCTTTCTCTTAATCTTACTATTATATCATCGTGATTGTACAAACAATAGTGCTATGACAGTAACCAGTGGGTTAATAATTCATGATGTTTAAAATGATAAGTCCCAGACATGTCAAATACAATGTTCCCAACTCCCATAGAAATTTCATGATATACAGTACTACTACAACTTCTGCATGGCGCGTAAATAAACAATACATGAACAATATTTAAAAAAAACTTACCCAACTATGAGGTCATAGATAATAACTTCCGTCAGTGTCACTGTCCAATTTTGCCAGCAAACAATCCTTTTATATGATATGTATGTATACATTTACTAACCTAAATACATAATTGTCGTTATTGACTTAAAACCCATCAACCATGTCAACAAACCATGGACAGCTGATGAGTAACTATTCTAGATTACATAATGCGGTACATATCACATACACATAGACTGGTAACCACCATTATGTATGTCTATTCAGTGCATATGGAGTCAGGAACCTTTACGTTAAACTGACAACAAAGGGTGCCCTTCAACCAAAACTTTCAGGGGAATGTACAGGGAGTTAGAGATATCAACTTTTAATTTTAATGATTTATTCTTGTTTATAATAGGCCTGTACATATTTTGAGGGGGCAGAATATAAAAAAAAATTAAAAAAGTGAAATAATAATACCCCCACCCCCCCTCCCCCCAATACAAAACTAATCTGAATGAGTTTTCACTATTTTCTCGTTATTGACAGAACAAAAGAAGTTGAAACGTTCACCGGTTGGTTTCTATATAACTCATCATTCGTATAAAGCATTGATGCATTTACAGACATTACTAATGATGTTACAATCCTTTAAACATGTTGGGTAATGCAGCCTATATGTGAGGTATGAAGTAGTTTTTAGCGACAGCTTGGGAACAAATTCGTGTCTAACGTTGAAGCCGACCCTAATCATTCAACAGATAAACCTTTTACCTGTTCGTCAAATTTTGCCAATGGAATACAACTCTATCAATTGACTTGAGTAGGGCGCCCCCTGCTGTTATCTGTGTTAGGTAGAATCAAGATAATGACAGCGAGATGATTGTTGCAGGAAATGTGTCTTAATTCATACCCGTAAGTCGGTTGATACGTTTGTTAAAGATCCATGCTCGTCCTTTTTGACGTGAAGCCTCTCTTGGATTAAACACCATTATTGTTACTCATGGGATAAGTGTCAGTTTCCCTGATGGCAAGACATTGACCATACCACTGGTATTTCTAGATTGGTCACTTGTTGCCGGTCATATCGTGCGCCAATCGGACGATTGCGCTCGCGACGCATCGGGGATATTATATTTATTTATTAGCCAGTATACACTGGCTAATATTGTTTGTGAATACTTACATACTTTACAAGAATCAAGGTACAAAGATATGTAAAATCAACCTCCGAGAATGTTCAGCTTATGTTGTAGTAAAAACGCATTCAGATTTTTTTGTTTTCATTCCAAAGTGGAATTTCTGTCTTCAAATAAAAGTTTTTTGGAAATGATATTGATTAATTTTAATAAACGGTAGCACCTGAACCATAAATATATCTAATAATGTTTGATACCACAGTCGGCATTACACAAAGTAAGGATTATGTAAAACTATAATTATTGCATGTGTTTCGAGATTACTAATAGTGTAATACGTAAATGACAAGCTCCTGAAATAATAATAGTAATAATAATAATGTGGACTTATATGGCACGTATCCACCAAACTGGTGCTGAAGGCGCATTACATTATTACCCCTGCTCATCAGGCTCACAAATCATTCCTGAAACCATCTCAGCTCCCTGGGGAGTATACAGCTCAATTGCTGCCACATGGCAGCGCATACTGGCTAATCAATCACAACAACCAACTCTGCCCTCACAGGTACCCATTTACTCCTGGGTGGAGAGAAGCAATTATGGTTTTTGATTGATTGATTGATTGAATTTATTTCATTCATCTTGTGGCCAAAAAGCCAAATTGCAAGAATGTTACAATAATTATCATTATCATTAAAACCTACATATATTATTTAAAAACAATAAAATTGCACATTTACAAAAAACATTTGTAGAATTCAAATCGGGGAGGAAAAATTGACAAAAACACTGAAAATTACTATACAGAAAGCAATAAAAGAAAGTACCAAATATTTAGACAAGGCACATACACAGAAGTACTGGGAAAAAACCCCACTAAAATTGCACATATGCAAACAAAATTATAATCGAAGTAGACCTGGGCGACATCGATCCTTCCCATCCACGACACATCGGCAAACATCGTGATCATTTCATTGACATTATCGTGCCGTCGCCCAAGCCTGTTTCGAAGGTAGTTACTTATTCAAAATATCAATAAAAAAGGGAACTGGACTGTTTTTGAAGCGAGTGGTTTTGAAGGGCATTTGAGTAATTGTGTTACTATTTGTGAGGCACCTACCATGGCTCTCAAGCCTTGTGGGGGGCAGGAGAGAGCTAGTACGATTATTACTATTAAGATTTTCTGCAAATTTTAGACAGTGTGTTAGCCTTCTATCGGCCAGAGTATCAAAATTACAATAGTTAAGTTCATCATTATACGAGTTAAAGCTATGACCCAAAATGATCTTACAAGCTCTTTTTTGAATGGATTCAATATCATTAGATTGTTTACGGGTAAGACCTGAAAGCCAAATAACATCGGCATATTCAAGGACAGTCTCACATAACCAATATAGGCCTACACTATTTTAAGTTTTTTAGAATTAAAATCAAATCTCTTAAGAGTCCTCAACATAAATAATTTGTTAACGTGAATATTCCATTTGAGATCATTTTGGAGCCAAAGTCCCAAAACTTTAGCTTCTGTGACATATGAAAGTGGCTCAGTACCGATTCTTAAATCACTAAACATAGGAGGTGTTTTATTGAAGCAAACTTGGATAGCCCTACATTTGCAGGGGTTTAACTTCAAAAGATTATCATCAGACCACTGTTTAAATTTGTCCAGGTCATCCTGCATAAAGCCTTGGTGTATGGCCATACGGTTTTCTGCAAAAGTCAGGTCATCCACATACTTCCAATATCCAGTATCAGAATCTTGTGCTGCTGAATTAATAAGTATTTGAAACCCTATTGGACCACGTTTTGTTCCCTGTGGAATTCCACCATGAATATAAACATAATCAGAACTAGAGATTGGTGTTTGTATTGACAAACACTAGGTGTTCGGGACACGTAAAGGTCAAATTAGGGTCAACTTTGTTTAAAATTATTTTGACAATTAACGATCTGTACATTGGTGCAAAGATTGTGAATTTACCTCTTGTGGATGATTTTTTTAAATATTAAAGTTTGACTTCCGATTTTGACAGGAAGTAAGGTCAAATTGGGGTCACCTTTTTGTAAGTATTTTTTGACAATTAACGATCTGTACAATGGTGGAAAAATTGTGAATTTACCCGTTGTGGTTGTTGAGATATGATTTTTTTAAATATTAAACTTTGACTTCCGGTTTGAACAGGAAGTAAGGTCAAATTGGGGTCACCTTTTTGTAAGTATTTTTTGACAATTAACGATCTGTACAATGGTGGAAAAATTGTGAATTTACCTCTTGTGGTTGTTGAGATATGATTTTTTTTAAATATTAAACTTTGACTTCCGGTTTGAACAGGAAGTAAGGTCAAATTGGGGTCACTTTTGTGTAAATATTTTTTGCCAATAAAAGATCTGTACAATGGTAAAAAAATTGTTAATTTACCTCTTGTGGTTGTTGAGATATGATTTTTTAATATATTAAACTTTGACTTCCGGATTGGACAAGAAGTATGGTCAAATTGGGGTCACCTTTGTGTAAATATTTTTGGACAATTAACGATCTGTACAATGGTGCAAAAATGTCAATTTACCTCTTGTGGTTGTTGAGATATGATTTTATAAATTATTAAACTTTGACTTCCGGTTTGGACAGGAAGTAAGGTCAAATTGGGGTCACCTTTTTGTAAATATTTTTTGCCAATAAAAGATCTATATAATGGTAAAACAATTGTGAATTTACCTCTTGTGGTTGTTGAGATATGATTTTTTTAAATATTAAACTTTGATTTATCGTAATTCAATTTATCGTAATTCAATATCTGATGACCTGAGGACGATCAGAGCATACTGATCGAAACGTCGAGTTGTACCCCCAGTTCTTTTCAGAACTAATTACTACTCAATTGAGATTCCACATGGTGTCACCGCAATTAGTCTTACTTATCATCCTCACCATGCAAAGCTACAAGTTTTACCGACCTCATCATGACGTCACAAATTCTTGTCACAAATTCTGTTTCATCTGCGTGTTAAGTTCTAAGTATATGCCAAGTTTCATGTTCATGTGAAGTTTGCAAGTATGTGTTTTTTTGTAGACAATCGATGGGGAGAAGAAGGAGAAGAAGAAAAAAAAAGAAAAACTAGAGCTTAAGTGTTTGTTTGAACAAACACTAGGTGTTCGGGAGGAACATATTGGGGTCAACATTGTTTAAATATTTTTTGACAATTAACGATCTGTACAATGGTGCAAAGATTGTGAATTTACCTCTTGTGAATGATTTTTTTTTAATATTAAAATTTGACTTCCGGTTTGGACAGGAAGTAAGGTCAAATTGGGGTCATCTTTTTGTAAATATTTTTTTACATTTAACGATCTGTACAATGGTACAAAATTGTGAATTTACCTCTTGTGGTTGTTGAGATATGATTTTTTTAATATTAAAATTTGATTTATCCTTATCGATATCTGATGACCTCATCATGACGTCACAACTCATGTTTCATCTGATGTCACAACTCATGTTTCATCTACGAATTAAGTTCTAAGTACATGCCAAGTTTCAAGTTCATGCGAAGTTTGCAAGTATGTGTTTTTTTGTAGACAATCGATCGGAAGAAGGAGAAGAAAAAAAGAAGGAAAAAAACCAACAAAAACAATAGGTGTTTCGGGCACATACCCAAACACCTAACTAGAGCTACATGTACTTTTTAAATTCTCGCACTGGTGAATGAAAATGCACACAGCAACTATACATGCATGTTTTGGACTAACGATTGACAAATATTGAAAATTTTTGTACAGGAAAAAACAATTTGAGTGAAACAAGTCAACAGAGATGAAGTGTCACTGAATGGGATTGTACCATCATTTCTCAATCATATGATTTACCGGTACCACAATTGCCATCATTGTTGGCATAATAATAAATAATAATAATAATACAGAGCATTTATATGGCGCTATACGAAGAACAGAGCGCCTAACAAAACAAGGAAGTATAGTATGAACAAGAACATAATACAAAAACTAAACCAACAACTAACCGACTAACAAAGAAAATAAGCAAAATAAGCAAATTAGGACGGTTCTGGGAATAAAATGGTCTTGAGGAGGGGTTTGAAAACAGACAACGAAGGAGCCTCTCTTAGACCTGCAGGGAGTGTGTTCCACAGGCGAGGCGCAGCAACTGCAAAGGCACTGTCACCAGCTTTCTTTCAATTGTGAAGCATTTGTTATTTGCTGTACTAATGTATTTCTTATTGTCGGCATGAAAATTGATATTCCTATCAATTTTCATTTCAATTCCTAAAAGTGCACATAGTATATTGCTTGAAGAGAAATTGCTGGTAACAATTATGTAATAAAAAACATATGGACATGTTTGTGTCTCACTAGGGCTACATGTACTTTTTCAATTCTCGCACTGGTGTAAATCAAACGTTAACGTCTGTTGGTGCAAAAACTGTGAAATTACCTCTTGTGGTTGTTGAGATATGATTTTTTAAATTAAATATTAAACTTTGACTTCCGGTTTGGACAGGAAGTAAGGTCAAATTGGGGTCATCTTTTTGTAAATATTTTTTGCCAATAAAAGATCTGTAGAATGGTGAAAAAATTGTGATTGTGGTTGTTGAGATATGATTTTTTTAAATATTAAACTTTGACTTCCGGTTTGGACAGGAAGTAAGGTCAAATTGGGGTCATCTTTTTGTAAATATTTTTTGACAATTACGATCTGTACAATGGTACAAAAATTGTGAATTTACCTCTTGTGGTTGCTGAGATATGATTTTTTTAAATATTAAACTTTGACTTCCGGTTTGGACAGGAAGTAAGGTCAAATTTGGGTCACCTTTGTGTAAATATTTTTTGACAATTAACAATCTGTACAATGGCACAAAAACTGTCAATTTACCTGTTGTGGTTGTTGAGATATGATTTTTTTAAATATTAAACTTTGACTTCCGGTTTGGACAGGAAGTAAGGTCAAATTGGGGTCACCTTTTTATAAATATTTCATCTACGTGTTAAGTTCTAAGTATATGCCAAGTTTGAAGTTCATGTGAAGTTTGCAAGTATGTATTTTTTGTAGACAATCGATCCGGAAAAGAAGAAGAAAAAAAAATAAAAAAATAAAAAAATAGAGCTTAAGTGTTTGTTTGAACAAACACTAGGTGTTCGGGAGGAAGTAAAGGTCAAATTGGGGTCAACATTGTTTAAATATTTTTTGACAATTAACGATCTGTACAATGGTGCAAAGATTGTGAATTTACCTCTTGTGAATGATTTTGTTTTAATATTAAAATTTGACTTCCGGTTTGGACAGGAAGTAAGGTCAAATTGGGGTCATCTTTTTGTAAATATTTTGTGACATTTAACGATCTGTACAATGGTACAAAAAAGTGTGAATTTACCTCTTGTGGTTGTTGAGATATGATTTTTTTAAATATTAAACTTTGACTTCCGGTTTGGACAGGAAGTAAGGTCAAATTGGGGTCACCTTTGTGTAAATATTTTTTGACAATTAACAATCTGTACAATGGTACAAAAACTGTCAATTTACCTGTTGTGGTTGTTGAGATATGATTTTTTTAAATATTAAACTTTGACTTCCGGTTTGGACAGGAAGTAAGGTCAAATTGGGGTCATCTTTTTGTAAATATTTTTTGCCAATAAAAGATCTGTAGAATGGTAAAAAATTGTGATTGTGGTTGTTGAGATATGATTTTTTTAAATATTAAACTTTGACTTCCGGTTTGGACAGGAAGTAAGGTCAAATTGGGGTCATCTTTTTGTAAATATTTTTTGACAATTAACGATCTGTACAATGGTACAAAAATTGTGAATTTACCTCTTGTGGTTGCTGAGATATGATTTTTTTAAATATTAAACTTTGACTTCCGGTTTGGACAGGAAGTAAGGTCAAATTGGGCTCACCTTTGTGTAAGTATTTTTTGACAATTAACAATCTGTACAATGGTACAAAAACTGTCAATTTACCTGTTGTGGTTGTTGAGATATGATTTTTTTTAAATATTAAACTTTGACTTCCGGTTTGGACAGGAAATAAGGTCAAATTGGGGTCACCTTTTAATAAATATTTCGTCTACGTGTTAAGTTCTAAGTATATGCCAAGTTTGAAGTTCATGTGAAGTTTGCAAGTATGTATTTTTTGTAGACAATCGATCCGGAAAAGGAGAAGAAGAAAAAATAAAAAAATAAAAAAATAGAGCTTAAGTGTTTGTTTGAACAAACACTAGGTGTTCGGGAGGGAGTAAAGGTCAAATTGGGGTCAACATTGTTTAAATATTTTTTGACAATTAACGATCTGTACAATGGTGCAAAGATTGTGAATTTACCTCTTGTGAATGATTTTTTTTTAATATTAACATTTGACTTCCGGTTTGGACAGGAAGTAAGGTCAAATTGGGGTCATCTTTTTGTAAATATTTTGTGACATTTAACGATCTGTACAATGGTACAAAAAAGTGTGAATTTACCTCTTGTGGTTGTTGAGATATGATTTGTTTAAATATTAAACTTTGACTTCCGGTTTGGACAGGAAGTAAGGTCAAATTGGGGTCATCTTTTTGTAAATATTTTTTTACATTTAACGATCTGTACAATGGTACAAAATTGTGAATTTACCTCTTGTGGTTGTTGAGATATGATTTTTTTAATATTAAAATTTGATTTATCCTTATCGATATCTGATGACCTCATCATGACGTCACAACTCATGTTTCATCTGATGTCACAACTCATGTTTCATCTACGAATTAAGTTCTAAGTACATGCCAAGTTTCAAGTTCATGCGAAGTTTGCAAGTATGTGTTTTTTTGTAGACAATCGATCGGAAGAAGGAGAAGAAAAAAAGAAGGAAAAAAACCCAACAAAAACAATAGGTGTTTAGGGCACATACCCAAACACCTAACTAGAGCTACATGTACTTTTTAAATTCTCGTACTGGTGAATGAAAATGCACACAACAACTATACATGCATGTTTTGGACTAACGATTGACAAATATTGAAAATTTTTGTACAAGAAAAAACAATTTGAGTGAAACAAGTCAACAGATATGAAGTGTCACTGAATGGGATTGTACCATCATTTCTCAATCATATGATTTACCGGTACCACAATTGCCATCATTGTTGGCATAATCATTAATGCACTACATTTCAATTGTGAAGCATTCGTTATTTGCTGTACTAATGTATTTTTTTATTGTCGGCATGAAAATTGATGTTCCTATCAATTTTCATTTCAATTCCTAAAAGTGCACATAGTTTTTGCTTGAAGAGAAATTGCTGGTAACAATTATGTAATAAAAAACATATGGACATGTTTGTGTCTCACTAGGGCTACATGTACTTTTTCAATTCTCGCACTGGTGTAAATCAAACGTTAACGTCTGTTGGTGCAAAAACTGTGAAATTACCTCTTGTGGTTGTTGAGATATGATTTTTTAAATTAAATATTAAACTTTGACTTCCGGTTTGGATAGGAAGTAAGGTCAAATTGGGGTCATCTTTTTGTAAATATTTTTTGCCAATAAAAGATCTGTAGAATGGTAAAAGAATTGTGATTGTGGTTGTTGAGATATGATTTTTTTTAATATTAAACTTTGACTTCCGGTTTGGACAGGAAGTAAGGTCAAATTGGGGTCACTTTTTGTAAATATTTTTTGACAATTAACGATCTGTACAATAGTACAAAAATTTTGAATTTACCTCTTATGGTTGTTGAAATATGATTTTTTCAATATTAAACTTTGACTTCCGGTTTGGACAGGAAGTAAGGTCAAATTGGGGTCATATTTTTGTAAATATTTTTTGACAATTAACGATCTGTACAATGGTGAAAAAACTGTTAATTTACCTCTTGTGGTTGTTGTGATTTGATTTTTTTAAATATTAAACTTTGACTTCCGGTTTGGACAGGAAGTAAGGTCAAATTGGGGTCATCTTTTTGTAAATATTTTTTGACAATTAACGATCTGTACAATGGTACATAAATTGTGAATTTACCTCTTGTGGTTATTGAGATATGATTTTTTTAAGTATTAAACTTTGATTTATCGTAATTCGATATCTGATGACCTAATCATGACGTCACAACTCGTGTTTCATCTACGTGTTAAGTTCTAAGTATATGCCAAGTTTGAAGTTCATGGGAAGTTTCCAAGTATGTATTTTTTGCAGACAATCTATCCGGAAAAGAAGGAGAAGAAAAAAAAACCGAACAAAAACAATAGGTGTTTCGGGTGCATACCCGAACACCTAAAAAACCGAACAAAAACAATAGGTGTTTCGGGTACATACCCGAACACCTAATTAATGTTCTTATACTGAACACATTGCTGTCTATTGTGAAGAAAGTCGCATATCCAGGGAACGATGGCCCCAAGGACTCCCATATTGATAATCTTCTCAATCAGTAGTGTATGGTCAACAAGATCAAAAGCTTTGGAGAAGTCCACAGTGCGACTTTCCTCAGCTCCCTGAAAAAGATAATGGACCAGGTTAATAAGGCAATATGAAGTTGACACCCCCTGTACATTTCCGAATTGACGCATATCTATTTGATCATTAATGTCTGTTTTAATCCAACGGGCAATAAAACCTTCTGCTACATGTACTTTAGATGATGGGTGGGAATTGTTTAGGAATGGGTACAACAACTGTTTTTTTTTTCCATTGTTCTGGTACTTTCCCCTCCCTAAAGAACTATTAAAAATAGTTAGGAGGAAAATTATCTGGACCACTTGCTTTAGCAGGTTTAAGTTTCCTAAGCTCAGCATAAACATCCCAAGGGTACAGATGTGGCACAGGTTTACTAACAGGCAAAAACGCAGGCAGTTTAAAATAATCTAACGGTTCAAGTACATCTGACACACTAGCAAACATTGTGTTAATTGCATTAGCTTTACCTTTAGAATCATTTTCCTCAATACCCGGTATGTCCAAATACCCGGTATGTCCAAGTTTTTTTGAATTAATTATAGTTTTTATTTGTTGGTGCCATTTTCGTGGATCAGTTTGCTGTAAATTCCTAACACGGTTGACATACAAATTTATTTTTGCTTTTTCAATTTCCCTCTTAATCACATTCCTAAGTTTACGCCATTTTTGTTGGTTGTTAGAGGTAAAAGCAGCTTGACGCTCAGAAATATTTAAAAAAAAAAATATGTCGACACCCAAGGTTTATCACTGTGATGAATGCTTATTTTATTTTTACAGGAAAATATGAATCAAAAGCTATATCAAGCATCTTGTAAAAAGCATCAGTCTTTTCCTGTGTTCCAACACAACTTAATACTTCATTCCAGTCTTGATTTTGTATCCATAGCCCAAAAGCTTGTATACCTGAGTCATGAAATGGTCGGAACTCTTTGGTTTTAAAGGTATTCTTAATTTTACAACATCCTTTTGGTTTCCACAAAATACTTACATGGTCACTGCAACCAATAGGTGATAAAGGAATCGGTTTATTATAATGACACTTAAGTGTGTGATTCGTTAACATAAGTGTCTTGCTCAAGGACGACTCGGCCATCAGAACACAAATCCGATGCACTAAACCGCTCGATTTACCAAATACATATACAACATGTATTAAGTGGCCGCAAAAGAAAAGGTCAACAAAAATAATATGAACAATTATCAAAACATTCAAATATACGTAAAGGGTAAGTATACACCAATTTATATTCAAACGTATTCACACTCCCTACTTTGTTATACTAACCGCTGTACGCATTGCTTCGTATAAACTGTTTTATTTTTCCAGGCGCACTTTAGTTTTGTTGTGTGTTTTACTGCAGTTAATAACGTAGTTCGGCGTCACCTGCGTTTTGTGGATGAGACGCTTAAGGCAACTTTGCTCATTCCAATTTGGATCAAATCTTTATCGGGAAAGTATTTATTAAAAACGTGATATTTTCCGGGCCATGGGTTTCGTAACCTTTACAATAAATAACCATGTCATCTTTTCCATAGATATGAAAGTGTCATAGGAAACGTCTAGTTTGTTGAGAGCTATACCAGTTTATTTTATAAGATTCGGTGCTCTTGAAATGTTTTGATAGCTGTACTTGTAAATAATATAAAATCCCTGGCAAATGGGTTAATTAGAAAGGTTTCCATATTGGATGGGTAATATTTGAAGCTTCGCATGGTGAAAAGGATAATTAAAGGCTGTTTGCGGTGACACCATGTGAAATTCTCAATTGAGTACTAAATAGTTCTGAAAAAAACTGGTGGTTACAACTCGACGTTTCGATCAGTATGGTGTGATAGTCTTCAGTATATTGGATAGATAAAACATTTTGGAATTTCTTCAAATTGATCTTGTTATTGCTTGCTTTCCTCATTATAAGAAACGTGTGCCCGAATCTTGCAATCAACTAATAGATTATAGGGTTGTTGGAACAAATTAAATCATCTTAAAGACGCCCGAACCGTTCAGGGGGAAATACGCAATCGTTTGAACAGAGGATGCATATCAACGACTGTGCTAAGAAAGAAGTGAAAGCATCTAATAAGTCAAAGGAAAGTGCGCCGGACAGGCGACAATTCCATGGAGAGACACGTTAATTATCCTGAACTGGTGAACATGAAAGGTACCGCTGGCTGTCTTGCCTGCGCAGTAATGTTGTCTACGACTGTTTCATTCTTAAAATTTAATTCATACCACCGCGGATTTATTTTACTTTTCAAAACGGCGAAGCGTAACTCGTGTTTTTGTTTTTACTTGTGAGAGGTGAAGAAGCTAAAAAAGACAGACCGGCGTTCCAAAGAACTGACTGACTGAATGACAAATGACAATAAGACAATCAGACCAAACAAAAACAAATAAGAAATACAAAGAGACTCTGACCAAACCTAAGTCAATGTATTGCAATGATTTAAAATCATGCACGCTTTTCTAAATAAGTATGCTTTTATGCAAGAAAGATGCAGAACAGAAGGCGTCATTTGAATTCACGTGTTATACTATATGCGCAGCATGTCTTCAGGAATATTTATAAATAACTATATACATCAGACCGAGGCTAAGGATTAAACTGATATTCGTGCATGAATAGTCTATTTTGAGAACCAATTTTGGGAACCATTCGTCCAAATAAACCCGCTGTACAGCATGGGAATCCCATGTGTATGTCACTATTGCAGTATTGATTATAAGGTGACAAAATTAACGAATAATGAGCTCTCGGAACTATAAGTGAAACAATGGCCTCTTAAATTTCTGACAAATTTATACTTTTGTCGGACAGGAATCTGAGCTGTGCACAGTAGAAGCGGATCACATGTTCCACATTGGGGACAGAGGAAAAAAACGGGGGACATAAACAAAAACAGGGTAACATAAACAAAAACAGGGTAACACAACAAAGGTATGGTTAATTTACATGCTTTGCGAAAAAAAAAATATATAAAACGGGGGAACCTGCACCCATCCGCCCCCCCCCCCCGAATCGCAAATGACGCACTGACTGATTGACGGGCTAATGAAACACTATTTGACAAACCTATTGACAGGAAGACGAACATGCACGGTTACAAACAGACAAATGAAACACAATTTCCGGACTGGCCAAGAAAATGTCAGTATCTTTTCTAATACAAAACGTTTAACATAGGGCAATGCTCGAAACCCCATCGGAATGATAGAGACATCTTTGCCGGTAGTTCATGTAAACTCTATTTGATGCATTGTTGCAATGGACTAAGGTAGTTTGAACTTAATCTGCGCTTAACTTACGTAAATGCATAATGTTTATTTTTAAGGCTCATATTATTACTTTATGGACACAAATGATTACATCATGTACATGAAATATACTTGGCGTAAAGTTGATTATGGTATCAGACATTCACTAAAAATATTGGAGATGTTATGAATTTATTACAATTGTTTGTTTTGGAAATGAATATTTGTCTTCCGATGACGTAAATTCTACGTCAGAATTATTCATTTTTCACGATAAATAATCTGCTCGCCTTTTTGGTTGTGCTACCGAAATTGAATTCAATTGCGATTTATGCGGTTATGTTACCATCACAAACTTCACATCAACGAAGTTTATACCATTTGAAGTAATTTTGTAATCGATATACACTCTCTTGTACTAAGCCTGACATGACTGTTGACACATGCAACCTTTTTACTAGCATTTATTATATTTTGTTTTCAACCTCATATCAGTAGCGTTACTGACTTGAAATTCACCTCTTTTTAGTGTTTTGGCCAGACTAAAACCAACTACAATGTTATACCTTCCCTTTAAATTTCCATTTCAATACCAAAAAAAGATGACACACGTTTTATTCATAATCTTGGCTATTGTCAACTGTTATGCCTCGTAATTACTCGTTGGATGTACGTGTGTATATGTCGATCGGCTCGTGGTGTGTGAAACAATTGAATGCCTACCACGTATTATTGATTCTTTAGATTCGAAATTCAGAAAAAAGAACAATTCCTGGTCACAGGTAAACGCCCACAGGTTCGTGCAAGTGTCCAATGTCATACCTATTGTTAACAGTCTTTTACATCGTCATTTTAAGTTTTATTTTAAGTATTTTTCATCGATATTTATGAGCCGAGACCAGCAACAGTCCAATTAGTCTGATAAGACTTGCTTTTGGAATATTACTGTAGAGAATTTGCAAACGTTTGGCCAGTAGTCGGCACCACATTTTTAGATACATCGTGCTGAATTTGTAACACTGGATAGGCTTTACGTATTCATAATTCACTTGTCAATTGTTTTCACTAGTAACCATTTCTCGACATGTCATAATTATTTCGTTTCCTATAAAATAAATACTTATGTGGCTTTTTGACGTCCCTACAGTCGATGGTGTTATTTCACCTGCCTTGTAGAGTTTTCCAGTTAGTCTAAAAATTCCCATTTTTCATCATATTGAACAACTGCAAGTGTGTTAATTTTTTGAGGATCTACGAAATATCATGGTGGATCATATTAAAGAAGCAGAGCGAAGCTGTAAATTTATTATTATTTATTTTGCTCCCGGGATCATAATTGTTCATTGCACTTAAGTTTTAATAAATAAGAATAATTAACTGAACCTGATTCTACACTCACTGGCCATAAGTATTGCAACATCGCCAAAGTTCAGTTTGGAGAACTGTGTTACAATAATTTTATTTTATTTTATTTACACTACTTAAGACTTCTTGAAAGTGCCTGTGTTTTGAAGTCAATGTTCTTTTTTACTGTTCTTGCTCGGAAATTAAGTAATACACGATCGATAAAATCGGATGAAATGATCATCTCACCTGTTACTTGTAAAGTGCTATTTTGAGCATGTTGCAATACTTTTGGCCAGTGAGTGTAGAAGAAAATACTTCCTTGGTAAATTTGGTATACTTCACTGTTGTTGGAATCATATTGTGTGTTTGGCGCTTATAACTCAGTTTTATTAGGTATATACTTTCTTAGAGATAACGTCAGTACCTTCTTGAGCGACTTTCCTCAGTTTTGTCGCTTCCAATGCAAATGTCGTGCCGTCACTTTTAATATAATGTATGTTCTTGACGCAAACATTTTGTTGTTTGCTCTCGGGGAACTTCAGGTGTACTTAAAATAAACTACGCCAACAAAACACACACAAAATAAATAAATAAAATTAATCTGTTAATGAGTTTACAAAAATACAAAATATTAAATATTTTTGTGTTAAATGATGTCTTAGTTAAATCTTATTCATGATGTTGTTGGCGCCCATACCACTGTATGACCAAAAACAAACAAGAAAATATGAGCTATACAATGTATTCAGTGAGAAATAAAGTCAGTACCTAACTCTATTAAACAAAAAAATAAATAAATAATAATAATAATAATAATAATAACAATAACAATAATAATAAATAATAAAATAAAGAATACATTACATTAAATTTATAACGGTTGTACCAGTGTCTCTTGAGTTGACGTGTTTATATTTTTGTCTTGTTGCCGGAATAACATTTTGTTATTGGTGCCAAGGCCACGTCAGTTTATTACACCAAACATATAAATTAATAAATAAAAATAGTAAACCACACTTTATTAACTGGGAGATAAAGTCAGTACCTGATTCTAGAAAAATACGAGGAGTATTAAGGTTTATTCGAACAAAATATGAAAATTGTATTACCAAGACAGACGTGGAGACTTAGGCCTAATTAAAGAAATCAGTACTCATCTTCAGCGCTCAAATGTCAAGGATTTATCAGATGAATAGCGAGACAAAAGGACAAAAGACCAGTCGCCTCAGTCAAGCGTCGTGACATTAATTCACTTAGTGCTGGTATCCTCCATGTATGGCAGTCACTGCGCACAATTTTTTTTTTTTTACCCCTGGTCATTGGGACAATGGATTATTTTCATATATCTTCCTGGTAATTTAACCAAATGATACTCGAATGAGCATAAAGCACTGTAGTTTGTAAGGCCGATGAGACTCGTGAGAGAAGAAATGTTAAGTTATGCTGTGGGAGCAAAACCCCAGACAGATAGGGCCTACTCTAGGGAAAAACACGTCATCAGAAAAGTGCTTAAACCAAATCCATATGTCGACTCGGGCCCGAGTAGGATTCGAGCCCAGGTCCTGAGGTAAAAGGCGAGGAAAGTACACCGCTCTGCCAACCTGATCTCAAATGGACTGTATACAGTTCACACATCTCATACTGAGAAATGTACATCTGGCCTCGCAGGTCCTCATTAGTGAACATCATAGGACTACACATTACACACATCTCATCTCCTTTCATTGTGCACACACATTATTACCCTGGTCATTGGGCTAATTTATATCATGGGAGAACGGTATACACATCACATGCTGCAAAATGTATATCTGCCCCCGCAGGTCCTCATTAATGGACATCATGGAACTATACATTACACACACCTCATGCTGCACAAAACGTACAATACACTCGCAGTTCGGTATTTACTCTTGGGTGCAGAGAAGCAATAACGGCAAAGTGTCTTGCCCTAGGACAAGTATACAAGCATCACGGTCGAGGAAAGGAGTGCAGTAGACCTAATGTAATAAACCACTCTGCCATGCAATGTCATGATGACTTGACCAATGACCACGTCCATTTCCTTGCATATAAAAAAATATTTAAAAAAAATGCGTATGTAGAATCGTGTGATAATTGGTTGAATGCAATTTTAATCTTCGGTAATTATTAAAAACACTGCATATTGCCTGCAAACGAAAACGCTCTTTATCGTAGGGGTCAACTTGTTTTTTCATTAAATACACATCAATTGCCCAGTCAGGTACCTCTTATATATTGAGAATCAACGCCTAATTGCCACTTCGTTTACAGGGAATCTTACAAATATAGTTGCTGCTTAACAGAGGTTCAATGATATTGAAGGGGATGTAGATAGCATTGGTATCATTTTTGAAACGTACGTTAATTTCAACCCTCTAATATCATGAAATATATCAACAAACTATCATGTGAAGGATTCGACGCAGCAGGTGCTGACGTTTTTGAGAAAATTAAGACGAAACAAAATGGTACGTGAATGCTGTTTTTAAAGTTTTTACAAAAAGTAACAAATATCGTTTTCTCTGAAATGAAAACAGCGTAATTTCAGATGGAATAATTTATCAGGATGATTTATACTTGTACCAATTTACACCAAGTAATTGTTTTAGGTAATTTGATAATCTAGTAACAACTAACGTTGCACATTAATTTTTAGGTTATTATACAAATTAACATGAAGGTGTATAGGCAGTCTGGCTTAAAGGTACCATACACCTTTGGTGGTGACCCGATTACAAGTTACTGAATTTAAATCTAATGATGGTGATGGTTAAGGCATCCTGCTGTCATTGTAGAGAAAACATGAAATGTATTTCACATTTTAAATGGATCAATGCCGTCAGTTATTACCCACAAAATAATAAATGCATAATGTAAATGCATTTTCGCTATTTTCTCGGCAATGACGCAAAGAACTGGGGTAAAACTTAAATATATTGGTTTCTCTACATCCCTCTTGATTCTTATTAAGTATTCAATTCAGTTAAATTCTGCTCTGTATATTAAAATGTTCCACATTGCTATGTACAAAATAAATTAATAAAAACACAATTTGGATGTTTCTACAATAGAAGTATACTGTACGGAAAATATGGATGCATATTCAAAGGCCAAGGGGGAAATGCAAGGACAAACAAAGGAGTGGATATGCGGATGTTTAATAATTAATTGCTTCTGAAATAGAAGCAATTACCGTAAGTAAAAGGAGACTAAATGTTTTTGAAGGAGTTCTAAAAACAACGCACAGACGGTTTTTCTCCAATGGTATTCCCATGGAACCGTAATATGTTAATGGATTAAGATGTGAGAGTGAAAGCCAGTATGGATGTATTCACATACATTTTTACCAATGGTGCAACAAATCCTTTTTCTATAGACGTTTGCTAGGTAAACAATACGATGTACGGGATCGGAAACAGAAAATAAGTTACTTTCAAATAAGTATACACACCAAATTGTTGACCGGGGCACGAGTAATAAAGTGAATTGTTGAATTTATGACGAAGAGTGACACATTGGTTTACTAATGTTTCGGTCAAATATATCATTTGACTTACGTCCCGCTTTCACATGGAATATATAGAAATGCTACGATTAACAGCAAAATTGCCAGCTAAATAGCGAAACAAAAAGGAATGTGCATGTTTAAAATAACATGTTGAATGTTAATCTTCCATGGCGTAGTTTTTAAAATGATGACCTCATGTTTTGAAATCTATGACTCTGTTTCATCTGTGCTCCTGTCTGCTTCCCCTTTTCTACCTCCTGCCGGGTCAACTCAGGTGAAAGGCGAGGAAAGTGCACTCTTCTTCGTTAAACATTGTGGATATTAACCCCCCCCCCCCCCCTTCGCTGGCATTTAAGGAAGTTGAACTGTTCGCAAACCGTCGTCGCGATAACTCCTTCAGATTTAGGTAAATATCCTTTAAAGTGGTTTCAAGAAATATTTTTGTCTTTTGAATAAAAAGTTGTTTTTCCGAGGGTAATTATGAGGAGAAAGTGACAATCAACTTCCTTACTATTATATATGTATTTTTAATTACATTTCCAACGGTTAACCGTAAATTTGGCATTGTTAGCTGCACACATACAAACCATAATATGTAGACAATTTGATTCACTTTTTTAGCTTTGTACGACCATGCAGAGATCTCTATACACATATGACGCTCGATATGCGGCAGAGTGCACACCCTCCCATTGTGTCTTCATTGTGTTCCAGGAATCTTAGGAATTCTTTAGAGGATTTCAGGGGGAGAGGTCCGTTAACAATATAACAAGCGTGTTAGTGTATAGGGACATTTTTGGGGGGGTGGGGGTGGCACTCTACCGCATATCGAGGATGGTATATCTATGCTCGGTTCATAGTGTGGTTCCCAGTGGTCACACTGTGTTTCACAATGTGGTATAACAGTGATGTGACCACATACATTTGTCACACTTGAACACTAAGCAGAAATCCATAGTGCGAAGGGTTATGGCGTGTTCAGGGTATTGTCACTGTAGTGACAGTGTGAACACATTATGAATATTTGGCCATTTAACTTCCATATTGGAATACGTAGTGTAATTCAACTACTGTAATATTTAGAGTGACATGGCACATTAAAATTTGTTCAGAGACCGTTGGAAATGTAATGTAATTCCAGATATTAATATAAAT
Organism: Zoroaster sp. YZ-2022; assembly: GCA_029582265.1. Lineage (NCBI taxonomy): Eukaryota > Metazoa > Echinodermata > Asteroidea > Forcipulatida > Zoroasteridae > Zoroaster > Zoroaster sp. YZ-2022. The sequence goes on along the minus strand of CM055829.1, from coordinate 11,116,700 downwards.
CGAATTGCAGTTATTTTTCCATATATTTTCAGAGACCGTAATTCCAGATTTCGCAACAATATTTGTGTGCCACCAACTTAGTTGTAATATTGATATTATATATGCCAGTTATTTCATGAGAATGTTCTTCAAACCAAGTCTCGCATATTATTTGATACACACGGCAAGAGATTGTTGTTATACTACACTGTTGTTTCCTCTTCGTAATGTTTTTGAGCGTCAACACATTCCAATCTGTCAAATGTGATGTTGCTGTTGTCCGCCATTTGTTTTCTTTATATTCATCTTTCAGACGACTGGGTCTCAAGATTGTATTGACGGAGACGGTGTGGATTGCGTTTCTAGCCATCATCCATTCTGCGGTGATAAACATTGGCACTTGGGACATATTGCTGTCCGTTCCTTTGATTTGATTCACCACGCCAACGTAATCAACGGGGCTTAAGACTTTAAGGCCTCGACAGATATTGAAACAGATTGTTGTTGAACGTGTTGTTCTATCTTGTGTGTCAGGCCGTTTTCGTTTAGTAACGGTGAGATTTTGTTTCTTCTTCATTACTTCGCGAACTATATCACTCCTCGTTCATGTTTCTTTGCTTGTTGTTGTTGCGTTTCACTCCGCCAATCTCTTTCTTAAAAACACAACTGCTTTCCTAAAGAAATGAGTTTTCTAACTGTAGGAACGTGTGTTCGTAAGAGAGCAGTCTCGATAGTGCCAGAAAATATAAATGAAATGGAACATTGGCATATTCCTTCACCAGCAGCATATATACAGTATAGCCCATTGCATGCCCGGTACATTGTCAAATATGTTTTTGGTAAACCATGCGAAAGTATAATCCCCTGATTCTGAAAAAAATTATAATAAATAATAATGGTTCAACGCAACGTTTCATGTAACATGCTTTACCGTCCGTAGGGAGTTAAATTGTGCTGAATCGTACGTCTAACCAACGAGAGATGACTTTAATAACATATATCCACGATGCTATATAATTCATATATATATATATATATATATATATATATATATATATATATATATATATATATATATATATATATATATATATATATATATATCGTCGCAGTTTTCACAAAGTGACGGATTGCTAAAAAAAAATTTTTTTTTGGAAAATGAGTTTAGTCAATATTTGGACTTCAAAAACTGTTATCTTTCATTTCACCAAGTTTTAATCCTCAAAACTATCTAGTTTTCTAATTAAAATAATGACGTTTTTGTAAAATTGAAGTCAACTGTGGTTTTAAGTTTTCACGAAGTGACCGATTGCAGCCTTGTGCATGTATTACTGCATGTGTTTTATGCGAACGGCATGTTTTTAAGTTTTCACGAAGTGACACAATTCGATCACGCCACACGTGTGTTCCACGAAGTTGACGCGTGTCCATATACTAATGCACGGGAAACGTCAGTTCGTGAAAACTGCACAACAGCGTGTGCAGTTTTCACGAAGTGACTGTTTTGTTTATAAGTTTGTTACTCGTTTATAGTTATTTTCCTCTACAAAACGAATACAGTTACGTATCATATGAGATTTCAGCTTTCTAACAAAGTAAAAATTAATGATCTTCGAGATTAAAACGACATCGAAACCGTAGTTTTAAAACTTGACCAACTTCAATTGCTTATACTCGCAACGCGATTTTACCACGACGTGGACGAATATGTCACTTCGTGAAAACTGCGACGATATATATATATATATAATTCATATATGACGTTCCATTTTGTCTATGATACCTTACCGACGGTACCGTATTCAGGACTAAAACGGTGTTGTTATCAAAACGTTTTTTATGAGTACCTCACTGGTACTGACCAATTTGCAACTTTAAACTTCTTACCCATGTTTTTAAGTTTTGTTTTTCTTCAGTACCAATTTGATTAAATTAGCCGAAGTTGTCTTCTAATGGAACCTTTTATGAAGCAGGTCACATTAACCGCAACGTCAAACATTAATTGGTATTGCTGTAATTGTTTTTGCACGCATAATTCAAGTGAACAAACGACTGAATAAATAAATGGTTCCATTTTACCAAATTATTGAAGTCTAAATTACTGACAAACTATAACAGTTTAGATTCCTGATGTTGCAGTGTTGGACTGCCGAATACTTGTTTCTGTATTCATATGGACATGGGGCACCTATACGGACAGCGTATTATTTTCCTAGGACGAAAGTGGGCAATTTAAAAAAAAACAAAAAAAAAACACGTTTTTGTTAAAAGACAACATTCTCCTGAGGACTATCAGAGCATACTGATCGAAACGTCGAGTTGTAACCTCCAGTTCTTTTCAGAATTAATTACTACTCAATAGAGAATGTCACATGGTGTCGCCGCAATTAGTCTTACTTATCCTCTTCACCATGTAAAGCTACAAGTTTTACCTAAAAAGACAACAAGTTTTTAAAAATGGAAATTTTGGACCTAGGGGAAAAACATACGCATACGGACACATGGGTTTGGTACGCCACAAACTGAGTTCCCCGACTGTGCTCCTCGGGTGAAACGCAGCCGTTGGGTCAAAAGTCCCCTATAGCAGGACCGTAGCGAATGCATTATGTTTGGGGATGTGGAAGCCAATTTGCCGCCTGACTTCAGCGGCGGAAAACAATTGAAATGGCAGGGGGGCTGAAATGTTTTTTTCAAAAATGTGAATATCCTCAATATCGCTGGACGACGAGGGGAGGGGTAGGGGGACGGAGGTAGGCGTGAGGGGAACGTTTTGAGGGGAAAGCCGTGACACAGTGTTCATCCAAACATCACCAATCAAGGAGGTAGGCATGAGAAATCCCCCCCACGATTAATTTTTTTTTTTATCATCCCACACCCCCTCCTCCATTCCCCGCCTTTGGCTACGGCCCTACCGCCTAGGGTATCTGGTTGCGTCAAGGGCAACGCCCCCGTAGAACTCCATGTGGGCTAGCTAGACCCACATTTTAGGGAATATTTATTTTTAGCAAGCTCTTAGTTTCATTATGTCTTGTCTCTGAGCGAATTAGACAGGATTGTGCTTGCAATCGGTTTTGGTATTGTGATTGAAAGTTTAAGTCTTACTTTGTAGGTTGGTAAAAGTACATTTTCAAAAACCGTTCGTCACAATCATATTTTTATTAACCAAATTTAATATTTGTCTTGAAACTCATCGAGAACTTCACGCACGAATAAACTAATTTGCTTTTACTTAATATTGATTATTATTCCAAATTAAATTAAATAATTATACGATAAAGCTTTGTCAATAAAATATGTAGTCAAATTACATACATGTTTCGTTGAAACTCATTTTCATTTCTTAGAGTGTACATTTATGAATATTTCATGAGGAACAACAGCAATTTCTAGTGTAAACTATCTATCAACATCACTGGAATGTATTTTTTAAACAATTAGTTCGTGCATACAGCACAACAGTCTCAAGAAAAAGAGGCAGTCATATACTTTATGAAAAAATAACTCCTTGTTCTGTTCAGATTTTAAATCATTTAGAGGCTTCGAGATTAACTATTTTACATGAAATACTTATCATTTGTGCAAGGTCTAAAGCAGTGATATAACTAAAAGTTGTGATCTAAACACCGACTTTGTTTTTTTTACAGAATTCATCTACATTAAACATATTGGGAATACTTACTATTAAATGAAAAAAATACATTCGGGGAAAAGTTAAACTTCTTACATTAAAATGCGTGTGTTCAGTTTAAGCAGCTTTCTCTTAATAGTAAATAAAATGCTAACTGTATTATGTAAAAGGTCTATATATTCTTGACAATGGTAAAACAAGTTTGGGAAAGCGATCTAAAAATCCATTATAATTATCGTTGTCTTTGGTGGAACTGTCTGTTGTTTTTCCTAATTTAACCCCACACAAAAACGTACTAGCACTCGGCATTGGATCTTTCGCTGTTATGTTGGGCAAGACTTAGCAAATGTTTGTTACAATTATGCCACCCTACAGACTTTATTCGATTCGGTTGTTTATTTTAGCTGATTCTACACATTATTTATATTACACCAAAAAAATACGTTTCACAAAGTGTTCGCCATAAAAAAAAAAAATATAAAAAAAAATAATGAAAAAAAAAAATGATGTTCCCTTAAAGCTTTTAGAGAAGGTACAATATCAGTAATTACCTAGTTATAATCATTCTCAACAACTGGTCTGTCATAAGTTCTCTCATTTCACTGTTTGGTTGTTAAATATATGTCTTAATTCAAAGAAAGTAAGCAAAACTTATACAACAATTTTTCCGACATAACCAATTTTGTACCTTCCATTTAACAAGCACGACCCACCATGTAACCCAAACATTTAGCAACATTTTATCAGGTTGAGAGCATTCGTGACGAGACGACAATTATTATGTTATTGACGGGAAAATATCCTTTTACACACAGCAAATAATTTCAAGCATGAAACATTCACATCCGATGGAGGCAAGCTGTTGTGGCAATTTGTTCGCAACACCGGGCTATGCTCACCCGAATATTCAATCATTATTCAACTCATATGTTTCTGTTAAAGTGACCGAAAAATGTTACCAAATGTTATTATTTAGGTCTAAATTTGTTGTTGTGCTAACCTTTTTGAATAACAAATAACATGTCCTATACAAACCAAATATTTAAATAAATAAATAAATAAATAAATGCATTGAATAAATAAAATTAATAATAATAAACAATACCGTACATAACAGTTTAAAGTTTCGCTGAAAAAGAAATACTCTTGTGGTATTGATTGATAGATTGGGTGTTGAATCAACCACCTTTTTTTGAGTTTTGTTTTTCGAAAATATATTTCAAATTGGAGAAAATTATTGTTTTTCATCCACCCCCCCCCCCCCCCAAAGATTGTTGTTCACATCATCGCAACATATGATCAGGAGCGTCGCGTGCCATCATGCAGCATCGTTTATGAGTGGTTTTCAAAGTAAAATATGCGTGATGCAATACGCTGTGAATATAACACGTGTGTCAGCACGTGCATCACGCGCTTGTTATTGCTCGAACAGAATCCTAGTTAATTTGGGCGCTGTCATATTCAGAGTCCATGTCTCTAAGGTTTTTTGTCGGGAGACTGTTATAATCAGCTCCACCTTTTCCCCGTATATCCGAAACATTCAACAATATGAAGGCGTATGTTTTGCTTGATAACACTGACAAGCCTGTACCCACAATGTAAAAATGATATCGTTACCTTACATTGGGAGATTCTATTTCAGCAAACCTTTAATATGCAGATGGTATATACCCCACACCGAATTCATGAATAAATATATTCATCTCACCCCCTCGGTCCTGGCACATGGCCTATAATGTTTCAAGCTTAACTGTCGAACGTACAGCGTTTTCAGTTTAACGGTGCAAGAAGCGTCATCTTGCGAAAGCTTTCTGGCACCAAAGGGTGTCGAACAACACATAAATAACAGTTATCTTGAGTCACAGGCACTGGTATTGAGAGTAGTACCTTACAATTGTAGCTAGAACCCACGCAGAAAACTAGATCAAATTATGGTGTTACTATAACAAACTAAAATCTACTATTCAAACTCAAGCAGTACTGTTACTGATAAAAATAAGTTTTATTGTCGGCGCGAAATCTTCGTTAAGGTGCGATCATTTTTTAGGATTTGAAAAGTGAAATCACGCAGATGTCCAACCGCGGGCTGGTGTTCTTTTAAATTTCCATTTATAATAAGCAGAGGGGCTGTTGTTGTAAAGCTTGTGCAATACGGTCCTTTATAAAAGTCAATTATCTTCGCTTCGTAGTTGCTCTAATATTTCATGAACAGCTTCCTCGGTTTCATCGCGCTTGCCGAACGGCAGCCCACTGTGGTAAGACCTCCGGTCCACACCAGTACCCACCTCGTTGTCTCCTGCAAATCGCTTCCCAAAAGGCAGCCCACTGTGATATCCGCGCTTTCCGAACGGCAGGGCGCTGTGTAGTCGTTTGCCGTACATCAGGGCCGAGTTGAACCCCCTCCTTTCCATCATGGCGTCTTCCTCCGCTTCCTCCTCGTCCCGCTTTCCGAAGGGCATTCCGCTGTGGTAGCCCCGTCGATCCATGGCTGTTCTCTTGCCGAAGGGTAAGGCAGAGTGAAAACCTCGTTTCTCCAAATTATTACTGTCGTCATCTGCGGATCGCTTTCCGTATGATAAGGCGGAGTGGAACCCTGGCGTTCCGGCTGGCCTTTTTGAACCCGTCTGCGAAAAAAATAATCAGAATGATTAATTGTTTTATAGCTATCCCAAATCCATTTGACACTGATATGTAAGGACCTTTATATCACATACATTTTTATATCACTACTTTTTTTTATTAAGCTATGCTGGTAAACCGTGGTTCCATGAAATAAAAGTAAGCATCAAAGAGTCTGTGGCTAGACTAGTCAGTGGTTGGTACCAAGGCGTTCGCACAAAACAAACGGGTGATTACACAAACACGCTCTGTTTCATCGTACACAAACTCCTACCAAAAAAGATTTCAAGAAAAAAAAACACACAGTAAGGTTGATGTTAAGTCATTTGATGTTAAGCCCCGTTGCTTCAACTGTGATACCATCCGACTTGGGCTGTCTCTGATGATCGCCAGTTTATGTTTCATTGAGTTAATTTCATATGAGTGGGTGTGTTTGGAAAGACCTCATTCACCTTCAATATATTATTGCTTACATTGCATTAATACACAGAAGTAAACAAATGAGAAGTGCAAATGTAATATTCACGACAATTCCCAAGTGTCTGTTGGGATGAACGTCGCACACAACGGGCAATTGATTTGTCTGATCCGCAAAGAGCTAACTCCCAGTGCTTCCGATCCGATTCCCGCATGGCTCTGTAATATCGTCCATGCAGTGTAATAACAAGCCGTAAAATTAATTTAAAACTAAAGGTTCGCTGAATTTGATACTCACAACTATATAGTCTTGGTGATGTTGTTGTTAATTGCTGTTGTTTTTAGTAGCTTGTTTATGTGTTTTTCCAAAACCAAGTTAACAAAACCAAAGTTAACAAAACCAAATGGTCGAATTTTAATGTAATTAATTAATCTGCCTTATAAATAATTTTGTCTGACATATACATATAAAAGTCCCCTTTTCGTGAGCTCCTTATTACATACAAGATAACATTCTAGACCCCTCTTAAAATAATGAGGTCATTCCCGCATTTTCCTCATGATATGCTGAATAAAACTCTCACACTGTCTTGAAACAACCAGAAAACATCACATTATAACATTAACAATATGTATTCTCCAAAATAACATAATACAATAAATTTTGGAATAAAAAACGACAATGTTGATTGCACATGAGGTCTATTTTGGAGTGTCGTGGCCGAGCGGTCTAGCGCACCGAACTCAAGTTCTGGTGTTGCCAGCAGCAGGGTGTGGGTTCGAGCCCCGGTCGTGACACTTGTGTCCTTGAGCAAGGTACTTAACCATAATTGCTTCGTCCTTCGGATGGGACGTAAAGCCGTAGGTCCCGTGTGTTGTGTAATGCACGTAAAAAAGAATGCGCCTTGAGCACCACTTAGTTGGTGGATACGTGCGCTATATAAGTCCACACATTATTATTATTATTATTATTATTAGTATTCTTATTCTTATTATGATCTGCAGGAAAAATGTACTCAGATGAATTACAAAAACACCTGAACGTCACGTCGAGTCAATTTTGTACAATTCATTTTTTTGCAAAAGCAATTAAAATCTCAGAAATGTCAATAACAAGTAGGGCCCATTGTAAGATGTAAAAACGACGTTATTGTAAAATTGTAATAATCAAATTATGCTGTCAGTTTTAGTAACGTTTGCATTTATGCTGAATGCGTCCAATAAGCTGTTATATATTTCATATGGCTCAACCGTTTGGCAATAATTGCCATCGTAAGGTGTCATTGTTTTGGTAAAAAGCTATTTTCAAACGACACGTTCATCCTAAGTTGTCGTTATCTTATTAATATATTATTAATAGATACAAGCGCTATACATGTTATTCTTATTATCGTTATTAGTCCATGTACATTTGCCGTGTACTTATCTAGAAGGCATTGCCTCGTGTGGTACTCTTTCGAGCGACACACGTCCATACCAGTGTAAAGACTTCTTTTCCCGCATCGAAGCAACGTATTCGAATGAGTGACACATCTTGAAATGTTTGTAATCATACGGTACTACGTCATGATGACATATAACATAATCTAATAAATAAACGTAAGAGACATCTATGACGTTGCACATTCCTAAAAAGCGAGCATTATAGGACCAAAATTTGCACCTCCCAAAAGAAATTACATATTTTTCAATTTGAACCAATAAAGGCCGAACGCTCTTATAAATAAATAATGTGTCTCGTATAATTATAAGCAACGTATGCGCTGATTGGTCGGCGATGGACCATTGTTTTTGTATGTCCTTCTAATGAGAACTCTTACCAAAATTCAAACTTTAAATGACTTAAATTTCGGACAGCGATTTATTCCATCATCCGCTGTAAATTTACAAAGTTGTACGTTTGTTGGTCATTTTAATTACCGAATTTATACATTACCTGTACTAAACCTCATGAAAACTGAGGTTATAGAAAACCCGCACATCAACACAATCATAATGCAGTGACGATGCATTATATCTATTATATTCCATAGTATTTTTGTAATGGTGCTCTTTTAATGTTATTGTCGTATAGATTTGTGTCAACAGTTATGACGTCATATTGACGCATAATTTCATATCGAAGATTATGCCATTTCACTCTGAATGTGATGATAAACCTCAAAACTTTGGTTTTTCAAAATGTGACTCGTAGGAAGCAGGTAGGAATTTAAGTTACTTAGAAGAGAGATTCTTAAAATGAAATTTTCAGAATGACAAATTAAAGAGGAATTTCCCCTAAATTCAACTATAGAATGATTAGAAACAATCTTGATTCAAATAGAGTAAGCATACAGTCCTGTACCATCCTGCTGCCATTATACGCTATCGTTATTGTTGGCAAAACTACTTCTAAAAGTATCATACGGTCTAGCGCACCGAACTCAAGTTCTGGTGTTGCCAGCAGCAGGGTGTGGGTTCGAGCCCCGGTCGTGACACTTGTATCCTTGAGCAAGGTACTTAACCATAATTGCTTCGTCCTTCGGATGGGACGTAAAGCCGTAGGTCCCGTGTGTTGTATAATGCACGAAAAGTGGATTGTCGTGGCCGAGTGGTCTAGCGCACTGAACTCAAGTTCTGGTGTTGCCAGCAGCAGAGTGTGGGTTCGAGCCCCGGCCGTGACACCTGTGTCCTTGAGCAAGACACTTAACCATAATTGCTTCTCTCCACCCAGGGGTTAAATGGGTACCTGTGAAGGCAGAGATGGTTTGCTCTCTATGCGCTAGAAATGGCAGCAATTGAGCTGTATACTCCCCAGGGAGCTGAGATGGTTTCAGGAATGATTTATGAGCCTTATGAGCCTTATGAGCAGGGATAATAATATAATGCGCCTTCAGCGCCACTTAGTTGGTGGATACGTGCGCTATATAAATCTATACATTATTATTATTATTATTATTACATTAAACAGTCAATCTGTGAAATTTTCAGCTTATTACGGTGTGTCGTTTAGAGAAAATGTTGAAATTGCATTCAAATTTGTGATATTCATTCTGTTGATTTTCTTTTGTCCCTGGAGGACAACAGTTCAGTTGGGAAATCGTTCAACTAAACATTGGTAATGGTACCAAGCATCTTTAAAAACATTGGTAATGGTACCAAGCATCTTTAAAAACATTGGTAATGATACCAATCATCTTTAAAAACATTGGTAATGGTACCAAGCATCTTTAAAAACATTGGCAATGGTACCAAGCATCTTTAAAAACATTGGTAATGGTACCACGCATCTTTAAAAACATTGGCAATGGCACCAAGCATCTTTAAAAACATTGGCAATGGTACCAAGCATCTTTAAAAACATTGGTAATGGTACCAAGCATCTTTAAAAACATTGGTAATGGTACCAAGCATCTTTAAAAACATTGGTAATGGTACCAAGCATCTTTAAAAACATTGGTAATGGTACCAAGCATGTTTAAAAACATTGGTAATGGTACCAAGCATCTTTAAAAACATTGGTAATGGTACCAAGCATCTTTAAAAACATTGGTAATGGTACCAAGCATCTTTAAAAACATTGGTAATGGTACCAAGCATCTTTAAAAAGTGAAATGTGTAACACATTTGGAACTGATAACGGCCGTGATCATGTATACACAGCAAGTTTACATTATAATGCGTACAAACAAAATAATGTGGATGCATTGATACCATTCATATATAGTTGATAACGCAACGGAATACATATATAAACTGATAATAACACTTTGGTTTTCTATACATTTCGTTCTCATAAAGTATGGATTCATTGAAAGACGTTTTTACTGATGGTTTATAATCACTTTAAGACCCAATTGTCGCCTTTTTACTTATAATGTCAGCGGCACCTACACCTGACGTCGACATCATCTCATATACTGCCGGAATGCGAAACTGATTCCTAACCTTTCTATAAGACTCGCTCATTGACATCAGTCGGCGGGTGTGTTTGCTCTGTCAGGAAGCCACGATCCTGCCTTCGAGGAAGTCGGGATAAAAAAAATGGATTACAACCTTAATGGAATCTCATTTGCCGACCGTCACTCCTCGCAAAATATACGAGGAGGAATTACGGTCATTGATTGAGGACAGGCTACGTGGTGATATATGACTACATTTGTATTTTAATTATTTGGTATTTCTAAACCCCGAGGGTTTCTCATTATCTTGTTCCTACTTCAACGGCATCACAAATATCGCTAGATAAACTTTTGGCCTATGTCTGTTTTATAGAAGAGCCCTGTAATTTACGGTCTAAATGCGTTCATCTCAGAGAACATGTTGATAGATTTACGTCATTAAAAGACGTAAGTAATGATATTTCCAAATTAATAATTATTGCTAACACAACAACATGAACCGTTGCCCAACGAGTACGGGCGCCCCTATCTTGAGAAAAGAACAATGATTATAATCCAGGAAAGTGTCCTTATAGTCTTGCTGTATTGCAGTGAAACCATGAACCACACATAAACCTCAATGCCTACATTTAGCAGACCTCATTTGAAGAAAGACAGGTCTTATATTTCAAACTTTGTTTGAAGGTGTCCCAACCGAAATTCCAGAGTCACTCCTGATAAACAACAGAAATATAAAAAAAATATATAAAAAATACAGGCATTTAACGATGAGAAATCTAGGTTCATATTGTGCCATCATTTCCTACGACCAAAACAAACACACACAAAATACAAAAATACAAAAAATAAAAAAATAAACATTTAAAATCCACGTTGCCTCAAACGATTGTTCGAAGGATGACCCTGATCCGATCTTGATCAAATTTTAAACGCGAGGATAGCAAACAGTTAATGGTGTATTACCCTTCTGTCTGCATAGCGTGATCGATGAGGACATTCTTAATCCCTACCTGTTGAACTAGAGTTTAGCTAGAAGCGCCATCTGCGCTGTAATGTCATGTCGATGGCTGTTTTGTGTAGTATAATATTTCAACAAATGAATTAGAAACAAATTAACAGTTACAGGTCCGACTTTCTACCATGGGCGTACATTTTATTCTGCCATGGTGTTTATGTTGGGCGAGCTGTAAAATATGAACACAATAATAATACTGTCCTTTTCTTGTCTCTCTCTGTGACCAAGGTTCAAATCCAACCTAGTGTTGACACGCCGAATAATTCTGTAATTCTTACTTAACGTTTGTTTGAGAGTTTGCAGTCTCCAGCGTCACTGTATTTTAACCCTCACCCCCTCTCTGAAACCAAAGTGTATTCATTATATCCCCTTAGTTAAAGCTAGGATACACTTTAAGCATTGTTCATGGTGTTATTTCTGGAAATCCTGTTTATCAGACCATTGCTATTGCCTTTTTAGGAAGAAAAAAACAAAAATAAAAAATAAAACATGCATTTTTCGCATCTCAATGCATTGCTTTCGAAAATTTAGTTGAATTGTAAGTGGGTGACCAACTGAATAGGCCTAAGTGATTTTGGATTTATTGTAAATTGATTTATTTTCAATCACCCATTGTGAAATGTGCAATTTGAATTTTTTCCCCTTTTCTCGACTAAAGTAGCAATTTTCACTCCAAAAAGAAATTACAAATTGCCAGTACAAGAGCAGAAACATGGAATATATTTTTGTTCTACCTTCATATTCGAGAAGTAAAGTCTTGTGCACTGTTTTATTTGCTTTTAGAAAAAAAATTAAGGCCTACTTTTAACGATGGGAAATCGTATTGTGGTTTCTGTAATTAATTACACGCTTATAATATACTGCTATTTTATATAAAATATTATCAAGACAGAATAACCACTTACATTGGCCTAATGGGCAAACATGTTCACTTGTGCTACATAGTGAGCGTGTTTTATTTTCACTGTGACCAAAATATGTTTTACATTAAAACATGCAATGGCCGTCTATTCTATGAGTTACTAAAATCGCAGGGGATCGAAACGGGCGTAGTCTTGGGCTTGTCACATGGAGTACAATTTCAACATCGAATGATTGCATTTAAAACAAGGAATCACTCTTGAAAGAGTTACATTATGTAGATAGATGCAAGTTAAGCAGAGTAACCTTAGCACCCTTATGCTATGGTCCCACAGGAATATTTCGATCTTTCTATCGAAATATATTTCGATTCCTGTTTTTTTGGTTATTTTTAATAATTTCGTCAAAATCTCGTATAAATATCGACAAAATATCTGTTTTCCGTGAGGAAATTTTTATTTTTGTATTTTCTCGACAATTTCGATTCATTTTCGATTTTATTTCGACGACTTTCGACTGTTTAGATCATTTCGACTGGCATTTCGACAAAATTCAACTGTTTAGACTGTTTAGATTGATTTCGATTTTGTTTCGAATAATTTTCGATTGTTTTAAAAAATTTGGACAAATGTTCCGATTTATTTCGACTGTAACGATTGTTTAGACTATTTAGAGAGTTCAGATTTATTTCGACTGGTTTTCGAACTTTTAGACTGTTAAGACTATTTCGATTTCATTTTCGATAGTTTCGATAAAATGTCGACAAAATTTCGATAAATTTGATCGAAACTTTATCGAAAAATATTGGTCAGGTTTAATAATTTTCGATTAATGATTTTTTTTTCGACAAATCTCTACAAATCTCGACAAATATCGACAGTTTCGATTTTTTTAGACTCTTTAGACTTTCGACTTTTCTCGAGAAGATTTTGTAAAAAATCTAAAATCTTGACGAAACACGATCTAGAGAGTCGAAATCTCTGTGGGACCATAGCATTAGGAAGAAATATTTTAAAGGATGTTTGATAGCATCATCAATTTTAAACCACGTATTTTTATGTGACACTGATTTAAAAAAAAAAAGATTTCCTATAGTGGCTTTCAAAATACGCACTGATTTGATTTAGTGTAAAACATACAATGCTCAAATGAAGCAAACGGTCTTACCGCTTGACTTCACCTCCATAATACAAAACAGACATTATTAAATTTGGAGTCATTCAATGTTGTGAAAAGGAGAATTAAATTGATTCGTGTGAACCTGTAACTTGTCAAAATATGAAGGTTACATGTTCAAGTTATTTCAGAATCCCTTGAAAGCATGTGAACAATTGATTTTCTCCTTGTCAAATAAACGTATTTGGATGTTAGTTCGATTTCTCTTAGAACTTGAACATTACTTCATCGACTTGAATTGATTGTAGCCTTTACCACTCCTCAGCGATGAATTCAATGTAAACGTTTGCTTTCAGCATGTATTCCCAGTTGTTATGTGATGTACACACGAGGTCATTGAGCTCCCAAAACCTTAAATCGCCTCCACAATGGTTTCATATGCTCTTATGTAAGGAATTGGACGCCACGCCCCACTGATTGTATGTAAAAAAGACTACTTCAGAAATACACACGTGCGTTGCATCTCGATTTAGATGGCATTGAAGAAACGGGTGTTGAGTGTAGTTGCAGCATCGATAGCAATATTTTTCGTGAGGTAAGCCAAAGTTATATAGTATTAAGATCATTAGCATTACGCAAATCGGCTAAAGGCCGGTTGAAACATTGCGCGAATGTGAAAGCGAAGCGAATTACTGTGACGTTGACAATGAAGTCGCACTATGTCACCATTATTTATGTCATAAGATTCGCTTGGCTTGTGCATTCACGTATGAACCGGCCTTATAACGCAAAGTGTAATTTGGTATTTGCGAACAAAGTTCTACAGCAATACACGTGTGCGTAATAAAACTTGTAGGACTGGCATCGAATAATGCGCTTATTTTACGTGAAATGCGCGCAAATACTCAACATAATTTGATTGGCCAATATAAGCCATTGATTGACGTAACAATGTGATTGGCCAATCACAAGCAACGTAAAGTTCAGTCGCACTAGCACTGTGTGTAACATGCACCCCCTCAATTATGTCAAACTATAATTTCAGTCATAGCAAAATAAACTGGTGAAGTTATGTCTCCTAAAAGGCCAATTTTTCAGAGTTAATTGCGATTTTTTTTTTTTCGCTACGCATAAGAATATGCTTAGCACGTTTCATTGGTGACACTTATTAATATTTTCTTTTACAAGATTGATATAGTTTCAAATGATATAATATACAATTGTAAAAAAGCGTCGCTCTGATGACCACCGCTGTTATTGATAGCTCTATAAAATAACACCGCATGTACTCCACCTTCTCGGGAAGGCCATAACTAAGAACGCGAATCGAATGCTTAGCGATTTTGACATAACCAATTCGCGGTGAATGATTCGCCCTACAAGGCCGGCTCATACTTCACGCGAATTTAAAAGCGAAGCGAATTTGAATGGCGTCACCAATATATTAACAAAGCATGATTCCATTATCAATGTCACCGCAATTCGCTTCGATGTAGCCTTTGCAAGAAATATGAACCAACCTTTTAGTTGAAATGTTCTACAAAGCATTCGCGCCAATTTCATGTTTTGATGTCACACTTTGATTTGCGTTCGCGTTAAACTATTAACCGGTCTTGCCGGTATTGCGTTCCCAAGTTTTGTTGCCAAGCTACAAGACAAGCTCAAGATGCAAAAGAGCAATATACACATTTGGTAATATGTATCATGAATGTATGTACATGTATCCATTCTTATACAAGATATTAAGATATGTATCAAAGCCAACATAGGAAAGTTGCAGCTATTTTAATTTAGTGAAATGAGTGAAAATGCATCAGATTGTTTGTATTCATTCCAACGTGGAACTTCCGCCGTCAGATGACAGAAATTCATTACAAAAAAAAAGTCCCCCCGGGAAGTTTGATGCCATCATCAACTTGACAAGTAATTTGTATAATAAAAAACAAAATACAACTGTGATAGTGTCTAATTTTATAATTTTGTATTAATATTTTTGTTTGTTCGAAATTACCAATAGAGTATGGTGGCTTTAAATGCTGAGTTAATCATCGGTACACATTTATAGTCAAGGGAGGCAAACGTGACAGATGACGCATTACACGCAAGGTGACATGGATTGTTTATCGCTGGCAGATCAATAATTACCAAGAGCAATGAAAATATTGGACCTGTGAAAATTACACAGGTGAATTTCCACTGCTGACTTCATTGTGTAAAATACAAGGCTGTTCACGCTTTGGAGTCTGCTTGGGATTAGTTCAACGAAACAGAGTAAACAAAACTATATCCTTTTGACAATTTCCACCGCTCAAGGAAAGTTTCAAAACAGGAACATGTCCTAGATTGTGAGCAATTAACGTCCTGTATTCGGTATTTGGCAATACTTGCTTTGGTATTTGGCCCGCGTATGAGTATTTCAATATTTCAAGGCATGCTTCAGAAGTGAATTATGCTCCCATTTTAAAAGCATGGTAGACTCTTCTTCCCTGATTAAACTCATTATTGGTTATCACCAGATTACCACATTACTTAAATATTATCTAAAATGTTACTTGGTATGAAGCTAGTTCGGACAACAAATATCAATCATCCTGAAAAAATGATTCCGTCTCAAGTGCTTTCATCTTTAGGAAAATAAAAATGATCAAAAAAAGAAAAGAAAAAAGAATTAAACAATTAATTAGACTGAAATACACAATAGACCTCCTGTTCATTTTCTCAAAAAACATAAATTATCACAGATTAACAATTAATTAGACTGAAATACACAATGGACCTCCTGTTCATTTTCTCGAAAAACATAAATTATCACAGATTTACAAGAAACTTACTCGGTGTAAAGTTGATGATGGTATAAAAACATACCTTAAAATATTTCAGTAACCTACTGTAATTTAAGACAAACTAATCAAAACTTCTGGAAACTTAAATTCCACGTTGAATTGAGTACGGACACTTTGAATGCATTTTCACAATGAAACGAGCTTTAACCAATGACCGGTTGGTTTTTATAAAAAATTCTTGTTTCTTATAAAGTATGGATGCATTTCCGTAACTAAAACTGTATAGCTTTATGAGATTTAGTGTGAGTGCCCAACTGCCTATTGTTAATTTGTGACTGAACCATGAAGGAAAAACGATTGTCCACGTTCTGTCTTTTGAGTTTGTCTAATTGTTTATAATTAAAGTTATTCTGCGACGCATTAGGTGTTATCATGTCTAGTGACAAATACATAGAAATCCAAGGATTCAAATATTGGAAAGGACAATGGACGTGCAAATGTCTCTTGTAATAGGTCCCCAGAGAGTGGACACTTAGAGGCGCAACGTGACCGACTTGCGCATCGCATATATCAAGCGAATTTCTCAGAGGTATAACACCTTTGACTTTACGGTGTTGTGTAAAATCGCTTCCGGGGAAGGGTAATTGTCCCCTATAGTGATGATGATGGGAAATGAAAAGAAGCAATATTAATTTCCCCCATAGCTATCTTCTCCCGTTGAGGAGGGCGCAAACAATTCGTCGCAGTTTTCAGGAAGTGACATATTCGTAAAATCACGTTGCGAGATGAAAGCGATTGAAGTTTGTATAAAGTTTTAAAATCGCGGTTTCGATGTCATTTTAATCTCGAAGATCATTAATTTTTACTTTATTACAAAGCTGAAATCTCGAATGAAACGTAACTGTATTCGTTTTGTGGAGGAAAATAACTATAAACGATTAACGTGATTATAAACCAAACCATCACTTTGTGAAAACTGTACACGCTGTTGTCTAGTTTTCACGAAGTGACGTTTCCCGTGCATAATATAGGAACTTGCGTCAACTTCGTGGAAAACACGTGTGGCGTGACCGTTCGCGGCACTTCGTGAAAACTTTAAAATATTCCGTTCGCATAAAATGCATGCAGTAATACATGCACAAGGCTGCAATTGGTTACTTCGTGAAAACTTAAAACCACAGTTGACTTCAATTTTACAAAAATGGCATTACTTTATTTAGAAAACTAGAGAGTTTTAAAGATTAATACTTGGTGAAATGAGCCAGTAATTTTCAGTCACTGTATTCAACTTAAACTAGGACACCGATTACATGCCCTATTGAAAGGCTACTCCGATCTTGTCTGTTTAAGTCCAAGTTACATGATTCCAATTAATTTGACATTGTACCGTATCTGGATGATTGAACTTAACGGATGCGAATGCATTGGTATTTGAAAATGTACCTTCCCTCTATCCTTTTTGCTTTACAAGGAAAACAAACATATTTAGATAACCTTCATGCTGGGACTATAATGTGCCCTTATTTTGGGGCACACAACGAAAACAAAACTGTTTCTTTTTGTCATCAAGAAAATTGTAAAAACGCATCCAGATGTTTTTATTTTTTTAAATAGTTATTTTAAATAATTATTAGTTTTTTTAATTTCTGTTTTAGTCTAACGTGTTATTATCGAAATAGTACTATTTTAGAACAAAAACCGTATTGACAATAATGTCACCTTTCGTAAGAAAGTCGTAACAACCCCAGACAAAGGATGATGGGGTTTTAACACCATGTAAGTTTGAAATTCTAAACTCTACACACTAGACTTTGATCATAAAACATTTCACAAAATAAGTATGGCCCCTCATGTCTTAAAGGGTAAAGTCTAACACCGGTTATAAACCTGATAGAACACACGAATACTGAATTGTTATCTGAAAGCTATCTCGCATTTTTGAGAAAACACGAACAACTTGCAATTTAAACCATACGTCAAAGTTGTTTTCTGTAAAAACCACAATTTGTATACTACGATTTGGATGACGCATCGAGCTGAAACTTTGAAATGTTGTTTTTGTAATGAATATTGTTATTCAAAGAAGTATAGACTAAGGGCCTATTCAAACACGCGTTTGCGCCAATACTGTCAGTGTTTTAATCCTTGGTTATATCATGGTTATATGACGGGGTATGAAATAAAACATCTACAATCAGAGTCGCGATTTGTTTTTTTGCAGCCAAGAATTGACCATACGTTCTATAAGCTGTTATAAATGTAATTAATACACCGAGTTTTTGAGTTGCTTGGCATAATGGTTCACACGTTCACCAGCTCTCAGTGACGAAGACCGAGTTTGATTCCTCATGTGGCCGAATTTTTATTTTATATATTTATTTATAGTGAAATATATTTGTTGTATCAACTTTTATTATATTTCAAAATTAATTCAGAAGCAAATCCTGTCTTTACAAAAGGGCAGATCAGGCCAAAATGTAAGTATTTTAAGTATACGAATGTATAACAAGAAGGGGCGATTGTACAATGAAAAATGGTTTCTGCCGACAATAACAATCTCATTCCGATCGTTTCTCCTTTTCGAATCGAGTGAGCCCCTGCATCACTATTCCATTAATGAGTGTTTCCTTTAATAAGAATTCCTGTTTACAGGCTACCATACATGGAGACAACATCTGATGCTCATCGATAACGATCTAAATTAGCAACCTGAAAAACATGTCACACACAATGTGTATCAAGCTGGAAATCTCGTACCGCCTGGTATCATTATTTCCCATTGCATTGCGAAGTCACTGCTGGAACAATTAAAATATGATATGACATGACATGTCACTTGTTCGCCATATGTTAACATAGTCAAGCCTACTAGAAACTTACACAAATAATTAGGCTATTTCACAGTTCCTTCCGATTGGTGGAAGTGAAAATATCATTGATATAAAAACAGTATAAGAACTTGGAACCATCAGATGAATTACATTTCTATTTAAACCAAGATGATATAGTAAGGATATATATATTATTAGTAACCTTCCTCACGTATTGGACTTGTAAATTTCGGAAGCGATCACATTTGCAACGTGTTCAGGTCAAGGGATTTGTTTGAAAGCTGATATCGCTTTGTTCACCGCTTGAAACATTTCAAAGGTCAAAAAAGATGGAACGGTTGTCTTGATTTGTGTCTTAAAATGCATATGTGAAAGTTTATCTTTGTGGGACAAGCATTATGTGCTAATATGTTTCGTTACGTATTCCTTAACATCAGAATAATTTTCTCCAAACCTTTGGGAGTGGCACGGTTTAAAGTGATAGTTTCAGAGGTATCGGAGCGATAAATGTAATTTGAAACAGAATTAGTTCGCTACCCAAATGCCACTCATCACAACGTTTTGTCAATCTTTTTCTCTTCGTTATTATTCAAAACAGTAAAATGCCTTAGTCCCCAAACGCAAAACTCCTGGTAATCGTAGACAGCCTGGTCAAGTGTTTTCCCAATAGCCAAGCTTCATTACCAACAATATATCCACATTGACGTTAACGAGTAAGCATATCCTGTGGGGAAATTCGCACTACATCAACGGCCTATAACACACACGTTTTACGATATGACTTTGAAAAAGGCGCGCGTAACCACAATCAGGGTCCGCAGAGCTTTCCTTGTGGGCTACAGTATCAGTAGTGTGAACGAGGTCATGCTATCATTCCCTTCTGCCGTAGGGGGAGTCAACGGTCTCATATACAACCTCTGATCCTCATTGTGAAACGATGTACATTGAAGGGAAGGTGGTACACTATTGATTATTAGTGTTGGGATGGTTAACCGAAACTGTACTGTTTATAAATTTGCTAACCGGCTAACCAAAACCAATAATTAAATTTTTTTTTTAAAGAATTTGCCCGTTTTGTTGTCCTAGACTTTCTTTTTTGCTGCATTGCTTTAAAAAAAATAATTACAGGATGTTTATTGATGCTTTTCGATTGAAATGTTATATACATTGTGCTATTTGTCGACGATCTAATTTGTGTGGCCGTCAGGTGCCGACTTTCGGTTAGCCGGTTAACCGACCGTGAAAGATTCAGTTAAACGGTTAGCGAACTAACCGGTTTTAAGTGAGATAATTTAGGTGAGAATTTAGGTGAGATAATTATTTCTTCAGTTCGATACTATTATTTCATCTTTCTTAAAAATGACAGTACCTCAAAATTATTTTATTAGCATTACACCTAGTCAGTTCCTCCTTCAATTCGACCTTTTTGGTAATTTATTAACTACTAATTCTTTAGGCCAACAAAAAAAGTCTGTGGTTTCTGGAAATCAGTCGACTTCAAAATCGGTGTGTTGACGCGCCATCTTTTTTTTTTTTTTTTTTTTTGCCAACAGGGAAATACATGATACATTGTATACGCAGGGACCAAATTTCCCATATACAAAGTATGGTTGCTAAGAGCGGCCTTACAAATCGGGCAAACGTTCAACAAGTCGTTTGAAGCAAGCACAGCAGAATTCCAATTGATCCAGCAATTTTGGCTGCAATT
Organism: Zoroaster sp. YZ-2022; assembly: GCA_029582265.1. NCBI lineage: Eukaryota > Metazoa > Echinodermata > Asteroidea > Forcipulatida > Zoroasteridae > Zoroaster > Zoroaster sp. YZ-2022. Next base: position 11,095,862 of record CM055829.1, on the reverse strand, counting down.
GGACAGTTTCATAGCAAAAAAAATAAATAATAAAACAAATAAATCAAAAAAAAAAAAAAAAATGCCGATGCGCGGGTCTGAGGCGACGCGCACGGATACCAGAAACCAGAGACTTATTTTGGCCTTTTTAAGTTTAAGGGCTAAGGAAGGTTCCTTGGAGTATCGGGGCGACTTCATGGCAGGCAACAGGGTGCATGTTTGCATATGCCATTCATGCAATGCACTTATCAATTGCTTCTTTTACGGCGCCAAGTCCAGCGACCAATTAATTTCACTCAACAGTTAGGTGTTCGTACACCTGAATTTTTTACAATTATAACACCGTTTTTGATCGAACAACCCTTTGGTGACAACGACACGTTCTGCAAGAGAGATTGATCCCGAATTTGAATAAATTTCAGACAATAAACCTTGTCAGTGGAAACAAATACATCTGAGCGCCACTAAGTCCAAAACAAGTCTCCGGTTTCTGGTCTCCGCGCGCGTCCCCTCAGACCCGCGCGTCCCCTCACACCCGCGCGTCCCCTCAGACCCGCGCGTCCCCTCACACCCGCGCGTCCCCTCAGACCCGCGCGTCCCCTCACACCCGCGCGTCCCCTCAGACCCGCGCGTCAGCATTTTTAATGTTCTTTTTTTTGTGCTATGGAACGATGTCCAATTGCAGCCAAAATTGCTGGATCGAATGGAAGTCTGCCGTGCTTTGTTTTAAACGACTTTTTCACATAGGGGTAATGAACGTTTGCTTGATTTGTGAGGCCTCTCTTAGCCACCATACTTTGTATATGGGAAATTTGGTTCCCATGTATACAGTGTATCACGTATTTCCCTGTTGCCCCCCCCCCCCAAAAAAATGGCTGAAAAAAAGCGCGTCACCACACCGATTTTGAAGCCGACCGATGACCAGAAACTGGATACTTTTTGGCCTATTATCTAACTGTAATAGATACATAAATAAACTGATATGAGTATGACATACGACCATTACAACAACAAAGGTGCATACTGCTTCGTTTGTTTAAGCTTGGCAGACCCTTATCCAAGGATACTCAGTGATCACTCAGTATAAGATATCTTTTTGCAAAAGCTACTTTCAAAACGTATTTTGCTAGTATCAGCAGTATATCCGGCGATGTCGGTACTAATGGGCATGCATCAGTTACAGTAACAGGACCGTACACTGGACCTTGTTACATGACATCAATGACTAAGAAAATGGTTTAATTTGCCGCCTGTTAGAAATGCTCCCGTGCCTTGTCCTAAACCGAACCCGGAAATTTCATCAGATTACCGAAACCCTCAACTCTTCTGGCCTACAGACCGTCTTGAGATTGCATTTCAATTTACCCATCTTCACTTCGAGCACTAAAAATTTAGAATATCCGGTTATGTACAAAGGTGAACATAATATTGGCATCACGGCCTATGCAATTCTAAAACAGTCACTGATCAATACAACCAATGATTTACTCTTTTTCATCTATGTTTACTTAGTCAAATGACGTCATCGAAGTTTTGCAATTAAAATGTGCACAACATAAAGTTTGTATTAGACTATGTGCAATAGCTGCATGAAAGTACAACTTAGGTTTGGATAAATACATTGCCCCCTGAAATGAAATATTGGAAATATTTAACATTATTTGTGAGTTTTCACTGACAAGACCTTTACAACAACAAAAAGTAAGAGGACCATGAATCCGTTATTTTGGCTTATGCCAATGAAGAACTTCAAAAAATTATAACGTCGATGATTGTATCAAACAATCGTACATATCTAAAATACATGTAAACGTGTTTGTAACAATTGCATTCGCTAATATTACGCAGATTGGCCAAATTGGTTTACTGATTGTAAAAATAACAATGTCAGGATTTTGCGTTTATGCAAATGAATAACGAATTGATGCAAATGAGGTAGCTATCAAATCACATAATTGTGTATCTTTTTATTGTATTATCAAATAGTAATATGTATGATATAATGCTCTAGGCTCAAGGGGGCGAGATAGCATTCAAACTTGAGTGTCACTTACACTGTTTTTACATGTATTATTTACAGAGAATACACATCACATATCGTCCCTAATTTTCCATAGTGACCAATTCCGTCTTTTTTTCAATTTTAAGTTTTCCCGCCCATTAGTACATTCAGGAAGAGACCTACCATTGTATCTAATCCACATGCATGTATTCCTTATAGTTTTGGAGATAGAGCATGCATTCAAATGACGAATGCTCTAACTGGCTATTTTAGTGAGTTGGCAAAGTGACCAATACCGCATTGGGCACTATGCCAACTTAATTCGGGATTGGTCACTATGGCAAATTAGAGACGATATGTACAGTCTAATGGCAGAATCCTGATGACTGCATACATAAACATAATGGCAACCGTTATAAACTTGACGAGACTGGAAGGAACAGTATTTTGAGCCCTGTTGATATTACCGTATACTAAAATAAATAAACCACCTTTTCTACAGTAAATATTTCATGGTAGCGTTGATACGGCATGCTAAATTTATTGAAGAGATTCGGATTGTACGTCCACACACGATATCCATTCCTCCAAATTTGAAAGCTGCCATCTTACCAGTAGATTATCAGTCTGTTGGTTGTCCATAGAACAAAAAATCCATTTGAGTGCTCCGTTCCTTTGAACGACACAAAGTCGGCTAAGCACACAGAATGACCTTTACAAACGCTGTGCGACCTTTAGAGACAATACATTTGGCTCAAAGGTATTTTGGGGAAATCAGACTTTAAAAAGATCACAACATAATAAAAACCAATCTGTGCATTCAAGCTCATCTTGCATTATGAAGTAATAGTTGATCTAAACCAGTATCCACATCCTTAACTTTACACAAAGCAATTTTAACGTAAAACTGATCAGTTATGTATTTCAGGATACCCATTTTATATAAGGACTTAAAAAGGCTAAGTGGAGAGAGAACAAGAACGAGAACGAGAACGAGAACGAGAACGAGAACAAAAACGAGAACACACGCACATAGGGGGGTTTTAACAGTTAAGGGCAGGTCACACTGCAGCGATAACGAGTAAGGAGAACGAGAGCGCTGCTAATGAACGCCATCGATTGGTTAAATAAGCGTGCGCGTATTCCGCGCGGTACAATTTAACCAATAGAATGCGTTCTTTTGCATCGTTTTCGTTATCGTTATCTTGTAATCGCTGCAGTGTGACCGGCCCTTTACGGGTCATGTATTTATCCGTGCGATATAACGAAAAGTAGGAAATCTATGGTGACTTGGTGAACTGCACCTTTTACTGATCGATTGCACCCACGCATGGCGCAGTAGGGGTATGTGTAACCACGGATCCCTTACTTCGAATCCGCGGTGTACCCAATCACGATTGCTTAATCAACACCACTGTGTAAACAGTCATTTGTCAGGCGGATTCTGTAGCCACCATCTACAGTATCAGCCTGATTCAATGCGTGCGTGTATACACTCACCATTGAAGCCCGTTGTGCTTAGAATAATACCATTGTTGTTCGAAAGATATCAAAAATGATTTCGCGTGGTAATTCAAGACGATTATATCCTTGGGGGCAATCGGTATTCAAACCCAAAACATTTGAAAAAATACCATGTACCTTGGAATGACGAATAATGGCATTGTATCAATGGCCAGGAGGCAAAACAGTTGATGGGACAAGCGTAGGAGCATGTACCAGGGAGTTGTTCTTTAAAAAGAACATATTTTCACTTTCGAGGCTGCTGAAGATGAGCTTTAAAAAATTAACTAAATACAAATGAACGCATGAACATAAACCGACCGTTTTTATGCTCCAGGCAGAAACAATCAATACTTCTTGTATGGTTTTATAATGATTAAATATTTAAAAAAAGTCTTCTTGAATGCATTCATCAAACATGACATGATCCTTAGATATTGGTAATCTATTTAAAGGGAAGGTATTACATTGATATTTGGAAAAGAATATTTATTTTACTATCTAGTTTTCAGGTAAAACTTGGATAAGTAAGTAACACTAATTGCGGAGACACCATGTGAAATTCTCAATTGAGTAGTAATTAGTTCTGAAAAGAACTGGAGGTTACAACTCTACAGGCACTTTCAAACCTCCAGTTCTTTTCAGAACTAATTACTACTCAATTAGTCTTACTTATCTAGTTTTCAAGAAACATAATAAAACTTACCCGTGAAAATGTCAAAATTAAATTGGTGTCTCATGTTTTTTTTCTTCAGAAAACAATGAAAAATTTTTAAATAATTTTCTGTTTTTATGTTTAACATAAAGTTACCGGACGGCATTTTAAAATTCAACATTAAATTATTGTTTCCTCTTAAATGAAACTACTTTAGACGAAATAGTTTACTGATACCAACTTTGCACCACTTTACCCGTCATCGCGCTTGCTTGACGGTAGGTCGTGGGTTCCAATCCCACCTAAGTCGCCTAAGGAGTTTTTCTACAGGCACTTTCAAAACCCATGGAAAAGCATGACGTTATCAAGCATAACTGACATAATGGTTATCTTTAAATACTATCCTGCAATGAAATATATTTCATATTGCCTTAGGTCAAAATACAGTATAGTTTTGTCACCTCTGCATACGATTATGGCCTTGATTTAGCTTTAAGGCAGTCGGTGTACAAATACATCGTATATCACTGAATATGCCCGTTGTCGGGATTTCGACCTCATCGAAAAACAAAGTAGAGGTATGGTGCACACAGTTGCCGGACATTTTTCTCTCACAACAAATTACCCTCCGGATAACTATTATTAGCAATGTCTTTAAGCAAACAGTCAGTGAAAGGATTGGGCAAAAACAACCCGGGTGTGCGGACGATACAAAGTTGTAAATTAGACCCTGCACGCTTGTATCTCGTGCAATCGATCTTGGCGCGAAAAAGGTCAAGAAAGTGATTGGTATTCCCACGGGAAAACACAACCCGATACAACGATGCAGGTCGAATACCTTCATCAGGGGCTTGCTTAAGCACAGAGAGCATGCAATACGCATATTTGCCGAAATGAATGGAATTTTGTGTACCTAAGCCTTCATTCTATCAAGCTATTCAAACTCCCTCGCATTGTCCTTTTCATCTCCTGTATTATGTCTCTCAATACCCATTTAAAAGCATGAAATTGCTTTAGTCTTCACAATGCTATGAATTCCATGCTCAGTTCAGTCAGTGACTTCTTTACTCTCCCGCAGTTTTGATGAAAATTCGGAACAAACTTCAACCAACTGGAAGATATGTGCGTCATCAGGATTTTATTTCTGAAGCTTTGTTTTTGGTAAATTTATTCAAGCTCTCACAATATTAGGCCTAATTAAAATAGTTGAACAAATATAACTGCAATTTTTGCCCTTCTCCGTAAAAATAGTAATAATAATGAATAAATCCACAATTAAAATAACTTTTTAACGCACATTTCAATAAATATATTTTCCCGATTTTTGTTTACAATACTTAAAACCTTTTTTAACGTGTATTTCAAAAAACATGTTTTTCCGATTTTTATTTATTTATTTTTATTTATTTATTTATTTTTTTGGGTGCAATTTCCAAGAATTTTCGTTTTTATTGGAGCATTGCTTTTTGTTATCGACTTTGCTGTTTTCCTCGAAGAATGGATAATAAGAGCTGTAAATTTACGCTTTTCCGCAAAATATTCATCGGAATATATGTTTTACATTAACTAAATCCTGAAATGAATTTATGGTGGTTACATTATTCAAATTAAGGATATACACTGCCCGTTCAATAAGTCAAAACACGGTCAATTTATCTCATGTCATACCTGTTTACGAGCTACGGCCTATAGGCACATTGCTTAAATTGCATTTTTCACTTACCGTATGGGCTGTTTGGAAATATCAGTAATTGACATTTTCCCATTTAAACAGAGGAAATGTCAGAAGAAAACTTAACATCATAAGTTGTAGTATCTAGAACCATGGTAAAATATTGCAAAAAGTCATTCTGTCCGACCTCCTATGTCTCAAATTCAGAAAACTATAATGTACACTTGGGTTCAAATAAATGGCCTCTCTACAATCTCTTCCCCACGGTCGTTCTCACTACCAGACCGTTGGGCGAAATGGTTTCCACAACGCTGGTTGGTTTAAATATTGTTCTGAAAAAAGGGAAACAATGTTTTAGATTTGTTGTATGTATAGTAATATGTCTAAATTATATTTGTCAACACTTAACATGTTTTATTATTCATTATTTGTTTCGAAAATTAATGCCGAATAGAGACGAAAATTATATCTGCGTTAGATTTGAAATTTTGGATGGCCTAGTCCCGGCATTCCTACTGCATCACACGCTACGAGCACCTAAGTTAAAAATCCAAGATTTTGGAATATTGATATCTTCCCGTTCCAGGTCGAGAGAGCAGTGGGTACGAGGTTGTTTGGGGAGGAAGACCAATAACTGGGGTGATGTGCAAGGATGACATCAGATCAAAACATCAGATCTATATTTCAGATCAAACCCCCTTACGTTGTATAAGGTCCTTATAGGGGCAGCATCGTCACGATCAAAAGGGCATGGAATTGGAGTGTTAGTTGTAGATGAACTGAGTGACTGAAAAATACCACACATGATGTCATATTACTGCTAGGCGACTGCAGTAATTTTCAGTCACTGTGTTCATCTTAAACTAGGACATCGATTCCATGCACTGTCGTCACTTTAATACCACGTTAGAATGAATGCAGTCAACAGTAATCCGAATGCACTTTCAGTATTCTCTCTGTATTGATAGCATGACAGGGACACACATTATTTACAAGACTTGAGATTATAATTCCAAATCCCAGACTCGTACTCATTTGAGTTTTAAAATATGTGTTACCGTCTTATCGACACTAACATTTCAGTGAAAATCATGAATAATCGATGTTCAGACTATAGTGGCAGTTATATACTGGTGACACTGAAAACCCCTCAAATAATCATGTTCTTTGACTCGCCTTGAACTCTTCTAGGAGGCTCTGAATACGTAACTACGTTATAAAAGCGCGCTTAATTCCGAATACAATATTTCGCGACACCCAAACTGTTTATTTTTCTATCCTATTTAGTTTATTCTGTTTTATTTGGATCCTAGACTCCTATGGCAAAATAGAACAAAAACAGCCATCAGCACTAATGCTAACGTTTGCTAGAGGCTATGACCCTATATGATTGCATTCTCTGTTTTCACGTCTTCATTAATTTGCGCTAATCAGGTAAACAAAACAAGATAAAGTCTTTAATAGTATAGCTCTCAGCAAATACAGAAAGGACAATTATAACAGGTGCCTCATTCGCTTATCTATCATGGTTTTAATGAATGAATGTAGCTGCAACACTCTTGAGGCGATGGCTCAGCAGATAAACTGTTCTGGAGGGTTTTAAGGGAGCTGAATTGGTGATTCAAAAATAACCAAATAGTTGGATTGTTATGTGTAATTTACTTGGTGTAAAGCTGATGATGGTATAAAACTTACCTAGAAATAAATAATTACCTTTATGAACTTAGAGCAGTGACCAATAACCACTGATGTAATTGCCATACCGAGAGGGTCCTTCAGTTTAATGGTGTCTTCGAGATGAGGACTTAAACGACGTATGATAAACGAAATACGTTCAATTCAAGTCGGTTTGTTCTTCTTCCCCGTACATAATCACCATCCAGGTCAATCCCTAGCCCGTTTAATCGTGTTTTAATAAATCTGCCTAAAGATTGATTCAGTTGAAATTACAAACCATATCTCCCTGTCTGGCTGTAACCGTGGCTATTGAAAATTATAAATCCTACGTCACGAATGTCGCATTTTGTTCGTTCACAAAGTGAGGATTGGCATTATCAAAACATCACTAAGCAATGGAAGAAATTAGGTAGAAATTGCACACGAAAATCACCTGCCCACTTTGAGCATGTTTCTTATTAAAAATTGATGCAAGCTATTACTCAAGAATAATGAAAATGTCTTCAGTCGCTGCTGCTGCCAGGACGACACACTATTTGTGAAACACTTAAAGGTAACACCTTTAAATGTTCACGTACATTTCCCACTTCCTCCATCGAGGAAAAGGTTAGTCAAACCAAATGCTGTAAATGTGAGCGCTGATAACGCTCCTAGATTGCAATCGCGGAATGCCAGATTATGCCTTATACTTAAAAACTGAAATTCACTGCTAGGGTACCCGGTAACAGAAAGACAGGTGCGTGCACACAACGACGATTAGACTGGTGCTCAAGCACCAACATTGACCATAGCAATTGCTGCGGTGATGACGGATGCAGCTGGCGCAATTGCCGGTCTGACAGCCATATTCATCAAAAGTCGTCCCAGGAAATTAAAAAACTACTGCCCCCCCCCCTCTCTTAGAGAGAGAAAAAGAGAGAGAGAGGTAGAGTGGGGGAGAGAGAAAAACTCGACAAACATTGGTTTTCATTACGTCCTCGGCGACATCAGTGATGGGCCTGCTGTGATTGAGTAGCCGCGTCTGACGATCTTTGCCAAATACGGCCTGTGATCTAATTTATCGAAATAACCAGTACTAACAACCATATTGGGATGTCTGCTATCTTTGTTGTTTCTTCTGTCTCACTCTGTTTCTTATCAATTTCTTAAAAGCCTTTTGTAGTGGCTGCTCTTGACGCGCTAACAGCTAAAATGCACCGCGTAAAGCGTGGTCGTGACCAGAGCAAACAAACGCGAGAAACCACTTGTACGATGCAACAAGCCCCGCTGCGCTCGGCCCTGTCCGATGCCTAACTCACACCACTAGTGAACGTGCACGGGCACAACAGTAGCCTCTTGTGGTCCGAGGTGAGAGCAAACTTGTACAAAACACCGTAATGGCTACTTGTTGAGACGGCAAAGGGGGCTTTAAGACAAGGATACGTGACCTCGAGTATGTCATAAAATGTTTGAGGAGAGAATGGAGATGCGACTGTTCCTGCCTGTTTGCGTCATTCATGTAACTGGAGCAATGGCTAAAATGTGACAGTGCAATTAACACCGTGTGAACATTAAAGTGAGCATGCAATGAAGTCAGACCAATAGTCACAGGGGGCCGTACAAACTTACATGCTCCCGTGCGGCAAGACGGCCAAATGTTGGCAGTCATTGCGGACTCCCACGTACAAAGCTAATATATTGCGCCCCTTCACATGTACTGTTGGCCCTCCTAACTTTGAAATCCTGGCTACAGGCATGAGTGCAGTTCACAAGGAGCAGGCACACAATCCTATATTAAAAACCAAAACTAACCGTTTTACATGACGAAGAAGCGATTGGGCTTTAAACGATTCAAGGTTTGAGCTCTTGAAGCTTCTCTTCAAAACTCGCTTCCATGGCACAGGTTCACTTGAACCCCAATGTCTAGTCTGTCGCTAATATTAAGAACTTTGCTTTTTTTATTAGCTTATTTAGTGATAAGTTCCACTTCAAGACCATCGGTCAATCAGGAGCCTGGGGATATCCTACATTATTATACATTAAAGGGACGGTATAACATTGGTATTTACCTGATTACAAAGTTACTGAAGTAATGATCGATAGCTAACTTGATGTGAAGTTGGTAACGGTGCCAACCATCCTAGAAATTTGCCCGTTTAAAGTGCTCTCATTTCAGAAAAAATACGAACAAATCTGCCAAACGGTATTTATTTTGCTCAGAGGGTTTTCTGTAAAATACTTGTTGATGTTCTCTATGCTTTTCTCATGACTTAGACTAATCTTTTCACAGGCTGGTTGTTTAATGTTTTATCTTGATTCAAGTAAGCTTATTAATGAAAACAGTTTTGCTAACATAACTAATGTTGTACCTTCCATTTAAATAATTATATTTCTTACATTTTCTTCTTTATTTTAGAATTGTTTTTCATTTTAATAACAGTATTTGATAATGATGAAATAACATGTCCACAATTCAATCTATGTTTGCCAAAAAGTGTGTTCCTATAACTCTTAAAATGTATGAATATGGTGGTTAAGTCCATGATGTCATGCTCCATCGCTCATTGCAATAAGTGACTTATAACAATCAAACAAGAGAGCCATTGCAGAAATTAAAAGTGCTCTTTTGTTATCAGAAAAATCAATGTCATCTGAAATGCATTCTCCACTTGGGAAGTGAAGTTGGATCGATGTTTTTTTAAAACAGACTAAATTAAATTCCCTTAAAAAATGTAATCAGTGCCCTTAAGTAATGAAATTATAGAGGGACATTAATTAAATTATTGTTACTCCTCTCTGACAAGAAATCCCTCTTAAGAAGATCTGAAGTCTATGCCCATGTAATTCTTTGACAGCTAATCATTCAGCCTGGTATTTTGTTTTCAACAGTAATGTCACTCCCATCCAGACGGAACTTACTGATGATTCAAACGTTCAATGTTCGTAAATAGTTGGTACAATTATTGCTGACAATCCGTGACCTTGCCATGATTGAAAAAAAAAACGTGATATGGATAACGGAAGCTCTATAGTGAGAACCTGAAAATAGAATTGTCACCTAACCTAGAGATCATTTGTTAATTGATGGTTCATGTGAATTGGCCATGAAGGCATGGTTGTTAGGAGGTCGGTTTAACATTAATTCATTGCCCAAATGAATTTATGACGGGACCATCAATACAGTATATATTTTGTGACATCCTGTGTATTTTTAACGATTGGTTTTAAATAGTGTTTTATTTCTGTTACATTTCTTGAGTAAAATAGCAGTGTTCCAATGAACAAAACTATTTCTGGAAACTGCTAATGTATTACCACAAACCACACACCAAAACCTTGCTATATATCTTTATAAAGCTCCACATTACATGTACAAGATTAAGTGCATAGGCACTGCTTTAATATGTTACGCATGCCACATCTCAAACAAATAATCGGCGATTTAACTGTCTTCTGTGTGGAACTAATTAGTCTCACTTTGAAAACATGATAAATTATCGTATTAAACATGGCGCAAATGGACATGTCAAGTACTGCATACCGTCTACGGTCATGTGACTGGTTAACCCTTTTCTCTTTGCACGATCCGAAAAATCAATAAATACATCGCGATAGCAAATTAAAAAAGTAAAAAATAAAGAGCAATAAAACCCACTCTCTGTTTTAAAAGCAAAATTTGCCCCACGGCGTTGGCTTAGCTCGACAGTCGGTGAAACGATTGAAGTGGTGTTTGTCTTACTTCTAGAATTAACAAGCACTTGATGCATTTACATGGCCAAACAAATTATTCAAGGATGTGATGCTTATAAAAACAGGACTCCGTCTCCCAATACCCTTATACTGTATGGCGAACACATGAAAGGTAATGTGAGAATAGTTGATTCACTTATGCTGTCTTGGTTGACATACATGTTCCACCTTATTACAACCAAAGAGGCCCACTTCTTTGCCGACAAATGAGTAGGTTGGGAAGCCAAGCTTTCTCCGTGATATTTTGTAACAGGAGGTTTCTTTATGCAGATTAAACTTAATTCGAATAGGCATATGGATGACTTTGAAGGGAAGATACAGCATTGATATTTGGTAACGTAATTCATTTCAAATATAGTTTTCAAGAAAATATCAGTGTTTAGAAATGTTTTCTCAATAGGTGCTCACGCTGTTGAGAAAAAGAGAAACTGTAACATATGTTGTTATTCTGTTTTTATGTGCTATAAAGCAATTCCTGTTTCCTCCAATATGAATATACTTCGTGATCGATGCGTGTACCAAGTTTGTTTTAAATACAAAATCGTCAGTTTGATAACTTGGTAATTACCAATGTACGCCTATAGTCACGTGTCTAAAAGCAAAACAACGGACGATGAAGGTGATAGGCCTACCCAAATGTTGTTGTCAATATCGGGCGGGTGATTTACGAGTCATATGACCCAATTTTGAAGTCACATGACTCAGTTTTCAAGTCAAATTACAAAATTTTCAAGTCAAATGACCGTCCCTGAAACTCAACCCTGTCCTCACTTTACCCCTTTCGTGTACACATGTTTGGAGTTGGAGACACTGGATTATGTATAAATAAATTAATACATTTGCACCGATAAAAAAGGAAAAGGTAAAAATGTTGGGATACATTTGAAATTGTTGGGCGAATTTATGAACATTTTTGAGAACTTGTGTGGAAAATAATTCAATATTTGAAATCATTTGTGGACCTCATATTTTGTCAAATGTAAAAGTGCTATCGGGGATTTTTTTTACTGAGCCCAACAAATTCAGGTGGGGAGCTAGGTATCCTATTCCCCCTGGAATAAGGGTATATATTCTCCCATCTCACAGGTTTTACGTACGTAATAAACTAAGATAAAGATTAGTACTCAATAGGTTAAGCTGCCAAATAAGTATGCGTACTCTTATAATCCTCCAACTCGTACAGTGTAACTCAATAATATACACTTATGATAGCAACGTGCATAAACTACCTTTTAGATTGGTACTCACATTGTCTATGTCATCCAAATATTCATATTCATATTGCTATCAATAACTATACAACTGATATTAAATATGTATCGTCCGTGTTTTTTCGCTATATTGTACCGGCAATTTCAAGATTTTCGGTTGTTTTTGTTTTTGGAACAATCATAATGTTCTTTTATTAAGGAAAACAAATACAAATTGCATCATTTTAAATAATTTATTTCCTTTCCTTCATGTAAAGTAGCAATGATCCGACGAAAAAGAAAATTTAAAGGGATATACATATTTATGGTTTATTCCTATATTCCTAAATATAAAATGTCATGTCCCTTTATAATAAATGACACAGTTAATTAACCACATTTGGGCAAAATCATTATTAAACCAACAAAGAAGTCCTACTATACAATTATTAAACCTCTTGTAAATTTTGGTAAAATTTAAATGTTAAATAGTACGGTAGTTATTGGTCTTAACACTTCAGACCTAGCAGGTAATAGTTATAACTACCATTTTGCATTTATACTACAGGTCCTTTAGGTGGGTAAAGCAGTTTGCAACAGCTAATTAATTCCCTATTTAAGTTTAAATGTTGTTAGTTTTACCTGAACGCATACGTTGGTAAAGGTGTCAACAGTTATTCTGCCTGAGTTGCCCTCATATTATTAATATAAAAATAACATTCAAGAAACCATGCATTCGTGAAAAAAAAAATGCACGCATGTTATTAAAAATCATCTCTGTGTTGAGCGTCAGCAATTTCACACTCTCAAGAACGCCTTAACAAATACTATGGAAACCGGTTGGGTGCTGTACATAATTACTCTGTTTATGTAAATAGGAATGCAGTTAAATAGCTTATTACATTGTGTCACCAGTAAGCAAATGCAAAAATACACATGAGATTGACCACATTCATTCTAACATTGGATATTTGCCCCCAGAGCACAATTCAGATGGCAAACTGTTTACCAATTTCACTAGAATGATAGCATCTTGGAGTGTACAATTATGATAAAAAGTGCTTTCGATTAAGAGTTGCTATGTAAAAATTAAAAAAAGACCGGGTGGCATTTTATTTGTAAAAAAAACATGTGAAGGTTTTTTGTCGTTTTCTCAAAAACGTGAGCAACTGTCTTGATGAACCTTTTATGAGGTTAGTTGTACGAAAATTTAACGTACGTTTCTTAACACTAGTGTTTACCTTCCCTTTAAACCTAGCCAATGGGGTCTACCTCAAATGGCCATGAAGCGGCCTAACATAAATACCCAGGAAAGTGTCCCCCATTCCGTTAGAAATTACACCGTGATTGAGTTGAAGTCTCGCCCGAAGCTCCATTGCTGACAGAGCAAAATAAGATAAGATCGCTGGTCCCTTACGCTCCGATGGATAGGGTTGCAATGCATATAACAAATAAGATGATGATAGTGTTCACTCACTTTTGCTTATTAAAGGAAGGCAAGGTTTGAAGTAATATTATTATTTTTTAAGCTCATTTATGTCATAGATTACCTTGTGTTTTGCCAGAGATGTTGGTATACAATTGATAATTAATTTGCTTTGATGGTTTTTATTGGGGGAGGATGGGGGCGCTCATATTTCTAAATCTCGTATTTCCAAATATCGTATTTCTAAATATCTTTGTGTTCATTTTGTTATTGTTTTTTAGTTTATTGCTCCATTTTTAATCTTCCCTTTTAGTCCTATCTTTAATCAGTATGGTAGACTGGGAGGGGGTCTATTTGTGCAATTTAGTCCTTTACGTTTTATTTCGTATGTAATTGTCCGTTAAGATTGTTTGTTTTATCTTTATTATTAATTCATATGTACCTCCTTCTATAATAGTTTTTATATAATATTAATATATAATATTTTATATAATACGAGGGCCCCAAATGAGAGCTATGCTGGATGGGTTACCCTCGTTAAAGATGGTTTTAAATAAATAAAAAAATAAAAAAATAAATAAAATAAATATATAACACTGGTATTCAGTCACGTACATTTCAAAGAAATATATCGAAATACTAACCTTTGACAGTTTTGATTGGTGCAAACAACGTTTGTTTAGGTGTTTATGTTTAACAAATAAACGGTTGCCGTCCAGCAAAACAATTTCTGTTTTCTCTAAGATGAAAGTTTCAGACTAAATAATTTCACAAGATAATTAATTGATAGTTCACCAAATTTACACCAAGTCATAATCTGGTAAATACCAAAGTTATATACTTCCTCTTTATGCCAATATTCCGATGAAAAGGAAAGTTGCCGGAAATTACCGGTAAAATAACAATGGTTGAGCGAACCCTTCACTTATATCATGAAATTAATTTCCACAACAGTCCAGAAACACGAGCGTATATAGATATATTTGTATTCCTTTTTTAATTGTTTGCCCAGAGGCAAATCCATTAAGGCGGATCTGTGCATGCTACGCCAGTCAAATTGGAATGTAATGAGGTTTTTTGCAATCGAAGCACCCTCCAGCTAACAGGTACATATTTGAGACGGCACGAACATAGTGAGAACCGTTTTATTGATACATAATTATTTATGGCCGGTCACAATTTCGAGCGAGCCATCTTCCCCGCCTGTTCAATTATTGTTCCGTGGGATATTTAACGTATTTCCCCATATACTTGTTAACACCACACTGGTGGTATTAATATTGAGCATCCCGCTGTATATGGATACCTTAGCAGAATTGAGTTGACACCATAGGTGTTAATGAAACACCCACGTGTTTGCAGGGCAGAACGCGAAGGCGGCAGTTGATGATCATTTTTTTTTATTTTTTAAGAACATTCTTGTGTGTATTTTTTCATTGAGTGTTACGACCAAAGATCCAATCTCGTTGTGTTTTTTTTTTAAAGATTCTCTGACGGTCAAACAAATTTGCGCTCAGGTTAGAAATTGCCTATGACGACTGGACACATGCGCGTGCAACACCGATTAAAACCGGTTAAATCACGGGCATAAAAGAACAGCAACGGGCGCACAGAAAGTAATCTCAAATTCTCTGAAACCATGGGGCAAGTAGAGCATGCGTTGTCCTAAATACGCAGGCCTATTACACTATGACGCGAGTGACGCTCATTTGCCAATGGTTTTAACCCTAGTCAGGTGCAGTCACAGTTACGGTGTCCTGACATAATTTTGAGAAGCTTAATAAGCTCAGGACAAGCAATGTAACTTTAACATTAAAATCATGCTGGAGTTAATATTTTTAATCATCAAAAATAAATATCAAGATATGGTCCAAACACCTCAAGATGTATACTCACCTGTTTTAAAGCTTCCATAACCTTGACCTATGGACATGAATCCAAAGGAACCTCCTCCCATACACAAACACGCCTACTCTTACAGAGTTATGGGGACCATACTCCACTCCCACGATAGATGTTTATGAAGACCAATAAGGTTGTGTCTACAGACGGAAGTCCCCTTAACCCTCTTTCGATCAGCTCTCAAAGAGAAAAATTTCAACTCATTGTAGGCAAAATTAAGAGCACCCACACTACACCCACACACACTTTGTAAATTAAATTAATTAAATTAATTATAATCGCCCATGCATCTTGGAAGCACTTACATTATGTTTAAAAAAAAAACGATTTAAGACAACCGTTGTGTATAATGTTTTTGAAATGTCAAAAATCGCCCTAACAGGTCGTTTTCTTTTATCAGCATTAATTATGATTTTATTTGTGTGTGTGTGTGGGGGGGGGGGGTTGGAGGGTCACGGCTAATGTTCGTTAGCAGTCACTGGGATTGTTGTTTTTTAGGTGTTCGGTTTTTTCTTCTTCTCCTTCTCGAAGAGACTTATCTAACAAACAAAAAAACATAGCCAGCCAATCGTCATCGGGCAAGCTCGGTGGTCGAGAGGTTAAGACGTCTGCACTAGTAAGCAGGAGGTCGTGGGTTCGAATCCCGCCCGAGTCGCCTGTGTAGTTTTTTCACAGACACTCGGAAAGCACTGAGTATACAGTGCTATACACATGTCGGTGTAGGGCAAAATTAAATCAATTGTTTATCACCCAACACAAAAATTCCATCAAACTAAAAAAACAAAAACATAGTTACAAAGTTCACAGAGCCTTCAAACTTGACACATACTTAGACCATAATATGTAGTTGTCAATATTTTTTTAATTTATTTATTTTATTTATTTTATTATGCCCCACCCAACCTTGATAGCTAATTAAAAGCTTCAATACACCAATTGATTCATGCGAGCCATGTTTAAAAAAAATCATCGACCGCGCGTTTGGATTATGGATAGACAGAGGAATGTCATCAAAATTACGCATATTTTAGTGTTAGTGTGGTGGATAATACAACCTCACGACGTTCTTATTTTCACACATAGATGTATGCTATTGGCCATATACTGCAAAACCAGTGTGTTAAATATACTACTCAAAACAATTTAGGGAACACCGGATTTTTAACATCAAATAGGTTTGAAATGTTCCATGAACCGGGATTTTCATTTGCAACCCCCTCTCTCTTTCAGTAGTCATGTCATGAAATGTGTAATCACTACATGCATCCTTTATCATCTGTTTCATTGTGCAGTTGTTTCTCATCAATTCTGTGGAACATTGTGTTTATCTGAAATAAATGATCTTGCTTTAACTGAGATTATTCCAGTGTTCCCTAAATTGTTTTGAGTAGTATAAATACATCAAGTTTGTTCATACTGCGCCCAATAAGAACACCATGGGCACATTAAGTCGACAAAACTGTTGTTATTTTAACACCCCACCTGTTGCAGTTAACAGGTACACATAATTGTAAACTTTGCCATTGTCTAAACAGGTTTTTATGTTAAGTCACTTTTGTTTTGGTCAAGATGCAGGCCTTTTTTTCAGAGTCCCAAAACTTATTGTATTATATTACATATTATATTATATTAAACTTATTATATTATATCGTATTGTGAGGGATTTTGGTAAGACCCACAATTTGTTCCGTTTACACGTGCTCAATGAAACCAGGCATGATAAAATGTGAGATGCAGTATCAGTAATATTGGCAAAACTGCTTCTAGAGGTATCTAGCTTACCGGACTCAAGTTCTGGTGTTAGCAGCAGAATGTGGGTTCGAATCCCGGCCGTGACACTTGTGTCCTTGAGCAAGACACTTAACCATAATTGCTTCTCTCCACCCAGGGGTTAAATGGGTACCTGTGAGGGCAGAGTTGGTTGATTAGCCCTATATGCGCTGTAATGGCAGCAATTGAGCTGTATACTCCCCAGGGAGCTGAGATGGTTTCAGGAATGATTTATGAGCCTTATGAGCCTTATGAGCAGGGGTAATAATATAATGCGCCTTGAGCACCACTGAGTTGGTGGATACGTGCGCTATATAAGTCATTATTATTATTATTATTATTATTATTATTATTATTACTACTACACAATTTAAACAACCAACCTGTTAAATCGATCACCACGTTTGGGTGGAAAATATTAACCAATAATTTTAAAAATTTAATTGTTCAGAACACTAGCCAATAGAGGGCGGTGTTTAGTCACAACGTAGACAGTACTGAATTTAGGCCTGGGTATGAGTCATAAATTTGAACACCTCATCAGCACTTCAAAATTACAGCATCAATTTACCAATACTTTAGCTTCCATTTAAATGGAGAGTACAACATTTAACATTTATTGTCAGTTTTTGTGTTTAACGAAAAGGTACCGTCCGGCAGCTTGTGGTAAATTCGGCAGAACAATTCCGGTATACTCTAAAATGAAAGTACTTCAGACGAAAACAATTTCTCGGCATGATTTATACGTCTACCATGGTTACACTAGGTTTCTTACATAAATGTGACGTGTTCTCCCGAAATCAGACACTTTTGGGCAGGTTATCAAAATTGAGTTAGTTATTGATTATGAAAGTAGAGATCCTCAGCTTTACAATGATACCTTTTTTTTAAACTGGACTCCCCAAAGCGGAGTTACGTAATTTTTAGGTTTGTCTTTACGAAAATTACAAACGGAGATAATCGACTTTAAAGTTACAAGTTTCATTTGGTACAAAGCGGGAATCCTGACCTTTCCGACGATACCAAATTTGTACAGGGGGAAGGTTGCTTTCCTGTCGAAACATAATGCGCAAAGTTGGTAAATTTTGCTTCATTTTGAAACCAAATTAGAACAAATTCATCATTTTCTGAACTGACATGCCCTTCTAAAATCGGTAAAAACTTGTACTTATCAATGAATTTTTAATCTGAAACTCTCACAAGATGTTATAAACATTATAAATATTGATAATTTACAAGAAACTCAAATTCCACAAAAAACACCCCCAGGCATATTTTTGCCCGTTTCTCAGTTCCGAGCTCTGCCCAAAAGTGTCTGATTTCGGGAGAACACGTCACAAATGTTCGTTAATTTGATAATCTGGTCATTACCAGCCTTGTACATTCCCCTTTTAATGTGACCTCTTTCATATGGATGTACCCTGACAAAAACCAAGAAAGCACAAACTGTAAGATAAACCAGTTCAAACATTTAAACGATCGCCTGTGTCTGAGAGATTCAACAGACTGGAGGTAACACGAGCGAAAAGGAGCATTCCGCTTACTCAAAGTACCGCAAATCGTTCAAATTACATTGCCCCAAACTTTGCAGTCGCACGACGCTGTTGATCTTCGTGGTACGTCACAGCAATGTAGATTATTCTGTTCATTTCTCTAAACGGATAAATACAAGTTGCCATCTATAAAGTGCAGCGCCCACATTCTAGGATCTAGTTCGTTGTTGAGTACTCTGCCCATTAACAGTGGTAAATTCGCTATTTTATATTCAGTTTCTGAACTCCAAATCAAAGTTTAGAGCGGTGAGGGCAAGTACGAAACGCGCAGTTGCCATGGTAACTTAATTACAAAGTGTAATATAAGGAAAATGTTGCATCCGCGACATTTAACACAGGTCTTTATTTGATTTGTAAATAGAGCATGTTAAAACCCAACCATTCGGAAATCAATTCATTCTAGTTAAAGAGAGTGTACAACATTGGTAATGTTTTTTAAAAAAATGTCTGAGTATGCCGACTCTTTTGAATCAATATATACATTACATGTGTCGTTACATAGAATACAGTACTGAAGATTAATTTGTAATTCAAGTAAAGGTGGAATTGAAATTAACAGACAAACTGTTAAAGTGCATATAAAGTAATAACTTCTCGAGATGATTGATTAATTTTACACCATTTTCACATCAAGTAAACTTGCAATCTATTCATTTTCAAATCAATGTTTAGTGACATTTAATATGTTTGTGTACAAACGTCATAATACAAGCCAATGGCCGATTCCACGGAGTTGTTTAGAACAAAATGTTGCAGGACACGTGATGAGTAGGTTTATTTGGTTAATTAACACAGGCAAATGGTCTATATACTATGGTTGGTTGTTCGTTTCATATTGCTTAGCAAAACAATTTCCTCAGCAAATTAAGAGCTCTAATCTGCCCCAATCCTATGAGGAAACAAAATACTGAATACAATTGGGACCCGACAGTAATTGAAACCGGGTTAAAAAGATAATAAACAATAAATAAATACATTTTGAAAGCTGAAAGGATACCCATTTACTTAACTAAACAAATGTATTACTTAAGTATAATTAGTGGAGAAAGAAATAGAAATAAAAACCTATAGATACACGAATCAAAAGTCCATCTGAGTGCATGTTGTGTACACACAGCGTTCATCCCATCTCACGATAACGCTTATGCAAACCTTTTGCTGTGCATCATTATTGCTCGTAGGCTTTTTTCCCCAATCCAACAACGGTGTCTTTAACCATAGAGCAAGGACCGTCCTTGCTCTATGCTTTAACGCAGTCTGCATTGGCCCTGAACATTAGTATTATTAAATTGCTCACGGTTTTTACAGCAATTAAAGCGTGCCCTGTTGTTAGCTATATGAGCAGAAATGGCGTGCTCAATCCTAATTAGAATAAACACTTAGGCTCGAGAATGAAGCAGTTAACGATTAATTTGATGTTGCGTCGTCATAAAGCCTTTCACTCTATTCACCTTCAGATTTATTTGTCCGTTGTTGCCTCGCAACCGCACACCATAAATAATCAAGCCGAGCGTCCGGAACGGCTATTAAAATCATAAACTGGACCATTTGCCATTCAAAGAGTTTTAAGATTTCAATCCAAACTCAAGGCTAGAAATAAATAACACAATAACATTTTTTCTGGCCTGTTAAGAGTAACTGGTCATAAATAGTTGAGTTGTTTTGTTGTATCCGTGACGTGTAAGTGTAGTAAAACCAATTCGATTCGGTTGGCCTGCAATTACAGGCAATTGTTCTATTTGAAAGAAGTATCATTTAAAAAGGAGTATTATCTAATACTAATAGTTGTACATTCAGATTACAGTTGGCCTAATGTTGATTAAAATATACCATCAACATAATAACTCATAAAAAAATTGATAACATCATCAACCTGAAACTGGGAGTACTAATTATTGTAATATATTTTAATAAATAAAATAAAAAAATAAAAATAACACCCAACAATGACGCCATATATTCCCGAACACAGGTCAACCCAGGGAAGCTAGCATGAACATACGGTTCATTGTTACACGTTTTAAAGATTGTGCATACGGAAGATGCACTTGACCCCTTTGGCTTTTACCAATACAATTTGAAAAGCCAAAAGTTTATCAGTATACTATTAAGGGTATCGGTCGATACAGTTTTACCAATCTCATATAATAATAATGTAGGGCATTTTAAAGCGCTCTTAAACAAGGTATCAGAGCGCTGTACATTATTACCCCTGCTGATCAGGCGCATAAATCATTCCTGAAACCATCTCAGCTCTCTGGGAGTATACAGCTCAATTGCTGCCATTTCAGCGCATATGGGCTAATCAAACACAACAACCAACTCTGCCCTCACAGGTACCCATTTACTCCTGGGTGGAGAGAAGCAATTATGGTAAAGTGTCTTGCTCAAGGACACAAGTACCACGGTCAAGGACGGGATTCGAACCCACATTCTGACGACTCAGCCATAAGAACACAAATCCGATGCACTAAACTGCTCGACCATGGCACTCCATCACATGATCTCACTGTTTTAAGACAAAGAGAACATCTCCCTACCTACATGTACGTAGATAGATACTTAAGATTTAAGGCTACTCTCTTAAATGTAAAAGAACGAAAACCACTCTTTCAAAGAGCTAAAACCACTCTTTTAATGAGCTATATGGCGGACAAGTCTCTTTTTTTTAAGTTAAACCCACTCTGATTGGAGTGAAAAATACAGTAAAAGGCTACCAATTCACTCTTTATACACTACTAATTTTACTCTTTATCCACTCCATAAAGACTTGTCCGCCATATAGCTCTTTGAAAGAGTGGTTTTCACTCTTTTACGTTGGAATAGCTATAGTGAGATTTGCGGTTATTCTCAAAACTCACTATTATTGAAAAAAAAAACACCCAGATTAGCCTGTTTCAATACATGCTGTCACCGCAAATCTTACTGTATTTAGGTAGATACTGTGTTATATATAGTACCTTTTCCCAAAGGTTTTCTGAGCGCTGTGACACATTTTTGATGCCATTCCAGAAACACCAGGGCAACTTTTCAAAGATTACCGAGTGCTGCGTGAAATGATTTATTGGGATCGATACCGAAAATAATACATTGTAATTTGTCTGTGTCAAAATTTGCATTTATAGGTAAAGCAATGCTTGCTGGGTCCTGTCCTTGAGAAACACAAACAAAAATGGAGTGCAAGGTAAGCTAGTTGATATAGTTTGGGAATATTCAATCTCATTGTACTTCATATGATCTGGTTAAGTGGCGAGCTACTCCGTTTCCTATCGATGATACAAGAAATATATATTTCACATTCTTATAGAAGTAAGGACTTATGCGCCCCAAAATATATAGGTAACAATTTGTCAATCGTCATTGATTGTGGATATGCATGTGGACTTGTATAATGGGTTTGGTCACGTACTGTAATGCGAATCTTCACCAACCACTTAATCTTAGTTAATCAACGGTAAAGATCAAAGTGATTTTGTTCTTCGTTTAAATCTTACTTTATTTCAAACTGTTTTTATCTCTGTCCCAAAATGTTGCCAAAAGTCACGACAAGCTTTCATGGAAATCAATCATCTAAAATCCCAGCTTGTCGAATGCATTCAAAGATATAATCAAGCAATCGATATCACATTCAGCATTGCCAGATTGGTGCGAACGATACACATACGATTTATCGCCAACTATCTCAGCAGCTAAGTGCTGCAATCTTCCCTGACCGTAAATAGATTTATTTTGAAGTTTACTTTCTGCTAACTCGGATACGGGTACCGACTCAAACTAGACGACTCTAGAGTCCATTGAAATGTCAGTTCTATTATAGCTTTGATGTTAAATATTGTAAGACAAAACTTTTTAGGCGATTGCAGTATAAGTGATTAAAATCCATCATATAGGCGTGTATATATGCTTTTTTGGTTTTCAAATCAGAAGAATGGGCTGAAAGATAACCAAGATTGGAAAAAAGCACGTTCCTCAATATCTGAACGGCATTTTCGTGCCTGCTGATTCACTGATAAGATTATGGGCATCTTCACTTCGTAGGCCTATTTAGTTATTAGTGATTGACTATAATTACACTGTTAGATTCGAAAAGGGCAAAGTACTCCTAATTTTCACCTGATTTTATTGACACGCATACTCTAAGAAGTTTACTGAGGTTGTGCAAAGTGCCTATGCATCTGCTTCGGAAAGATAAGAGCGGTTGTAAGTTCATACGTGAATGTAGGTCAAATTGGTGTAATAAGATATATGGTTTACCTTAGGCAGTGGCAATAATGGAATCTTCAGTTATTACCACATTTCATTCTTCAGCTGTAATTAACATCAATCAGTTTTACCATTGCTGTTAATTCGATCAAAATTTAAATGAAACATTCCCAAGACAATTAAGGTTATGACTCAAATACAAGTTGTTTACATCAGGGTACGCTGTTCCAGTGATGATTTTCTGCCCAGCGGGCGAACCGTCCATGATTTGAGCAGTGCTTGAGCAATATTTTTGGCGCATAGTTGTCTCACGGCAAATCTTTTGATGACCATGTCTTGAAATCTCGCGGGAACTGAGCAAAGCCCTCATGGACTTGTTGAAGTCACAGTCTCGCTCAAGGTTGTCTTAATTTTGATTCTTAATTGGTTTTTGGTGCGGCAAGAAAAAACAGTCAAAGTAATTGTATTATTAATACATTTTCCCCAGATTTGAAAGGATTTCCTAGGATTTTCTAGCGCTGAATTAAGAACTTCATATTATTATTATTATTGTATTAACCTGTGTTTCAGATTATTGTATTATCTTCTAAGCTTCCCTCTGGAAAAATCATATACGTCTACCACCCACAATGATCGTATACCAGCATGCCAACTGACGTATGTCAGATAACTGATATAACAACGGCACCGGGGGATCAATTTATTATAAATCAATTTTCTTCGTGTTGAATAAACCTTTAGAAGTTTCATTTTTTTTAACAACCACAAATTATTCTGAAATACAATTTATGTGACACATTTTCAGTAGTTTTCATTAGTATCGTTATTGTAATCAGTATGAATAGTATTTATGAAGAAATACCCAAGACAGTTAAGACACTCTCGTTGGATAAAACGTGATCATGTGAGTGTGCATTAACGGAATATGCAATAGCGACAATCGTTCATAAGTCGATACAATACGCGCATTCTTTTCACTAGTTCCTGCTCGAAAGCTAGCATACAGTGTGTGTAATTTAACCTAAATTCCTTAGATTTAACGTTCGAAGGCGATTCTTGAAGCAGGAATTGACTCTTTACAACACATACGTCCAAAGCTTTCTAATTTATTGCGTAAATCCTTAAAGAAAAGGGTTGTCAGTGCATTTCCAATGGCTTCTGATGATCGTTGGAGCCAGCACGTGCCAAGTGGGCGAGCAAGTATAGACGTTCAGCGCTAGCTGTTATTAGTTTCGCGACGCCGGATTGTACCACTCAGAGTATGGCTGTTTTAGTTCCTGTTAAACCGCCTCGTGGGCTAGGCTAAGTTGGATTCTCATATGTGCCAAATACGTTGAATCGATACGGACATTTATTAATTGGAATCAAAGTTTCTGCTTGGTCTTTACCGCGGTATAAATGCCACGCGACTGGTTTTCCCTTAAACAACATGTCGAACAAATTAAGAGGAATTGTACAACTTAATATTGTAGCAGATGTGCTAGCATGATTCAATAAGTCACACTCAATTTGTTTGTTTGTTTGTTTGTTTGTTGGTTAAAACTTGTAGTTTTGCATGGTGAAGAGGATAAGTAAGACTAATTGCGGTGACACCATGTGAAATTCTCTATTGAGTAGTAATTAGTTCTGAAAAGAACTGGAGGTTACAACTCGACGTTTCGACCAGTATGCTCTGATCGTTCTCAGGAGAATGCCGGTATGTTTGTTTGTTAGTGTTCTCTCTACTAACGAGTCAACAATTGAGATAATTTAAATTGTTATATTGTTTGTGCTGGCAACATTGACACATACGGCTCAACAAACGTGAAACAATGTGAACAGCCTAAGTCTAGCAGAGTCTGCAAAGATCTCCGAGCCCGATTTCAGAAGTCATGTGAACATTCTGAAGCAAACGAAATGATTTCCCGACGGTGGAGTATCCATTCGAAAGATATCTATTGTTTGCGCTGGCTACAGTGATACACAATCAAAACAATGAACAAAGCAACGTTCTTGCTGCAATACTCACTGAGAAAGATTAATAAAACACACACAATGATTCCTATCAGACAGTGAATGTTCTTTCCTGTGACATTAGTGGTTTATCGGAATTGTTGAGCCAGACAATTGATGGCCGTGGAATACGATAGTTTCACCTAATAGGCACAGCCATTCCTTTTTGAATGAGAGATGAACTGTTTACAGAGAAACTCCATTCTTGGTGGCTGACACTGCTGCATGCAAAACTCTCTGACCAAACGATCGTTGATTAAAGTCCCGTGGGCATATACCTCTTGAAAAAAGGAAATCACCAACAGGCTTTAAAGCGAATGGATGGTTCATGTGAATTTTACATAGTATCTTTACCTCACTTGTCAATTGTCAAAAAGAGATCTCGCTGTACATTCAAATAGTTACGATATACGGTACCGGTATGGTAGATCGAGTGCCGTGGCCGAGTGTTCTAACGCACCGGGCTCAAGTACAGAATTGGGGTTTGAATCCCAGCCATGCCGGCTATGATGCAGTTGATCATGGTGTATGTTATTTTTATATCGTACGTCGCACTGGACTCAAGTAAAGAACGTGGATTAAAATTCCAGCCATGTATGTCATGGTCTTGTGTTCTATGTATACGAATAAAATGCATGTAGCCTGAATACAAATTAAGTAAAAAGAATGTTTTTGGTTTTATTTTTACTACAGTACCCTTGCAATTCTGCTGTAAAACTGAAACGTTCGATAGTCAATAGAACACACCACAAACAGTTACCGGTACACCCTGACAGGCATGGCTACTGTATTAATTTACAGTTGAATTGGTTGCAAGCAGTTCATGTATACATACAAATTTGATTTACAGCGGCACGGGTTTCAAAAGGCCAAATGCGAACTTGTCCGTATATAGGTGGTGATGGTCAGCGCCGGGCGAACAACTGCACCACGCGACGCGCAGGACAGTAAATTCAAGATTAACAAAAAATTGTATGACGCACTCATCTTTAAAGGGAACAATATCGTCACGATCAATATCGTCAAGATTTGGTAGTCAAATAATGAGTAGGAAATTAAATTAACTTGTTGATGATTCCCAGAGTTAAGTCCAATCAGACTCCGTAGTCATCTTGTTCATCTTGGACCCAGCTATGTGTGCATGACGAACTCCCGCCAAATCATAAACCGCTTGTTTAAAGTCCGCTCTACCAACCCTTTGTTCCCGAATTAAAAGGTTTTTAAGCTGCAATCCCATTGCCATGGTTACGATGCGCTTTCAACTTTAAAAAAATGCACTATATAATAATTGATTTCCTGCACGTCAGACGATACAGGGGCCAGAAAAACCCAAACCCTTAGTCTTTATTCCTAATTGTATAATGTAACTACAAAATGTCCACGCACGCGTGAACAACCCCGAAAGATACAATCCGTCTGGCGTCTGAATACGCTTATGCAATAGATATTCAAATTCTACTTTATATTGTCCCTTGAGATGTAAAAGGATCGGTAACTGACACGTCGGCACATGCTTAAGAGTTGCGTCCACCAATTTGTTGAGGTGTTTTGCTTTGGGTTTGCTTTTGTTTTTTTCTTGTTTACGCGTGAGTCTCTGTCTTTGTTCTAGATTTGTTACAAGTGAGTGATACGCCAGCTGTACATTACAGAGTGTGCCAAAAATGATCTAATGATCCCTTATCTCAATGATATTCACATGGTGAGTTGCATTTTTTGCTGAAATAATACTTTGTGAGAAAATAATTTATATAAGTCCATTTCAGGTAAATTAAAGATATTGCACACTTTTGTGTTATTTATACAGATATAGAATAACAATCTTTGTAGATATTTACAAGTAAAGCGCACATCAATAAATACATTGTCTTCTTTATATTATAAATAATGAAATTCAAGGTAAAAGTGTCACTTATGTTTCTGGCATCAAATTAAAATGTCTTCTTCATGCATCATCTTCATGCATCTTCTTCATAAATACATAACCCAGATTCAGCATGTCCAGGTGAGAGTGGCCTAAGTAAAATTAACACCATTTCACTTAATTGATTGTATTTCTGGATCTAGGGACCCAAATGGGATGGGGTAAAAAGGGTTGGATTGAGAAATAGTCAGGCTTTATTGTGAAATATAATTTCATTGAAGAAAAAAACATTAAACAGTTTTAATTATTTGTTATCTGAATGTTGCACTTTTTAGGCACACTCTCTATGCCCATATAATTATGTCGTCTAAGTTTTCGTCTTTGCTGTTGTCGAAATACTGCTTGATGTAACAGTGATGCCCGTTTGCAAAATCGGGTTATATCTCATCGAGTTTAATATAAGTACCACAAACTAGCAGCGTTCCTTTGGGTGAAACTAGGGGTAAGTTCGTTTCACTCCTGCACGCAGATCAGGATCGTGTGATTATTTCGCAGTGCGAAAACAAACGGAAACCTTTTGGGATTGAATCCATGTCGTAGCTCAGCCGCTAGATAATGCCTGTTGTATACGGTGAGTACCAGACTACGGCTGAACCGTGCCCGCTGGCAGAATCCATCCGCTAAATGTAGATTTTTGTATTGACAAACTGTTTTATATATCATTTGATAGCAATGATAATTTATTTTGGCCTTCAAATAAATAATTCAAAATGTTTTTAAGATTATTCATGATGATTTAATGAACTCTGTAATGATTTTCGTCCTGTTATTTTCGTTTGCGCCATCTTGGATCTAGCACGTATCCACTTCGCGAGCAGGATCAACATATACAAATACAGGATCCAGAACTGTCTAAACTGTACAGACTGTCTGGTGATCAAGATCCGGATATGTGCGAAACAAACACCCTTAAACTAGATGCAGGCGAACCATGTGAAGAGCGAACAATGCGCGCGTTCGATGAACTTTAAGGTGTGCGGGCGAGATACAGTTCACTCACATGGCGGCAGGGCCGGATTTAGACATGTGGAGGCCCCTGGGCAGCCTTCAGTAGTGGAGGCCCACCCTACCTTAGAATACTAAAAACTAAAAGGTGACAAGAGTCAGAAGACATAGTTACAGTCATCCATAAAGTAAATATTTTCAAGTAGAAAGAATCTGAATAAGCAAGCAAGCAGGTCAATCATGATCAATCATAACAAGAATATAGTACAGTACATATATTTACAGACCAGCCTACAGTTCAGGTCAGCCTACATTTTTCCTTAATAATTTTTTTCCATGAAATATGTGGAGGCCCCTGGTTGTGGAGGCCCCTGGGCAACTGCCCAGCTTGCCCAGTCCTAAATCCGGCCCTGGATGGCGGGTAAGTTTCCCACACTGCACTGCTTCTTTTTGAGACCATGCCAAATCCATTGTTCTTGGAGTACTATGCGGTGGACTCGTTTAGTACACGGTGGCACAAAGTTAACCGAACGTACTAACTGACAAACATAAAATCAGCTGTTCAGTATCCTCAACTCAATAATTGAATCAATTGAACAAATCACATTTTTTGTTTGTATATGGGCCTAAGCGTGTTATTGTTGAAGACAGTCATACACACGTAGATGATATTATTTTCGGTAGCATTTTATCAAGAGCTTTAGTCCAAAAAAGAAAAATAAGTCTTTGGTTTCTGGTCTGTGCGCGCGTTGCCATTTTTAATTTTCTTTTTTCCCCTATGAAACAATGTCCAATTGCAGTTAAAATTGGTGGATCGATTGGAATATTGGCCGAAAAAAAGTGCGCCACCGCACCAATTTTGAAGCCGACCGATGACCAGAAATCAGAGACCCTTTTTGTTTTGCCTTACATCTCCAATTTATAAAGCCAAAATAATGAGACTAAATAAATTTTATTTATTTCTGACCTGGGGAGACCTTTAAGTGAAATACTGTTTTTCAAAGGTTTTTCAAACTGTTTTTCAAAGGTGCCCAGGGACGACAATACAAACATTAATATACATATAAATATAAAAAATATATAATTCTTTAGACATAAAGTAAAGAAAATAAGTTAAGAGATACATTACACAAAACACAACTACATCACTGGTCGCCCACACAATCAGGGCATATCTTTCTTCAGTCGTGATTAGATTAGATAGGACCATTGTACAACCGGAGTTTAATACATAATACAACGAAAAACAGACATTCAGAGATCAAACATTTCAAAAATACCATGAATGTTAAAAGTATAATTATTTGCAGATGCAAACATTGATTTAATAACTACCGGTATATTATTATCTTCATGCTTTGTTTTTGTCGTTTTGCTATATTAGCCGAGGTAATCGCATCCAAACATATACACACAAAATATATATTGGTTTTCAACTGCCTTTAGACCCCTGGGCGCACTTTTAACTGGCTGCAAAAACAAGATTTATCTCCATGAGATGGTTTACGATAAAAAAAAATAAGCGTCTTGTCATAGTGTGTGCATTCGTGATATGATGCAGCGGTTCATCTTGCCTGTTTGAAGGTAGCATCACGAAGGCCAACATTGTGTTCATGAGAACGGTTTTTACTTTTCATTTGTTGGTTCAGCTTATTTCAATTGGCGATCTATACTGCAACGAAATATGAATGCAAACATTTGAGTTTCTGGAAAAAGATATTATGTCCACTTGAATTCATAAAAACACCGTCATCGATACATTACGTTATGTAAAACGGGAAAAAATAAGAATATTTAAGGTCAGCAAACATGGACAAACAATTGAATGTATATGGGTAAAATTTGTAGCTTTGCACGGTGAAGAGGATAGTAAGACTAATTGCGGTGACACAATGTGAAATTCTCTCTCTATTCTATTGAGTGGTAATTAGTTCTGAAAAGAACTGGAGATTACAACTCGACGTTTCGATAAGTAGCCTATGCTCTGATCGTCATCACATTCTCCTGATGACGATTAGAGCATACTGATCGAAACGTCGAGTTGTTACCTGCAGGTCTTTTCAGAACTAATTACCACTCAATAGAGATAATTTCACATGGTGTCACCGCAATTAGTCTGAATGTATATATGCCAATAATGGAATGCCCATAACTCGTGAGATTAGGGGTTACGTGAAAGCATCTTTAATTTAGATAAAGACACGTGTATCAAAACTAACGTGTAGGTTCAGCGTACAACGAGTTCTAATGAGTGCGAAACCGATAGAAATAAGTTTAGGAGGCTTGAAATTTTATTTAAAGGGAGGGTAACATCAGTTATAATGTTTGCAAAACGAGTATGCTTGCTGTACGTGATTCAAGATTAAAAGACCAACATGTCAAAGGTTCAGCGTATTTTGCTGTGTCGTTAACTGAAAATACTGAAAAGTATTTACACACGGGAAATATTTCAGTATGTTAAATTTAAATAAATACATATATCATATTATACATTACACCTGTCAATGCTTCAGCTTATTAAGTTGTGTTGTAAAAGAGTAGTTATACATCGTTTACATTTTCGATGGGAAAACATGAAATCGTCATATTCATTCCATCGTGGCATATGAAAGAGACGATAATTTTATGTATACACTGCGTAAAAATACGTTGCAAGATTCAAGACATATACAAATCAACCTGCGAAAGTGTCGGCTTACTTCAGTGTGTATTGAAATAATTTATCGTATTAATTCCAACGTGGAATTTACGTCTCATGAATAAGGGGGCAAAATAATTTTGGGAAATAGGCTTATTTTGGAAAACCATCATTACACCAGGTAAGTTTAATGTAAATTCGTGGTCATGTAGACTATGTTTTTCGAGGATACCTTTCCTGTATATAAGTTGATATCACTTATGACATCAAAACAAAATTCAAGGGAAGTGTGATATCATCATAAACTTTATACCAAGTAAGATTTGTGTCAAACTGTGGTTTTCTTTTTTTCCCCCAAGAATACCAATGTTGTGTATGTTCCCTTAAAGATTAATTGTAAATTCCCCACAAGAATGACAAATGCGGTCCTGTCGATCTTGTATAATGTTTACCCCACAGAACCAGAAGTCGTGATGTAAGGTGGGGGGGGGGGGGTGAATATACGTCTGTAGGTTGATTACTCAGTGAAACTGGATACCGGCTCGTCAACCAAGCTGTTTACTCGGTAAACCGAACAACCACATGATCAAAAGACTTCAAGTCCCCTTCCTCACGAACTACAGTAATGCAGAGCGACATAGACTTAGCTCCTGTTTGGTATTTCTGTGTGTTTAATCCACCCGAGACACAAATTCCCCCGTTCTGAATATTTCAATTGCGACATAACAGGACGTCAGAGGTGCTAGGAATGAATCTCATATTTGCTTGGATATATGTATTGCCCATTCATTCACCGCGGCGCTATTATTTTTTGTTCAATACCCTCGTTCTTGTTTGAATATAATTCCCAATTACGACCAGACATTTGTCTGCACGACGCTCTGTCACTCATTAGATGATTTATATGCTACCAATAACCAGTAATGGAGCCATCGTGGGCGTCATGTAATACCCCATCTTCCTTGTGAACATAAATCAGAGCTATTATTAAAAGCAATGTAGTCTATTAGTAACGTAGAGAAATGACAAATCAAGCTATATGAACAGAAACCAAAGGCAGACATTTAATTTGTATTCATTCTTATGATCCATTTCAGATTTGAATGTTTATTCTTGTGTGTTTTTCCTTGTGAGACGGAATAACTTCACAGGATGTTTGGTATCGTTACCATCTTAAAACCGAGTAAGCTTTTTACACTACCAAAACCAGTTGTGTTCAAATTAGGCAACTCGCCCAATAAGAGGACATTTTACACAACTTGTGTTACTTTAACAAGCTAGTTTTTGCAAGTATCACTTTTTACAAATTCTGTATACCCCTCCTCCCTTAAAACGTATGTGTAAGTCAAATAAAAAATATAAATCCATGGCAACATGATGATCACAAACATGTCATCCTGGACGTAATCTTATAAGTAGGCATGACCAAAAACAACTGCACTTAAGCCATGTTTATTTGTTGACTTAAATATATGATCAACACTCGTGTGATCAAACGTACTATATAACAGTGCATGACTTTATTCCAGTTATCATTTAATTTGCTCTATGTGTGAAATAATTATCACAAAAGCGTTTGGCGGTCTAATATATATATAACGATATTGGACAACTTGAACAACCCCGAGTTTGAAATTTCCTCGTCATAGAAAAGTATAAAGCTTGATTGTTCTCGCTAGCATCATTATACAGTTACAACGAGTTAAATATCGATAACGATATTTATGAAACAACTTAGGCAGTACTGAGTTTCTTAATGGCAAGGTACAACATTGGTAATGTTGGCAACATTGCGTCCATGAGTGTTCTTGCGATCTTTGAAACAAGATATGTATTGAACAACCAGGCTATGAAACGTCCAGCTCGGAGTCAAAGACATGAGATAAGAGCGATAAGGCCCTACAAATTTGACTGAGAACGTATGTAATCGTTTTTTGAAAATGGTCATAAAATATTTTGTTTGTGATTTCCTCTAAATGAGAATACTTCAGACAGACATTTTGCAGGATGATTGGTACATTTGACCATCTTCGTGTTAAATTACCTTTTATATAATAATTTGATATTTTTTATCAGGTTATTTCCAATGTTGTACCTTCCATTTAACAGTAATTTAGAGAAATGTATTCGCCATTGCAAACTAAGTAAAATGCATTTTTGAAAAGGCATAAATTATTACCTAGGATCGGTTACGTATTTTGGAGGACAGACCGTTGTTACACGTATCAATCGTATTAATAAGTGTTTTCATCTTATGTTCTTTCATCTAAAAATTAACCCATGGAAATATTTTTAAACCGAAATATGTGACAGTTCTGTCGTTGTTTTCTCAAAACCTTCAGCATCTGTTATGATGAAGTTTCCACAGTTAAGTTTTATGATGCATATCTTGACATTGAGGATAAAATGAATGCACGTTTCTAAATACTATTGGTTTTGTTTTGGGCCGTATTTCTGTTTGAAAAACATCACGAACAGCCACATATCACCAAATTACATTCCATGAAGAAAGGCTACCGGAAAAAATTGAAACATAAAATCGCCGATATTTGCATTGAGCCTATGAACCAAAAATACGTTGTAAAATACAAAATTATGTTTACTATCACAAATAACAACAAGCACAGATACAGGCAATCGTTTTGATTGGCGGAAAGTTACATTACTACAAGAGTTGCATAATACTCGGTTGGTTAGTATGACTTCATCACAACATAAGCCACATCTCCTTCACATTTATCGCTTCCAGATTTTGTTTGGTTACCATACACAAATGCATTGCCCATCTGTTTTTGTTTTTTTAAAGTTTTTTTAAATATAATTACGGAAGAAATCATAAAGTGTAATAGTTGATCGTGATGTATTTTATTCGGAAAAGATTGAAATTTGACTGATGGATACCATGAACTAAAGGTTATCAGTGCATGTAATTAAGCAGGTTGAAAAACGAGTGCGTGTTGTAAATTTGCACGTGTATGACACGTCTACCTTTGAAGGGGATAGCGTCTATCATAGCGAAACAGACCGCAAGCTACGTACAACCCAAGGTGGGAATTGGATGAATTAAGATTAACCTCTCATAATTTGGATCACTGTATTATGCCAATAATGGTGACTTACCATCTGTTCTCCATTCGTTTCATCCTCGGCCAATCCTCCGCCTTCTGAAAGGGCCCGGCTGTCCGCTCGCACCCATACATTGTCAAACGGTGACTGGTTATAACCACCGAACGGTGAATAGGCCTCGATGATCCCAACAGAGCCAGCGACGAAAACTACCGCCACGGCAAGAAGATTGTAACACTTCATTGGGGCTGCTATTGACAATTTACCATACACCTAAAAAAAAACCAAGCCCCCTTTTCACCCCGCGTGATGAGTAAAGGGTAGTCGCGTGTATCAGGGTAGTCGTGTTGTGATGCTGCCTCGTACGGCGAACAGCAAGAAGTAGAGCAAGACGAAGTGACATACACCGTATCAAGTGGCTACTTTTGAATAAGTGGTATATTAGCCACTGCTCACAGGTTTTTATTGAATCAATTTTCACTCCCACACGCCGCTGTTTTACCGCGGCGCGCCGACGGGCACTCCCTATTGGTCACCGGTTTTCTGACGTCACAACACCACGTGGCATACTCTCTTGTTTCTATTGACACGCGCGTTTGTTTCTGCTGAACCAGTGCCCAGCTAGCAACTGATGGAGAATAGAAATAGATGGGCGTCTGAGCGATCTGAGAAAAGTTAAGAGAAGCCAGTTTAGTATTTTGCACGGTTGGAATTACCATGATTTTTTTCAGATCTAATTTGTTTCAGTACATGTAAATCATCGCATAAGTCAGGGGTGGAAATCCCGAGGCCAACGCGGCGCATGCGGCCCGTTGGGTGTCTTAATACAGCCTGCGAAACCTCTTGAAGAAAAAATAACAATAATTGTCTCTATTTTCGATACAAATATTAACCTGTTTGTACCTGTTTGTATATAAATGAACTGTCAATACACCGTGTATACATCTTTAGGTTAATTTACTGGTAATATTTAGGCCTATATAATAAAAACGTGGACCATATACTTATTTGAGCCATTCTGTACCCATACTTTTAGCAACACCCAGGTCTATAATTATGTACTTTTCAATTCAGTATATTGGTGAATGAAAATGCAGACAGAATCAACCTATCCGTATGCTCATAACACTGTCAATTCATTATTTTTAAAGATTTTTTAAACAATTAGGCTACCCTTTTTTTTCTCTAAGATGAAATAATTGTTAAGGATGACTGGTAGTGATTTTCAGCAGTGGAGTTATTATAAGCATGGTATGTATATGTACACCAACAACTGCCTAGTTCATGTCCACCAGTCTATGCATTCAACAAATCTTACATCAGTGACCTTTGTCTTTGAGTTAACTCACTTGAGACAAATTTCATAGAACTGCTAAGACAACACACTTGCTGCGGATAGAAAAGTTATGCTGAACAAGAACAGGCCACCTGCCAAAGTGTCTCTGGCAGGTTCTTGGCTCAATTTTGCTGAGCAGAATAAATTTGCTAAGCACTATATTCTATTTAGCAGCTGTGTAATATTGGGCCCTGATCCCACCACAAACATACACTGTACACAGCATATATACTACTCAAAACAATTTAGGGAACACCGGATTTTTAACATCAAATAGGTTTGAAATGTTCCATGAACCGGGATTTTCATTTGCAACCCCCTCTCTCTTTCAGTAGTCATGTCATGAAATGTGTAATCACTACATGCATCCTTTATCATCTGTTTCACTGTGCAGTTGTTTCTCATCAATTCTGTGAAACATTGTGTTTATCTGAAATAAATGATCTTGCTTTAACTGAGATTATTCCGGTGTTCCCTAAATTGTTTTGAGTAGTATATTACATCAATACGACTCCTAAAATATGTAAACCTATGTACTATTAAAACAGGAGGTCGTGGGTTCAATACCTGCCCAAATCGCCCGTGGATTGTTTCCCCGCTGACAGTTGGAAAGCACCGAGTCAGTGTTTCATAATAGTTCAGGACAATCCAAGTAATTAAAATAATACTGGTTTAACACAGTGTCATCGTTATAAGCCATTTTGTGTTAAACATCCCTCTCAAATGTAACAGCGAATGAACAGTTGCTTTGGAACTTGGAACTTGGAACTTGGTATTTGTAATCGGCAGGAGAATGCATGTTAATGTAGATACAAATGCCAACATATTGTTGTGACTTCCTCGAGAAGCTATCGAAAACACCAAGGTCGTTTAAAAAAGGCAATTTCTAGCATACTGTATTCAACAAAGGCTAATAATCAATCGCCCTGTACACAATGAATGAAATAAGACTTTCCGTATAGCCAGGTTGCTGTTTTAACATCTATTAATAGGAAGACGGATACAAGTGGAAAAATATATATCTTATTTTCATAAATGGGTAGTCATTGCCAGGCTTTTGTATGATCAAATTACAAACGAAATTGGATGTTAAATGATCTTTGTGAAAATAAATATATACTAATTAGCATTTTCTTGAAAATGTATTTATATAGTGGTGTATAATTATAAAATGACAAGCAGTAATGATTTTAGTGTTAAATTTATTTTAAAGACTATTTTAATTTAATGCTATTTTTTTCATTTTCTGTCAATGTCCTGTCTCATTGTCTGTGTCTATACTAATTAGGAACGACCTGAAAAGCCACACTCGGCTTCTTTCAAATCCCTTGGTGACCAACCAAACTGTTCTTAATTTAAAACCATGTTCTTTATTAAGTATGATTCAATTGGTTTTTTTTGGTCGTAATAATTTAAACTGTGAATAAGTATCTGTAAATTCTGTATGCATATACATATACTGAGATGAAGTTGGACACTAAATATCATTGCCATTGTAATGTCAACCGAGGGAAAACCGCGAAGAGTGGAAGTAGACACGACAGTTGTGGCTCAACGTCTGGGCTGGGGCTTGTCACATTATACAGGGCCTACATTGTCCAAAGGAGACACTTAGGTCAAATTCAGTTTT
The DNA here is from genome assembly GCA_029582265.1 of Zoroaster sp. YZ-2022. Classification (NCBI taxonomy): domain Eukaryota; kingdom Metazoa; phylum Echinodermata; class Asteroidea; order Forcipulatida; family Zoroasteridae; genus Zoroaster; species Zoroaster sp. YZ-2022. The sequence continues at coordinate 11,059,073 of CM055829.1, read as the reverse complement.
GTGCTGCACTCATTTCCCAGTAGATAAAGTCCTTATGAAAAAATATCACAAAATATCTAACCTCACGTTAAAATGGTGTAAAATGTCATTTTATTTTATACTCTTTCAGTGCGAAATTTGAAACATGACGTCATTGGATGTTAACAATAAATGGGTCTGTACATTCCATACAGGAATTTTTCGTTCGTCAAATTCGTCAAATTCAACGCCGTGTTGATTGAATATCATAGACATTTAGGAATGAACTAAAAATTCCCGGTACAAAAATGTACAGACCCATATATTTGAAATGTCATTGGATGTTTTTGGATGTTAACAAATTTCGCACTGGAAGGGTATCAAATAAAATGGCATTTTACACCGTTTTAATCAACTAGAAAAAAATATATCACCTCATTTCAGTGTATCGTTAACGAGAAAATAGTGAAAAGGCATTCAGATGTGTTTGCATTCATTCTTATGTGTGAAATGGGATCAAACCGCGATCCATTTCAAATGTGTCCATTTAAAGTTTTATCTAAGAAAAAACCAATTCATAGCAACCATCATCACCTTCACATAATATAGAGTATTTTTTAGATTATGAGTAATGTTGTCATCGGGTAGTCAGACTTGAATTCGAGTCCTCAAACCTCGAGTCCGAGTTCAAGTCCCCAGTGTCGAGTCCGAGTCACGAGTCACGAAGGTTGAGTCCGAGTCCAAGTCGCGAGTTACTTTAAAGCTCAAAAGAAAAAAGAAAACCTTATACATAATGTCAAGGTTCAAAGTTAAGTGAAAAAATACTCGACGTCTGGACTAGTATCTCATCAATTTGACTATAAAACCAAAGATTTATTTCCAAAATCGGCTTTATTTTCAATTGCAATGTTGTCAAGTTTAAAGATCCTTAAGTCTGGTCGCCATAGCACTGTCATAATTAATTTGTATATATTAATAACCTACATGTTCAGTCACTGGTGTTCGTGTGAATATTCACTCCAAAATAATCAGTTGAAAATGACAGTTGGAAATGCCTTTATCTCTGTATTTCTTTTTATATCAGGCAATTGACACATTTTCTTTTCTTTCTGAAAAGCAATTTACATTACCTTTTTATTGGTGCATAGAGCAAGGTCCAGATGGAGTGCCATGGTCGAGCGGTTTAGTGCATCGGATTTGTGTTCTGATGGCTGAGTCGAATCCCAACCGCGACCGGGGTACTTGTGTCCTTAAGCAAGACACTTGACCATAATTGCTTCTCTCCACCCAGGGGTAAATGGGTACCTGTGAGGGCAGAGTTGGTTGTTGTGTTTGATATGCGCTGTAATGGCAGCAATTGAGCTGTATACTCCCCAGGGAGCTGAGATGGTTTCAGGAATTATTTATAAGCCTGATGAGCAGGGGTAATAATATAATGCGCATTGAGCACCAGTTTGGTGGATCATCATCATCATCATCATCATCATCATCATCATCCTCATCCTCATCCTCATCCTCATCCTCATCCTCATCCTCATCCTCATCCTCATCCTCATCCTCATCCTCATCCTCATCCTCATCCTCATCCTCATCCTCATCCTCATCCTCATCCTCATCCTCATCCTCATCCTCATCCTCATCCTCATCCTCATCCTCATCCTCATCCTCATCCTCATCCTCATCCTCATCCTCATCCTCATCCTCATCCTCATCCTCATCCTCATCCTCATCCTCATCCTCATCCTCATCCTCATCCTCATCCTCATCCTCATCCTCATCCTCATCCTCATCCTCATCCTCATCCTCATCCTCATCCTCCTCCTCATCCTCCTCCTCCTCATCCTCCTCCTCATCCTCCTCCTCCTCCTCCTCCTCCTCCTCCTCCTCCTCCTCCTCCTCCTCCTCCTCCTCCTCCTCCTCCTCCTCCTCCTCCTCCTCCTCCTCCTCCTCCTCCTCCTCCTCCTCCTCCTCCTCCTCCTCCTCCTATTGTTTTGAAGAGATGATTTATTAACGGGTCACCGTGAGTGTACAATAGCAGTTCTTGTGTGCCGAAAATTTTTTGCATCCTGACTGATAATTTTGACATTGTGTTTAAATGGATTAAAAGAAACACGTTAACAAACGACTGTTGACTTGGAAAGCACTTCAAGGTTTAACCCCTCGTCCTGATCTAAGATCCTCAAACAAACTGTTGTTAAGCGTTCCAAGAACACACTCTTCATCGGGTGATAGAAGTTTCATTTCTTGTGGACCAAAACTATGGAATGATCTCCCCCCATCAACTCCGTACACTTGACTCAATGCAGAACTTCCAAAGCCAACTTAAGACACATCTCTTCAAATCTGCTTACAATTAGTCCGTTGCACATCTCATCTCCTCATGAAATTCTGTGATTTAACAAAAAAATATTTCTTCACTTCTCCAAGCGCCTGGGAATAGGCAACTAGAATGACGGCGCTCTATAAATACCTGATGATTGAAGGGTGGGGTGGGGTGGGGGCTATTGGGGCTAATTTGGCTAAAGCAGGCAGGAGGCTTCAGCTCCAAGATCCCGTAGATCAGCCACTGAGAATTGTAAACAAAACAGCTTTCAAAGAGTGTGGTTTACTTTCCAGTAAATCAAGATAAACAACCAACCTGTGACAGTTTAGCTCAAGGCTCAAGTCTGAGAAAACAGTTAAACAAATCATTTAACATTTTGTGGACCAACATGTTTCCATGTGGCAACATTTTAAATTGTGAATTTGGTTCGTGTTTTCTCTAAAATAAGAGAATGTTTTTTACATTTTGATTGGTAACCCCACATCCAGATTTCTGATAATAATTAATTAATGTTGTATAATCCAGTATGAGCTAGTAGACACGTAGACACAAATACAATTAACAATAAAATATAAGTCAGCACAAACATCATTGGGATAGTTCGACAGTTAAATTGAACTATACAAGGATTATTGTTTGTATTTAGTAATCCGTTATTTGTGATGAATTCCCACAAACCAGGGAAGGCCAGCGTGATGGGGCCTGGATAAATGTTCCACCTAGTCATTTTCAAATATCAAACGTAAACATTAAGAAAAGTGCCGCTTACTTCAGTGTGTCAAATACCATAAACTGGGTCAAATTAATTTTAATGTCAGGGCCACGCAGTGCAGTTTATAGTAATTCCCTTGATTGTTTACAATAAAAAGAACCTTTACCATAAGAGTTACTATGGTGATACGTGTCATAATGATATGTATGATATATAAAATTGTCTACCTACCTTTCATTCAGTGAAGGTTTTGAGAGGATTGAATAGAATGCCGCTATGAGCTTCATGCAAATCGCAGCCCTCTTGCGGTGAAATGTAGTTCAGCTCCGAAGCCAGGGCATTTTGTGGCGCCATTTAGATCCACCGAAGATATGTCGCCCGAATGATTAAATAAAACTATTGTATATATAAACAACAAATACTCACTTCAACATTCCACATCCACCTCTTTCAAGTGTCATACGTTTTCCTATGTTTTGGAAAAGATGAAACCTTTGCATGCACGAGACAGATATGCTGCAGTGTTACAGAATATTCAAGTTTTACGTCATCTCAAGTGTTGTTGGAGTGGAGTTGTATGGAGTGTCGTGGCCGAGCGGTCTAGGTTACCGGACTCAAGTTCTGGTGTTAGCAGCAGAATGTGGGTTCGAATCCCGGCCGTGACACTTGTGTCCTTGAGCAAGACACTTAACCATAATTGCTTCTCTCCACCCAGGGGTTAAATGGGTACCTGTGAGGGCAGAGTTGGTTGATTAGACCTATATGCGCTGTAATGGCAGCAATTGAGCTGTATACTCCCCAGGGAGCTGAGATGGTTTCAGGAATGATTTATGAGCCTTATGAGCAGGGGTAATAATATGCGCCTTGAGCACCACTCAGTTGGTGGATACGTGCGCTATATAAGTCCACACATTGTTGTTGTTGTTGTTGTTGTTGTTGTTGTTGTTGTTGTTGTTGTTGTTGTTGTTGTTGTTGTTGTTGTTGTTGTTGTTGTTGTTGTGGTTGTTGTGGTTGTTGTGGTTGTTGTTATTGTTGTTGTTGTTATTGTTGTTATTGTTGTTGTTGTTGTTGTTGTTGTTGTTGTTGTTGTTATTGTTGTTATTGTATGTTATTTATGTTGTTATTATTATTTATTGTTATTGTTATTTATTGTTATTGTTATTATTATTTATTGTTGTTATTGTTTTATTTTTATTATTATTATTATTATTATTGTTATTGTTGTTGTTATTATTATTATTGTTGTATTTATTGTTATTATTGTTTTCGTTATTGTTATTATTTTTTTATTTATTGTTATTATTATTATTTATTATTATTGTTATTTATTATTATTTATTATTTATTTATTATTGTTATTTATTATTTATTATTTATTTATTTATTATTATTATTATTATTGTTATTTATTGTTATTATTATTTATTTATTATTGTTATTATTATTATTTATTTATTATTATTTATTATTATTATTGTTATTTATTTATTATTTATTATTATTATTTATTATTATTGTTATTTATTTATTATTGTTATTGTTGTTGTTATTTATTATTATTATTATTGTTATTATTTATTGTTATTTATTATTATTTATTGTTATTATTTATTATTTGTTATTGTTGTTATTTATTTATTATTGTTGTTATTGTTGTTGTTGTTGTTGTTATTGTTGTTGTTGTTGTTGTTGTTGTTGTTGTTGTTGTTGTTGTTGTTGTTGTTGTTGTTGTTGTTGTTGTTGTTGTTGATTAAGTTGATTGAACTCTCGATGATTCCCACCAATGTTATGCCCTTGCGTATGCTGAAGTCTGTAGAAGAATTCATTATAATTCAACACGATTTTGTTCCCAGTAATTATTCGAACCAGTCACTGATATCAGTTTCCCCAGCCTGATTCATCTTACGAAGTTGTATTTTTCCACAGACAATAACAAAACAACAACATCAACAACAACAACAACAACTGATGACCCCCCCCCCATTTGGCATGATGGTAAAGGGTTTTGTGTTTGTGTTTGTGTTTTTGTTTTGTTTTGTTTTGTTTGTTTACAATTTTATTTTTATTTTTCCAAAACAAATACAAAACTACAGCTAAAGTATTTGTTGGTTAACAAACACTAGGTGTTCGCGTTTACTTCTGGTTCAATGAAAAGATCATTGATGACGTCACAATAATATTTATTTGAAAATGTCCGAATTTTGTTTGATAACAGTCAATTTCAATTTTGAAACAACTGGCAAGTTTGCGTTAGAATATGTTGAATGTTATCTTCCTGTATCTACCGGAAGTGAAGGTCATATCAGCTAAATGTCGGTCAGAGAAATTTCAGATATTAATTTTTTTACGGTCAAGAATAAATTAAGATTTTTGTCTTTTTTTGTTCAGGAGTTATGATTTTTCGTAATGTCATTGATTTACATGTATTTCGGTTCAATCTTGTGATTGGGTTTATACAGTACTGAAATTCTGACTGTTTTTTAAAGATAGCAAAATGGAACCTTTTTAATCTGCCGTTCAAGAGTGCTGTGAGCACCAATGACGTCATCAAATATCATTTTGAAAAGGTTCGACCTCACTTATTATAACAATTGAACTTTTACTTTGAAATATCCTAACTCTTTTGTGCTGGAATATTTTCTCATTTAAACTTAAGTTAAGGTGACGTTACGTCGGTGTGAAAGATGTTACATATTTTAATTTCTCCACGATCATGAACACATTTTTAATTTATCTTGTTTGGTTCAGGAGATGTGATTTTTCAAAATATTATCATTTGATTTAGAGTAATTCGATACATGATGACGCAGTTGTAACGTCATTAAGATTTTCTACATCCCATGATGTCTTTGATGTGAATTATAGTTTGACGTTACACGCCTGTACACGATAAAAATCACTCAACGTTCTCACGACACGTGTACACTATTAAAACCTAAATTTAAAAAATGAACCTTCAGTTTTCGTGATATTTGGCATTTCATTTTATTTTGTATTGATTTTTTTTTATTTCACGAAGTGCGACTATGGGCCAAATAATATTATATCACGATTTCTGGGAACTAATTGATACATTTAAAAAAAAATACAACCAGAAATGTTTTGTGTCAGGCTTGTATTGTATATGGACCTAAATGTAGTCTTCAATTCAAATTAAAAAAATAATAAATAAAAATAAAACAAAAAAATGAAAAAATAAAAACAAAAACAAAAAACAAACAAACAAACAAGCAACCCGAATCATCCTTGGGGAAATGTGTTTTCAATTACATGTATAAATTGCACAATATACATGGAAGGAATTTATTTATTAATTAAAAAAAAAAATTCAATATTAGCAGAGTAACTACGGTACCAAAAACAATATTACAATGATAAATAACATGACAAATGTAGCAGATAATAACAAGAAATTCAGACAAAATTATGATTTTAATTGAAATGCTGCACATCAATGATTATACCACTAATGATACCAGTGGTGGTGCAGGTAAATTATATGATTATATGGTGTAATCCCATTTAGTGACTCCTCATCTCTGTTCAATTGTCTTACTCAATTTTGTTTGGTATAACAAAATTGTCTTTTTTTAATCGTGTCATCTCTTACTGGTTTTTGAAGTCATATACATGTATGTAGTTCACCATTGTGATTATTGTTTTATTACATAATTGTTAATAACGAGCAATTTCTCTTCAAGCAATATACTAATGTTTACTTATATAAATTAAAATTAAACTTGATCAGAGCATTTATTTTCATGCCGACAATAGAAATTCATTAGTACAGTGATAATAAATACGCAAATAATGATGCCAATGGTGCTACCGGTAAAAGATATGATTGAGATATGATGGTGCAATGCCACACTTATCTGTTCAGTTGTTTTACTCAATTTATTTCGGCACAAAATTGAGGTCCATGTCTGACTATTTCTGCAGACATTTTGGGCGGAAGTAGTTGACCTTATACGTACCAATTTCACCATTTGTTTAGAAAGTAGAATTGGTTGAGAGCGATTTGTGTAGCAGTAGCAGTGGTTTTGTGCTTCAATTGCATCAGGTTTTCTCTTGTCTTATCCTCGGATAGGGCCTATAAGCAATTGTGGTTTGTATATTGTTTGTTGTTTGTGCAGGTTTAGCAAGTGTGGTGTTGGTGTTTTGTTTTGTTTATTAATTGTGATATTGTTAAATACCGCTTGTTTTAGTAGGAGTTGGACCGGAACCAAATACCTTTAGTAGTTTTCCGAAATATGGAGGTTTGCATTGGATAGGTTTTATCGAGACATTAAAACAATCATTGTGGACTAGTTTGTAAGAGTTTGGTTTGGTTGAGCAGAATATCTTTTAAAATTTGTTTTAATTCAACTCATCCCAATCGGACTTATTCAAATAAACTGTTTTATTTTTGTTTGATTTGTTTAATTGGCACTAATCAATTGGATCATGGTACCAATCGTGTCCGATTTGACATAATTGTGTCCAATTATACTTAATTGTAACAATTGTACTCTTCAAATTAAATTGGATTTCCACTGGGAATTAATTGGAAATGTTAGTAAGGGGCTCACTACACTTAAGTCCATAAAATCCATAGCTTCAAACAAAGAGACACACTTTTAAATTTGGTGGTAAATAATAAAAATGGTGTCAAATATAATTTTTATAATGAAAACAAAGCAAACTGTTCCTTTCCTTAGGCTACCTCCATTTATACCTCCCAACTGACCAGCGAGTCGCTGTATTAGCCCGCGAATCGAGCTCCAAATACGCCCACCCGCGAGCGTGAATAAAAAAACCGCTAATAGATTCGTGTATTTTTTTTATAAAACAATTTAAAACTGAACAAGTTGTCAGCGCAGCGCATATTGACTACGCGTCGCCGATCCCGACTGGGGACAGACGAGACGTTGTCTGTTGCTTCTATACAGCACGCCTTCCAGACTTAACTAGCCCGATCCCAAATGTGGACTCCGTATCTGTGTACACTGAAACGGAGTCCAATAATCAGAAGGTCAGTCGCCTCACAGAAAAAAATTCTTCTTTTGAAATTGTTTAAATCTTATCAGTGCGAGGAGGCTGAAACTCGGTATTAAAATTCCATGACCTACAATGATTTTAATTTCAAATTATATAATTTTTTTCCTAAGTCATTTTACTGAAAGAAAATCCACACCTGACGTTAAAAGAAATCTTAGAGTTTCGATGGTTTTGCGTCATTCCATAGTGCATTACCGTACGCGCGTGTAGTGTCAAAACGGGGGCATTTGTGCGGTTTGCGTAAATAAATTCCACGCAGCAGGTTGTATGTGTGGTCAGCACGCTCGTATGTACGGCGACGCACCCGTGCCGACACTGGCGTATGTTTTGTCGTAACTCTCAAGTGACGAACAGCCATCAAAACGAAAGTAGTTCTTTAACGTGATAATAGTGCTTCTAAATATACTACTCAAAACAATTTAGGAAACACCGGAATAATCTCAGTTAAAGCAAGATCATTTATTTCAGATAAACACAATGTTTCACAGAATTGATGAGAAACAACTGCACAATGAAACAGATGATAAAGGATGCATGTAGTGATTACACATTTCATGACATGACCACTGAAAGAGAGAGGGGGTTGCAAATGAAAATCCCGGTTCATGGAACATTTCAAACCTATTTGATGTTAAAAATCCGGTGTTCCCTAAATTGTTTTGAGTAGTATATTTGTTCAATTTTCGGTTTCGACAGGAAGGAAAGGTCAAATTAGGGTTATGTCTTTAAGATGATGAAGAGATTGCCAGTTTTATCTGTTTTGGTTTATGACATATGATTTTGTTTTAAATATTAAGCTTTGATTTAGTGTAATTCGATACCTGATGACGTCATTATGACGTCATTTCTATTTTCGTCATCTATAGTCTTTGATGGTGCCAAGTATCAATTTGATTTGACATTTGCAAGTAGGCTAAAAGTTCAGGCGAAATATTGGAGAGAAGGAGAATAAACAAACAAAAAATAAATAAAAACTCGAACAATTTCAAAAGTTGTCGGGCTCGGATCGAACCGAATAATTCGAACAATTTCTATAGGTGTTCGCGGCGCTACACCTAACAAACAAAACCTAACTAAAAACAACAGTATCTGGTATTACAGCAAAAGGTTTTATGTATCATGGTAAAAGGTTTTGTGTTTTCCTTGATATCACGTTTAAATATCAAGCTCACACTATTCCATCAGGTTGGGGCAAACTTTGTGATCGGTGTTACGTAGGTAAATGTACCATTTATTATCATTTATTATGAGTCATTATTGTAACTTCCTATTCAAGGCACAGAGATTGATTTCATTCTATTTGAAGAACAACTAAGAATGTGCACTCATAATAAGGATAATGAATGGTACATCTACCTACGTAACAAGAACACCATGTCACAAAGCTTTCCCCAACCTGGTGGAATGACCCAAGAATGTGCACTCATAATAAGGATAATGATCTATGGTTCATATACCTACGTAACAAGTACACCATGTCACAAAGCTTGGTGGAATGGCCCATTGCATTGATGTAATTCATTCCGCATTAATTAAGCAGTTGACTTGCTCCAAACACTTAAACGAGTACTTGTTTGTGATTAATGATTTCATTTATTTTTTTGTTAAGTGCGCTCTCCTGGCATTTTTTTGCGATATGACTCTTCATTATTTTGATTAACTTAATACCTGTATGACCAGTTTGACATGTTGGTTTTAAATATGTCTTTGATGTCTTCGTTTGAATTTGTTTTCAACCGAAACATGATGAGAAAACTAGGCCCTATCGTTTGTTTAGATGTGTTCGTTGCCCTTTGCATGGTTTTGACATGTATTTTCCCTTTCGCCAAATGTCAAAAAGATAATTGCTCTAAAGGTTGCCGCAGTGGCACAAAAGCCTTTCCTTTGCTAGATCCTCCAGAGCACCATTATGCTTAAGTGGAATCAACACAGCCAAGATTTAATGCGATGCTCTAAGCAGTATGGCCGGGAACTTGCCCCAGCACTTTCCCCAAATTGCGCGTGGATGAAAGCACTTGTGGCACGCGGTCCACGCTAATCTGCCCTGATGATTCTGCAAATACAGCGAGTAGTTCATGTTTGATCTATCATTCGTTTTGTTGTCTTAAACAATAAGTAATACTCCTAAAGATTAGGGCTGGATATTTCCACAACGCATGGCTGAAACTGGCTTAACATGTTATTTTGAATGCAAAATAGAGAGCGACACTCAATCCACGGCCTTAAATCGAGGCGTCAGTACAGGTTAGAATGTTACACTCATAATTTTCTTGACGTTTGTGGAGCCTGGTAAATAAATTCGCTTTAAGTCAGTGCCTACGTGAGTGTTATACGAAGCAAAATAATTTGGTTAGTCTTCAAATAGGTGAGTGAAGTCACATTCTAGCATTCGTCTTGTACATAAGAAAACTAAATATAAGCCGACTGACTGTATAGACGGTCTACTTATTAGTGCTCAATAAATTAGTTAGTCCACGATTTTACATATCGAAAACTGGCGCACAAAGGAGTGCGCACAGTTGGCAGTGCTTTTAAGATTTATTACACGAGTTTTGACTATTTTAACAGCAATTTAAAAAAATCTGAACATCGCTAATTTACTCGAAGAAGAGAAAACAAATGCTTTAATTATTAAAATATTACTCAAAATAATCGTGAGATATGTACCGATATGATTTTGTTGGTGAGTCCCGTCATAAAATAACGTTGGCAACCGTTTTGTGAAATATCTCATTTCAAAGTATTTGTTTTCCTTTCAAACAGAAAATGATAAACTGTTCCAATGGAAACAAAGAATTCCAGAATTGTCCTGTAAAATACGGGCAACACGAGACAAGCAATACGGAATCTCATAAGTTTATAACTATACATAACAGCAAAAGAAACGTCACCCCTAAAAATATTTATTATTTTCATTTTATAATTAATATAATTTGTTTAATGAAGAATATTATGAGTATGGAGTGTAACACGAACACAATGTGACAAATTTGGTTGACCTGGCAGCCAATCATCCCACAACATTGTATATTTATTATGTTTAATAATATAATTACTTAACACAATTTAGGGGGTGACGTTTCTTTTGCTGTTATGTATATCTTGATGTAACCATAGAGCAAGATCCTTGCTCTATGATGTAACCACTTACCTATTATTATACTAAATGGATTGGTTGCTCAATATTGACTGTCCAATAAAGCATGAAGTCAGTGACCACCGTTGTGACCTTCGATATACCATTTGAGTTAACAGTCAACCCTGACTGTCCATTCAGTTCATAAAGGCTCCCTGATTATATACACAGTATGTAAACAATTATGTTATGTGTGGGGAACAAAGATGGCTAACAGACTAGCTTAAGCCTATCCAAATTGAATATAAATTGGTGGGTGTAATAGGCATACGTGCAAACTCGTATCAGTATCAAAACGAATAAAAGCTTTCTATAGTAAAAGCTTGCCCTAAGGAATGAAAGCAAATTTCTGTGAATGTTAGAAAAGACACAAATACGCTTTTTAAGTTCTGATGTAGATTTTATTCTTTGAAATCAATTTGCTAGCAACTCTAATTATAACAATCAAAATGGCTGCCTCTCTAAATTCAAGATGACGGCCTTTGACCTTACTATTGATAAAAACATGAGTAAAAATATTGTTTGAAGATTCAATTAATTAATACCCAAACTAAAACATTAGGTGCAAAACAATAAGGTTTAAAGGTGTATGATCAGAAAGTCGCATAATTGAGAAAAAATATGTTCAAAATGGCAGTAACATGTAATCCAATATGGCAGCCGAAGATAAACAATAACAATAACAATATTATTGGTTGATTTCCTTCTGTGCATTTTTCTTTTGTTTTTAGTTACTTTCAATTAATTTTTAATATGTTTACATTGTATTTCATATCTGTGTCTTAATATTTTATTGCATTACTGTACTTTTTATGTAAGCTGGGATCCATGGGAGATCAGTGAGTTTTTCTCACTGAATGGATCACCCAGGATAAATAAGAAATAAATAAATAAATAAACCAAACAGTCACTGTAATTTGTGTTAAAGGGTCTATGAAATGCAGTTTTATGTAGATACATATTTTAGCAAATATCCATGTTTCTGGGCAGTTTAACCAAAATGGGAAGTCTATTTTTTGACAAAGTGAGGATTGCGCGTACTGTTTAACTTCTGTAAAAATGTTCATGATTATCCCTTGACACATGAGGTGCTGTTTGTGAGACCACAACAGGAATTCGGTGTAAACACCGAGTTCAAAACCTCAAACATTGCCCAAAAAATCAAAACCTCAAACATTTCCCAAGAAAATAGTGGTTACCTCAAAAGGGTTACTGATTGGTACCAAACGCCCAGTTAACAAGACAACACAACAAATTAAGAGAACTGGCTTTTGAAAAAAAACGAGAAATTCAATCAACTTTTGTACACAAATCAACAACGATATAGCATCTAACTCCCGCTGTGACATCACTGATTTGCTCATTAATATGTAAATTCTCATTAGCATAAAGACTCAAAAGAGCCAAAAAGAGTATAAAAACAACCACAAATTAGCAAATTAATAGGTAGAAAGGTGATGTCAACATATGGAAATAATAGTTGTGCATAATGTTTTCAAGTAAAGAAAATTCACAGATCCTTTAATTCAGTACATCATAATTGACAAAGTGGGAAAATAAAATCAGTGTTGGCACGTAAATCCAGCTTGGCCCAACATTCTGATACTGCGTGTGCTATTGATTGATAGATTGAATTTATTCGGATAAAAAGATGATAAAAGTACAAGACACATTACAAAAATACAAGAAAAACACACCATATTTATCAAAGGATAACCCAAAAAGCCAATAACATAGGCTTATTTGGGGTCCTTACATCGAAACATCAAAAACCACAAATACAAATTACAAATTTGAAAGACAAAGACAGTTCAAGATACCACCACACCCCCAAAGAAGGAACAAATTATGCTTCCCTGAATTTAGCTTGTGTTGAGAGATGACATTTAACAAGTCGTTTAAAAGTAGACAAATTGGTGGAACTCTTTACATTAGAAGGTAAATTATTCCATTCTTTGATAGCTGTAACATAAAATGCATTGTTTGCTAAACTAGATGACACTGGAATCTTAAAATTTAGATTACTGTTCCTTGTATTGTGATGGTGACAATCAGAGACTTTAATAAATTTGTCACGGAGATAATCAGGAGTTACATTGCAAGTTATTCTAAACACATGGTTTAATTTTGGTTGAGTGACCCTGTCCCTAACATTTAAAAAGCCCAAACTGTCAAGTTCTTTTTGCCCGATGTGTGCCCTAGGGCCTTTGTCCAGAATGAACCTAACCATTTTGTTTTGCATAATTTGAAGTTTGTTTTTAAAATGAGCAGAGAGTGTAGAAAACCAGGAGCATGAATAGTCAAAGTGACATTGAATCAAAGCCGAACATAAAGTTTTACGGGATTTTGTATTAAGAAAAAGAGCCTGTCTGTAAAGGAATTTCAACCTATCTCAATGATTGAATTAGCAATAAATTCATCTGATAAATGTTGGTCAATTGTAACCCCTAGATATTTCACTGAAGTAGCTGATTTAATTTGTTTACCCCACATATGACTGTAAAGTCACTGACCTTCTTGGTTTTTCTTTTAGAACCAAAAAGAATTGAAACGGTTTTGCCTAAGTGTAATGACAATTTATTGTCAATGAGCCATTGTCTACACGATTCCAATTCTGTGCTAAGTATGTTAGCTACAGCTGCAGGATCTTTGTCAGAGACCAAGAGGGCACTATCATCAGCGTAAAGAAGTAATTTGCACTGAACACTGCTGGGCATATCGTTTATGTAAATCATTTTATCACGAAAGTGATCAAATGCGTTATGCGCAACTTACAATACGGATCGGGTTTTCTCAATGGGCATGCATATTGTTGTGCACTCGTTAGCCAGCGGCAGGCTTATGGGCTATTTTCCACGTCAAGCCTTTTATATGCCCAGGGTGGATCATGGTACAGCCAATCAGGGGCGTAGGCGGGAAGTTTCCCGCTTTTAGGCCTCCACCAATAGTTTGTCTGGTGGCAAACTTTGGTGGAGGTTTTTAGCCAATCAGGTTGCGCGCTGTAAAGGTTGGCGCTTGGTGTCAAGCAACCAGTGCGGTTTGGGGCATTCTTGTCACAGCTCCTTGTTTATTAACAAGTCCATGGAGTTTTTGGGTTAGCGGTTTATGTTTTTTCCCTCCTCCAGCCCCCTTTTCACCACCAGTTGGGTTTGTGCTGTTGGTTTGGCAGTTTTGGGCGGAATAGCACATTAACTTCCCACTTTTGGTGCAGCAGTTCTGGCAATTAACAGTTACTGCAGTCCTAGAAAATTAAACTTAATAATATGGAGATTTTAGTCCTCCGTTATTTACATGTTATCAAGTGTTCATAGTGCCGGGATCTCCCTCGGGCTAGTTCAGACCGCAGCTTCCTAGGTGGGACGCGAACACTTGGTTGATTCATATTGTATTGATTCATATGATATGCTGTGTATTATGTTACACATGTGCATTATACTGTTTGTTATTGTCAACATTTAAATGTATGTTTTAATAACTATCCCATTGGGGGTTAGTGGTGCCAGGTCTGGGTATACAGAGTCTTGGGTACGCTGTATAGGTGGTCCCAGCTGGTTTTTCTCTGAGGTCTTGGGTATCTCAGGGTGTGTGTTTACTGTTTGTTTGTCTTTATCAAATGCTGTTTAATGACAAATCCAGTTTGCCCATAGTCTGGTATTCCGGTGGTTGATGGTGTCAACCTCTTTGAATAAAAAAGCTTGAAAGCTGTGGCCAAGTGGCATTCAAATGAATTTGTAGTTGGTGCTATTTATTGTGAGTTTGAGTATAACACAAAAATAAATAAAACAAAAATGCTATTATGTCACACAACAGCTTTCCGCATGTGGTATTTCCTTCTGCGTGAATTAACCTCCACATAGTTTTAAAAAATACCTTGAACAGGTTGTGGGAAAACTTAACTAGACAACACTCGTCCCCCTGGGAGAACCTACAATAATAATTTCTCATCACGATATATTATCCAATACCTCAATGTGGATACTGAGCTCCAACGCCAGCATGAAGCGAATCCGCTTGTAAGACTTTCTTCACAACTACGCTGCGTGGGCAGGTAAACGTAAACATGGTAAGCCACCGATGTTTACGTCATATAGTTTTGTCCGTTACGTGTAATAATATGCAGCTGTTCATTATGCTCTTTATAGAATGTTCGCTATTAGATTATTGTACAATCCATAAAGAAAAGCAACCATCAATTGTTCCCTGAATGTTCCAGGTATTTTAGCATTCGTTTTTTGAAAGTCGATGTATTTCAAGAAACATTGTCGTGTTAAGGTGACGCAAACAAGCTTGAATATTACTATAAATACACACGTAAGTCAGTGCTCCCGCTTATTTTTTTTTTTTACAGTTTAAAAAATAAAGCAGCAACAGAATTCCCAATAATGCATTATTGTCCAGATAATATATTTAAAAAAAGGAAAAATAAAATCAAAATAAACATCAAAAATTAAAAATAAGCAGTTACTAATTGGTTAAGGCTTAAGGAAAAGTTCAAATTTGTGATACATATTTACAGTAACCTTTAGTTATATCCAAACATGTTTTTAAAATGTAAATCACTTGTTAGATATAACTCGTGACAGTTAATTTAATATCATAAACCATTTTAGACGTGTAGGGTAAAATATATACTGTTTTCGCTTAAAGCACGGACCATACGTTTGTGCCATCGTGTACACATACTTTCAGCAATAATGTTGCTAAAACGTGCATACATAACACACATTAATTATATCTTAAGCAGTTGTATATGTATTTTCAATTCTTACATTGGTTAATGAAAATGCACACAGCAACTACCTATCTGTATGCTCGTAACAGAGTGAATTAAGTATTTATTTTGGAGACTTTTTGTAACAATTGGGCTAGCTTTTGTCTCTAAGATGAAATAATTGCTCGGGATGATTGGTATAATATGCACTCAAGCTCATAGACGGGTGGGGTTTCGGCAAAACCGAGCCTCAGTCGGCAAAAAAACCCACCAAATCAAACCATTGGATCAGGTTTATAGTTTTTGAGCCCGAGGTGATTTAAGTTCTGGGAATTTTTCCCCACCCTCAAAACATTTATCACGCATTCCCCCTTAAAAATACAAATATTGTTCACACCTAACACCCTCTCAAAATATTTCACGCTTCCTCCCTCCCTCTTCCTGCAATTTTTAAGGTGTAAAAGTGTTTGTAAGGAAAACAAAACGTAACATCGGCACCATTGTTGTACACCATCGCGAGATTTACCGTTTTTGTTTTTGTTTTTAGTTTTAGTTTTTAGTTTTTAGTTTTTAGTTTTTTGTTTGTTTGTTTGTTTTTCTTTTTCTTTTTTCTCGTACTTGTTCTCGTACTTGTTCTCGTACTCGGTCACGAATATAAATATACTCAGACACTCGATTACATCGAGTTCCTACCTGATTGTGTACTCCTTTAAAGGGACAATATCAACATGACATGGAACCGGATTGCTTGTTTTAGATTAACTCGGTGACTGAAAATAATTTCCCACATGATAAGGTCATATTACATGAGCCAGTAATTTTCAGTCACTGCGTTCATCTTAAACTAGGACATCGATTTCATGCCCTGTTGAAAGTCTACTCTGATCGTGACGATACTGCCCCTTTAAATGACACGTCGTGTATAATGACAAGTAAGACTAATTGCGGTGACACCATGTGAAATTCTCTAATGAGTAGTAATTAGTTCTGAAAATAACCTCCAGTTCATTTCAGAACTAATTACTACTCAATAGAGAATTTCACATGTTGTCACCGCAATTAGTGTTAGTTATCCTATTCACTATGCAAAGCTACAAGTTTTACCTATGTATAATGACATAAATACAATTTGATATATCCCACAATGTACGTTCTTAATTACCTGAATAGAACCTTTGCTGGCTGTTTGCTCCGTATACTCCTTCATAATTTTGTGATTGCTTCCCCTCTCCCCTCTTTATTTTTGTTATATGTCACCCTCTCATCATTCTTACATGCGTGAATTAATGCGCATCATTTGTATCAATTTCCAAGTATTTTTTTTCCAAAGTATTCGTACTCGACTAGAACTTTGAAATTCAGTTGCCTTAATGTTCTCCTGATAGCCCTTACCACATTAGTCTTATTTAAAAAAAAATAATGAAGACTCTTTTGTTGAAGACAGTGTACACTTTTGGTAAATTGTGTAAATCCATCCATACAAGAATCAATATCTAATACAACAACAACAACAACGACAACAACAACAACGACCACGACCACGACGACCACGACCACGACCAAGACCACCACGACCACGACCACGACCACGACCACCACGACGACCACCACCACGACCACCACCACGACCACCACCACGACCACCACCACGACCACGACGACCACGATAACAATAATAATAATGTGGACTTATGTGGCGCACGTATCCACCAAACTGGTGCTCAAGGCGCATTACATTATTACCCCTGCTCATCCGGCTCATAAATCATTCCTGAAACCATATCAGCTCCCTGGGGAGTATACAGCTCAATTGCTGCCATTTCAGCGCATACGGGCTAATCAAACACAATAACCAACTCTGCCCTCACAGGTACCTACCTACCCACCCACCCACCCACTTACCTACTTACCTACTTACCTACTTACCTACTTACTTACCTGCCTATACCCCGTGTAAGTTTCAATGAGTCAGTAATGAGAACATATTGAAAATTCATTCGGATTTGATCGTATTCAATCCAGCGTAGACTGTATCTTTTCGGAAGACAACATTTAATCGTTCAAAATAATTTGAATAATTGTACTAAAATGGTAGCACCTTATATATTGATATTACAAGAGGTGTTTGATAACATCATCAACTTGACACACAAGTAAGTTTGTGTATGTGATCATTTCTGTTTTTCGAGAATACCAGTATGGGCTTTAAAGGGACTGTATAAGCATTGGTAGCAATGACTGTAAATGCATCCACACTTGATAAGAATCAAGTGAGGTGTATTGACACCAATCAGTTTATTTCGTTAACGATACAGACAACTTAAATGTATTCCCCTTTATATGTATATAATAATGCAATATAATGTGGACAATGAATCACAGCCCTGATTCAGTTCAAATATGTAATACGTTTCACGTTTTCTCAGAAATAACAGTATGTAATTCCTGGAGATGTTTGGTACCATCACCAGTTTTAGATTAACATCCAGTGATTTTTCAAACGGTTAATTATCAAAGGTAGCTTTATTATAGTTATTGACTGTTATGCGTATCCACGCTCTACGATTAGATATTGTAATGGTAGGTGCTCCAAAGGACTTTCACTGGTTGTTCCACCTAACCGTACCTTTGGCCCCACCACACGTTTCTCTGCTCATTCTCATCCTTATACTGTATCTGTCCCCAAAGCAAATACCTGGCGGTACTCATCCAGTTTCTTTCCACGTACTGCCTTACTTTGGAATTCATTACCTGTATGCTGCTTCCCTGCCACCTATAACCTGTCTCAATTCAAACGCAACATAAATATTCATCTTTCTACTTTTTGATTTTTTTCTTCTCTCACCCCCTTTCCCCTATTTAGCCCTCACCTTGAGTGGCCTGTAAGGCCTTGTGATTGGCAACTACTCATAACAAAATGTTAAAATATTATGGATAAACCAACCTGTGTGTACGTAATACAAAACACGCTCTTTGTAGACTTAATCTGTAATATTGACGCTGCATGGTGAGTGCATTACACGCATAGTTGATTATTCATTAAGGAGATTTGATTGACAGCTGTCGATTGCCAAACTGAAGTTGTTAAATCCTGCACATTACGAAATTCATGCTAGAATGCGTCAGATTACCCAGCCCTAGTCCCCAACGTACTCTTGGGTCATTTGTGCAAAAGTCAAAACCTTTGCCTATAGACTGGCTTTCTAGTATTTAGACATGTGTTTTCTTGGGGGAATGTAATCGGTTGATATTTAATATGTTGTAAAAATCACAGTGGTCATTGCATTGTAATAATTATTTAATAAAGTTGTCAATGCTTTAAAAAGTTAACGATTTTATTACAATGTTATGGTGTTCTAAAAAGGACACAGGCACATTGCTAGAAGAGTGTTCATGCGTCGCACTAAAAGTGTTGTCTCGTCGCACTAGATGTTTTGTCGCGTCGCACTAGAAATGCATCTACAGGCGTTTCCATAAGATCACCACTAAACCCTCTGGTAATTAATCTAATTAGTCTGATACTGCACTCAGTGATCCCCAGGTTAAATTCCTCTCAAGGGGTCTTAAGTTTTGCCCGACACCCAAGGAGCATAATCAACTCTCACACCAACAGGACATAGCCCACTTCAATCGCAGACTACGACTCCGTGAATTCTTTCAAGTCGAACCCTCCACAGACGACGAGACCCCAGATGACAGTCCCTCTGGGACCCCCAGCCACAACTGCTTCAAAGAAAAAAGTGTATGGGTACCCCCTAAGAATAGGGATGCAGCCCTTGACAACTACATCAACTCAGTCAACTATGAGCTTCGCAGGGAACCTCCTGCTAGATGTGCCAGCAACCTCTCCCGCGCTGAACGGGACGCCATCGGTTAACTCCGATAAGCCACGAACCTAGTCATCAAACGGGCTGACAAAGGGTCTGCTGTTGTGGTCATGAACAGAGATGATCACACAGCCGAGGCCCTCAGACAACTTAATAACACTGATCACTACACAGAATGTGATACTGACCCTACCCACTCCTTCGCAAAAGAAATTTCGGACACCCTCGTCAACATTTATAAATGCAACAGTATTAACAAGGATACCTTTAACTATCTCATCCCACAGGATCCTCGTACAGCCCGTTTCTATCTACTGCCCAAAATACACAAGGCAGGTAACCCGGGTCGTCCCATTGTGTCGGGTAATGGTAGCCCAACAGAACGTATCTCTGAGTTCGTTGACAGCTACCTCAACCCTCTGGTCTCTCATATCCCTTCATTCATACAGGACACTACGGACTTCCTCCGTAAACTAGAGGGTATTAAACATCAAATCCCCAATTCTGCCCTCCTTGTCACTCTGGATGTTTCCTCCTTATATACTAACATCCCCCATAGCGAAGGCATAAGTGCATGTGCCAACACTCTCAGATCTTATCCGACATATACTGACCAAAAACAATTTCACGTTCCTAGACAGAAACTTTCTCCAGGCACAAGGTACAGCAATGGGCACTAAGATGGCACCATCATACGCTAATCTGTTTATGTATGACCTTGAAGACAGATTGCTATCTTCTGCCCCCACCGTCCTCTAATATGGTGGAGATTTATTGACGATATCTTCTCCATCTGGTGTGGTGGCCAAGATAGCCTAGATGAATTCATCAGCTACATTAATTCATTCCATGCCACCATGCTAACTACTCTCCCAATAGCGTGAACTTCCTAGACGTCACCATCAACAAATCCCCCAGGACATCTCAACTGATGTCGATTGTAAACCCACTGACACTCATCAATACCTCATTTCTGACAGCTGCCACACCAAGCACTGCAAAGAGGCCATTGCCTACAGTCAAGCCGCCCTCCGTATAAGACGTATCTGTTCCACTGATACCTTATACAGGGAACGGTCGTCTGAACTGAGGCAACACCTTGTGTCCCGGGGTCATAGCAAACGCAGGGTCCAACTAGCAATCAACAGGGCCCTCTGTACCCCCCGTAGCACCCTCTTGGCTACTCAGGGTAACAAGAAAACCCTTCCCTAACAGAGTTCCCCTGGTCACTACTTATCACCCCAGATTACCCAGACTTTCATCTATCGTAAATGATAACATGACTATTTTACATTCCTCCGATAGGTTACGCTCAGCCATCCCTGAGCCCCCTTTGATTGCTTTCTGTCGCCCCCGTAACCTCAGTGATATATTGGTTCGGGCTAGGCTCCCTAGCACCAACAGTGACCTTAACGTCACTGATCACCACAGGGGTGCTCTAATTGTACCCGCTCGAGATGCAAAACCTGTTTGTATCTCAAACCTGCTCAGAAGGTGAAAAGCCACAGTACTGGTCTCACCTACACAATCAGAACTAAATCCCAGTGTGACACGCTCAATGTTATATATGTAATCTCATGGAAAAGATGTGGTATACAATATGTAGGGCAGACAAAGACCAAATTGTGTCTCCGCTTATGTCAGAAGCAAAGCCTTTCTGTATAATAATAATGTATGGGCTGTGGAGGACTTCTTTAAAAGGAATATAAATTCCAAAATTCATATTTAGCTGCCGACCAATCTGGTCACCGGTTTTGTATGTAAATATATGGTTTTGCACATAAACATATGGCTTTGCCATTAAATATATGGTTTGGCTGTTTAACATTTATTTTAGTCTCATATATTAATAAGTCGAAATTTAATCACATACGGCTTTTCATACGAGACAAAAAACGCAACGGTGAACATTTCTAGTGCGGCGCGATAACACTTCTAGTGCGGCGCGACGACACTTCTAGTGCGACGCGACAACACTTCTAGTGCGACGCGTGAATCCTAATGCTACGCTTACACACTTCTAGTGCGACGCGTGAACACTCTTCTTGCAATGTGCCTGTGTCCTGTTTAGAACACCATACAATGTAGTA
This sequence comes from Zoroaster sp. YZ-2022, assembly GCA_029582265.1. Lineage (NCBI taxonomy): Eukaryota > Metazoa > Echinodermata > Asteroidea > Forcipulatida > Zoroasteridae > Zoroaster > Zoroaster sp. YZ-2022. The sequence goes on along the minus strand of CM055829.1, from coordinate 11,037,276 downwards.
TGGACACTGTGATCCTGTGATATCAACTGTAAACAAATAATTATTTCTATGTCAAATTCAAAGATGTTACCGTTTTCGTGGGGTTTCAAACAATGACGTTGAGATTATTGATAGTGTATTTATATAATTATTCACAAATATTGGTATAATATTTGTTGACTAATTTACTCTAAAATGTATGCACTTTAAGAGTATAGAGTGTCTTCTTACCATATTTCATTTTATGAAATTGATGGGCTGGTTTCGCATCACAGTAAAGTCTTGCAGAACTTTACTTTGACACCTTGCATTTGTGTTCTTTTCTTTGATGCCGGGAGGCCGACATATTGTGTTTCAGCAGGTGTCAGCAGCAACCAGGCACAATATAACAAGTTTCATGGACATGGTTGGCATAGGATCTGCCCGACCATGGACATGTGTATTTAGTAAGGACTTGTCGTTTGAATAAACATTTCACTTTGTCATCTCACCTTAGTGAAGAGAGGGGGACGTGCAAGACTCGCGATAGGCTGATTCAGGGCTCGGGTCCCGACCGGGATACGTTTTATTTATGTGATGCATGTTATAGACCATTGCATACACGATCTTTCCCGAATTGCACCGAGCTAGCACTGGAAGATCCGAAGCCAAATACGTCATCAGTTGTGTAACATACACTTCAATTCAATGACGATACGATGTAGTACCACACGTGCATGCTACCGTTAGTTTCCAAAATGCACTGAGCTACCGGGGGAACATCTCAAGCAAAATACAGCATAATATATGTGTAATGTGTTCTGTACAGTTCAAGTCAATGACGGTACAATGCAGTTCCATAATGCAATCACTATACTACCCATAACATAAATTACACAAACACTCACTAACTCACTAACTGGATGTATAATTTTGCGCTGCGAAAACAATCTTAACATCATACATTGACGGTTACTATAGGAAAAAAATTGTGGCTACAGTTGCTCTTGCATGTTGGATTAAATATTTAATATGATCGAAATTTGGCATTTAACCATGTTAAATGTGCCATCGAGCAATGTGCTACGTACCTTTTGGGGGAATTCGGTCAGATTGTTCAGAATTATACATTCAGTTTCCGAGGACAGACATTCAGTTTCCGAGGACAGACATTCAGGGGGAATTGTACTAATTTTACCAAAATGATAACACATCAGGCAGAAATAGTTCAACGGATGTTTCATACGTTCACTAACTTTACACCAAGTAAGTTTGAAATTTAGATCTTTTGAGATGCTAAGAACATTATACGGGCTTAAACGACGTATCTGCTCTCATTGAATCAACATTGTACATTAAACGACGTATCTACTCTCATTGAATCAACATTGTACATTAAACAAGCGAACTGTAAATTTTTTAAAAGCTTATTACGTTGTATCGTTAATGAGGAAATGAGGAAAGTGCATTTAATATGATAAACTGTAATTCGAAAAAGAAATACTTTTCTTAAAGGGGCAGTATCGTCACAGTCAGAGAAGATTTTCATCAGGGCATGGAATCGGTGTCCTAGTTTAAGATGAACGCAGTGCCTGAAAATAACTGGCTCATTTATACAGCAGCAACGGTAATATGACCTTATCATGTGGGGTCTGATTTCCGGGCAGTCACCGACTTAATCTAAAACTAGCACTCCGATTCCATGACATGTTGATGATGACGATATTGTCCCTTCAAAAATGAAAGAACCTCAGATGAAACATTTCAGTGAAGATTTATATCGTTATCAGCACCAGCAAATGTTTTACATTAAAGGTCATGTATAGGATTAACAAATAACAAAAATAACACAATTACGAATTGTAATGTTCACTATATAACTCATCGGAAAGGCTATGATGATATTTATGACATTCCCAAGTAATGATTTTGATTGAAGTGCTGTTATTGTTTAAAGAAAGGTGAAATGTTGTCCAGATTGAAATTTGGGAAAGAGTACTAAATTTTATTTTATAAATAATATATATATATATTGATTGAAAGACAGTTTGCATACTCAAGGGGCAGTTTTACCAACAATACCAATGATGTAGCTATCCTTACGGGAATTTTGTTATTTTTTCACCATTTCTACACCTTATCTGATTTAATATGCATGGAGAATAATACTCAATATGCATAGGAAGATATATGAGTGAATTCCCACGAGACTGCTTTTAACTTGGTACCTCCGAAGGCAAATATACAACTCAGAATCGGTTACGTCTATGAAAGTTGACTTGATCGCCACAGGCAAATGACTTTTCTCTTTCATCAATGGCAGGAACTTGGGGATTTTAAACGAGATTTCTGATGGATCCCTTTGTAATTACCTTGAAATTGTGCCACTGGAAATATCTCAGCACAGGCCTGAAGCTTGTTCTTGTTTAGTCTTTTCCCTGGAATATTTCACTTTAAACAGACACTTCTGAAATAAGTTATATTATAGGGACTAAACTAATAGGGTTCCAGTGTAGTAAAGTGCATTCATCATACTTATTATGCATTCTACCCATTCGTATACTTACAGTAGGCTTGTATTGCAAATGCGTTGGAAGGATATTTACACTGGGGTGAAAAGGGGCGGGGGGGCTTATTCATTTCAGCAACATTGTAACTGTAGCCCTTAGGCCTGTACATCTTTGTTCGATTTGAATTAGCGGGGGGTTCGCTTGGCGCATATATTTTCGGCTCTAAATGATTAGAAAACTGCTTTTAGTCAACATGGTTCACTGTGACTTGGAGAAGGGCTGGTCGTTGGCCCTGTCGGTTCAGTACTATATTGACAATAGCACTATTGTTTATAATTATGAAAGAGTTAAGTTCATTGGCGTTATTGGTGTACGTTGCCTTTGCAGCTGTTGCTGCTGATTTTGTTTGTGTTGCTTGTGATGTTGCTGCTTCTGTGGTGTTCTTACTGTGTTGCTTGTGATGTTGCTGCTGCTGTGGTGTTATTACTGTGTTGCTTGTGATGTTGCTGCTGCTGTGGTGTTATTACTGTGTTGCTTGTGATGTTGTTGCTGCTGTGGTGTTCTTACTGTGTTGCTTGTGATGTTGCTGCTGCTGTGGTGTTCTTACCGTGTTGCTTGTGATGTTGCTGCTGCTGTGGTGTTATTACTGTGTTGCTCGTGATGTTTGCTGCTGCTGTGGTGTTCTTACTGTGTTGATTGTGATGTTGCTTCTGTGGTGTTCTTACTGTGTTGCTTGTGATGTTGTTGCTGCTGTGGTGTTCTTACCGTGTTGCTTGTGATGTGGCTGCTGCTGTGGTGTTCTTACTGTGTTGATTGTGATGTTGTTGCTTCTGTGGTGTTCTTACTGTGTTGCTTGTGATGTTGCTGCTGCTGCTGCTGTGGTGTTATTACTGTGTTGCTTGTGATGTTGTTGCTGCTGTGGTGTTCTTACTGTGTTGCTTGTGATGTTGCTGCTGCTGTGGTGTTCTTACCGTGTTGCTTGTGATGTTGCTGCTGCTGTGGTGTTCTTACCGTGTTGCTCGTGATGTTTGCTGCTGCTGTGGTGTTCTTACTGTGTTGCTTGTGATGTTGTTGCTGCTGTGGTGTTCTTACCGTGTTGCTCGTGATGTTTGCTGCTGCTGTGGTGTTCTTACTGTGTTGATTGTGATGTTGCTTCTGTGGTGTTCTTACTGTGTTGCTTGTGATGTTGTTGCTGCTGTGGTGTTCTTACCGTGTTGCTTGTGATGTTGTTGCTTCTGTGGTGTTCTTACTGTGTTGCTTGTGATGTTGCTGTTGCTGCTGCTGCTGTGGTGTTCTTACTGTAAATGCTGCTGCCGACCTTGACCCAACATTGGCCCAACGTCTGCAACCAACATGATGCCAATGCCGATGTTGCTGATTAATTGCCAACATTGGCTCAACATAAGCAGCCACCATAATGCCAACGCCGATGTTGGCGATGTAATGCCAACATTGAGCCAACGTCAAAACCTGACATAATGCCAACGCCGACGTTGCCGACCAATTGCCAACGTTGGCCCAATGTATGAATGTATATCTGGGTTGGTCTGGACAATTCCTTAACGGGTGAAAACGGATGTTTCCCATGTATGTCAACTGAAGAAACCCGCGGTTGTTCCTTTTTTCAAGATTGTGCTTATATAATCAAGTTTATTTTGTTTACTCAGGCATTTAGGTCAGAATCAGGTTGTTATATCCGTAGGCTTATTGGCCTTGGTTTAAAACTATTTATAAACTACGGTATGTGTTGGAGTCAAGTTTGACTCTTCAGAGGTTAACGGTGTTTATTTGCGTTGAGAAGAGTAAATGTAGTTTCAAATCACCTATAAATATTAATATAGGTTCCTAAACAGAAAGAGACGAAAATAAATAAATAAATAAATAAATAAATAAATAACAGTGTCAATGCACCTATTTGTGTCTTTTCTCTGACCACAAGCCGGATACCCATTGTAGGCCTTTATCGTTTTATTGCTAAAAAGACCATTTACAGCATATTCGCTTAATTGCTAAATATTGTCGGTATGGCCATTATATTGCATGGGAACTACCTCCCTTCTAGAAATGGACAATTGAGTTCGTGCTAACGACCTTTAAGCACAGAAAATTAAACATTAACCTTTATGAATTGCTATCCCAACCCACTGAAAGACAACAATTAAATGTTTAGCCTAGTTGTAGTAGCCATATTAAATTATAGCACAAATTAATCAATCCCTGATTGGCCATAAGGCATTGTACACCAATCGATCGTGAAATGTCTGTCGATGCATCCGTGACTGGAGATTATGTATAGAAACCAACAAGCTTATCTCGTTATTTCATTATCGAGAAAAATAATAGTGAACATGCAATTGTATTTTGTGTGTACGCATTATAATGTGAAAATAGATCGCGGTCATGATCCATTTTAAGTGTATAATACGTTCACCCTTTCAAATAATAGAGTGTTGGTACAATCATAAACTTCACATCAAGTAAGTCTACAAACTAAATAATAAACAGCGTCAATGTATCCATTTGTGTCTTATCTCTGACCACAAGCTGGAGACCCATTCCAGGCTTTAATCGTATATTATGTTACATGAGAAAGATGTACCTTCCCATTATAATTTCCTGTTATTTTGTCCTCATCCTTGAACCACTCAATATCTGTTATTTCCGTTCTGAAAATAATTTAGTAGAGTATAATTTTCATGTTTTCTTTTTCTGGAAAAGTGCAATATCAATAAATACTTGGAAATAAGAATTAGCACAGAATATGCATTTGTGTATAATGTACAGGATTAGGCCAAAAGTCTCCAGTTTCTGGTCATCGGTCGGCATCAAAATCGGTGTGGTGACGGCGAGGCGCGTGGAGACCAGAAATCGGAGACTTTTTTGGGGGCCTTATTATGTTTTGTGTTGTTATGTTTTGTTTTTGACTAAAGTGCTGTCTTTATTAAGAAAGGTGAAATTGTCAATACATTAATCGAACGTAATAACTTTAACGTCCCATAAAATAATGCATACGATATGCATTTCCACTCTTTTTTCCCCCCAAATATTTATCTTAATTCATATACATTACCAATGACATACAAAGCCCCACACATCCATGATCTATAAAAAAAAAAAGGGGGGGGGTGGTGGGGTGGAGTAGAAGCAAGCAGTTTTGCCAACATTCCCAAGCTGTACCTTCTCTTAAAAAGTTTGCTGAAATATAAATATTATTCTGGTAGATTGATTCTGGTAGATAAATTGTGTGGTGAAACAATTTGTTTGGAGTTTTGTTTCCCTAAAATATATTTGTTCAATTGGAGAAAAATTGATTTTTATTTCACACCCTGAAAAAAGAACAGCGATCGTTGTACACTTCATCGGCAGGATATTGATGTTTAAGCGTCATGCTCCCTCGTGCGGCATCGCGCGTGAAAAAAAACAGTAGTTATAAAAAAAAATGAATAAATTAATATAAACTCACGATGTACGTATGGAGTACAAGTGTCAGCACATGCGTCATGCGCTCATTAGAACGTTTTATTCTACGAACATAATCCGATACAAATAGCTTTAGGTGACTCCGTATGAAAAGTAGGCCTATATGTGTGCGATGTTCTTCCAGAAACTTGGTAAACAGCTATTTGTAACCCAATCAGCTTGATCAGTGACAACCACTGATCTCTCTCAGGAAATTATTTTTTTTTTAAATAGGAAGAAAAACCCACAATGTATTTCGAGGAAAATCCCACACGATCAGATAGGGATTAAACAAACCAAACCACATGGCTGGAGTCCGTGCGTGATTGGAACTCACACTCGGATTAACAATGGTGAAAGACGAGAAAAATACGCAGTCCCATTTCCTCCGTCTTCAAGAGAGGCTGTCTTGGTTAATTGCTTCCACAAGGATAAAAAAACACCAAGATGGAACATTTTGTCCACACAGCCATGGCCACCATTAGAACATGTCTGATAAATGTGCGCTTAACCAACCGGTCCCTGAAGTGGTGGCCCTTTCCTCATTATGCTAAAATTAAATCTCGGATAATAGACATGCAATTTGTAATACCATAGCAGAGGTTACATTTTAAAGGTCATCTTCAATTATAATTATTTATCGTGAAAACATTCCATAACTCCGTTTCCATTTTGTCATTTCTTTGCAACCTTTCAATTGCTAATCTGTCGCTGTTGTTATCCTTTTCAGAATTATTTATTAATTCTACATGTTCTACATGTTGTCACCGCAGACAGTCTTTACTTATCCTTTAGGTATCTATGGTATAATGATTGAATTGAATTTGTTGTCTTTTATGAGTCAACAGCTTTTGTTTTAATGGACAGTAACCATTTATTGTTTCAGCGCTGACCTCATCAAGTTAATAATAAAAAAAACTGAAATAGTCCACGAAACATGAATATCTGCAACAATATGGGCAATTCCATGTTTGAGATTTTGAGCCCACTCTTAATGCCATAATATATATTTCACTCTTCAGATTTTTCTCAGTAGTTGCATTATCCCATGACCTTACCCGGCACATAATCATTTCAGAAATGTAATTATATTGTATGCTATATAGGCCTCGGAGAAAACGCAACATTGTATGCATGTTCTAAAATGTAACATGAGCAGTTTTCTGTTATAGCGTACACAGAACAACTTTCTTAAATTAATTGTGTGTGCCGAGTCCGGTCTGCATGGTTATAATTCAATTTCTGTGAAAAAAACCCTAATGAAACTGATATGGAATTACCCATATGTATCTAAAACAAATATTACTTGGCCGGCTTGTGTTCAGATATCCTTTTAACCACTCGGCCATGGCATTGGATTTGTGTTCTGATCTTCAGTGCTTTCACACAGGAGTATTAATGGTTCATGTAAGACATGGATGGCCAACCTTTTTAACCGAGGGCCAAATTGTAATTGGCAAAATTTGTGGTAGGCCTACCCCTATTTTGGGGGTAATATATAAACATAAGAATTGTCTGATTGATGACGTAATTGGATATGAATACCTCAGAAATATCATGTTTGATCTATCAATTAATATTATTTGATATAAATATTCAGTTGATAAATATGTCTTTGAGTCTACAAACAATAACATTAGGGCAGCTAATGTATTGGATGCCACGTGACGTGTGTTCTACCAATCAAATGACAAGGATATGTATGTATTATATAACCTTTAATACAGACAAATGCACGAACAATGAGGTCAGTGTGAGAGTTCGACTTGAATAAAGTGTATACTGAAGACACATCAGGCGCATAGCCAGACATTTATAAAGGGAGAAACAGCAACCAAAATAGTAGCCCCAGAAAAGATTTTTATTACCCCCGCCGCTTTTGAGAGAAAAATTGGATCACAAATTTCGCTTTGTTAACGGGCCATAGGGAGTGAGCTATCCCCTCTGCTCCCCCTCCTACGGCTATGAGTCTGGGTACATATATACCAACTGTCATGAACATTTATTTCAACTTTGAGAAAAAAGTAACCTAATTGTTCTAAAAAGTCTCCGAAGTAAATACTGAATTGACTATGTTATGAGCATAAATATTGTACAAACATACGAAGGTGTCTCTTGTTTCATTGACCAGTCATTAGGAAAGTAAGGCCTTGTTTGTTTTTATCTCAGAAGGAAAACTTATATGCAGTGTAACTGGGCCAAGTTGCGACAAACGTACTCAATTCAACAAGTGCCTACGTATGAAAGAATGTCACCAAAATGCAAACACAATCAATCTACCACCGTCTACTGTCTGCTAGGGTAAGTTTGGTTTTATATGTGGTAAACTAACGATATTACACGTTGCGCCTGCCCAGTTTTAAAGGTAAAGAAGGCCATAAGAATAGCATAATGCATATCATATCACAAGCTGAAGGGCGCCCTCGTTCAGTGGCTACATAAGGCACACTCATTGGTTTTTGTACCGGCGTGCGCGCTGCGAGTTCCTTTATACGTATAGTGCCCTTATGAACCAATGAATGACCTTCTTTTGCTTTTGCACGAGGGCGCCCTTCAATTTGTAAGACCTGGGGAAATTATTACTTGTGTCGTTAGCGAGAAAATAGTGACAATGCGATCTGACGAATCGATTGACAACCACTCATGGCTAACTCCCACAGTTATTACTTGTACCCATAGTATGGAAATATCCATTTATGATGTTGAAAATACCAAATGTATCCACAACTTTTAAGGGCTTTTAATGACATGGAACCGTGTCAACTTTTAAAGTCCAAACCAATGGATCTTTGGTTGGCAACATGATGCGGGCGTGCACCTCGCTCTGTCTCTTGCTCAATGGCGTGGCCGGGTTACCGATAGCCTTGGTTAAGTGCCTAACTAAAACTACTGTTTCCGTTCGGAGTAGCTCCCTCGGATGCGGACAGCTCCCGTGATCGATCGATCGGCGCGTGGAAAACCGCGCTTCCGTGGAGGCATTGTTTGCTAGCAGCACGTGTGACCAGAATTATACATTTCCAGACATGCGTAGGTAAAATGGAACTGTTTGCCAAGTGCCAGTTTTCCTTAAAACAATTACTTCGACACGTTGGGATGTATAGTGGTCGAATAGGCATACTGTGCCTGCGTTGGCTTTTCCTGAAAGAGGATATACCCAGTAAATTGGTATGATAAAACATGGCTTTTCACTAGCACCCCACTACAAAAATGTTAACAGTTGTGTGAGATCGCTAAACATGAGGTTGGTAAAACATAAGAACACGTATCTTATCTATGACTTAAAAAAATGGCTTCTCACTAGCGTCCCCAATACAAGGAGCTTGGGAGCTACTTACTAAGGATATGGAGTACTTTCATAAAATGGTTATTTAAAAATGTTACCATCCAGCAAACGTCGACCACATTTTGATCGAGCAGTTTAGTGCATTGGGTTTGTGTTCTAATACCTGAGTCGTCATAATTTGAGTTCGAATCCTGTGCGCGACAAAGGTACTTGAAGAAGACGCAAGGTACTATGCATTCCTTCTCTTTACCCAGGAGTGTAAATAGGTACCTGTGAGGGTATTGTTGGAACTAACTTGGACCTGCTAAAATTAACATGAATGATATTGGCCCAATAATCAGGGGTAATATATTTAGCGCATTGAGACATTATGTGAAATACACTATTTATAAAAATTAAATATAATAATAATTATTATTATTATTGTTATGTAGGAATGAATAATATGAAGTTTGAAACAGATTTATGCCTTCTCACTATTTTTTCTTGTAAACGACACAACCTGAAATAGGTAAGATGTTATATGTAGGTTTTATCGTGGTCCGAATGAATTAAGCATTCCCGTATGAGCTGTTAAACCAATGTTACAAATGTTTAACCTTCCCTTTGTCCAATTTGAGTCATTTGTTACATGTATAAATATGCCTTTCCATAAGATTGCAATTGATTAATCAGTAATTGAATTGGAATTTGAGTGAACCGCTCAATACGGAGCAGATAGCACACATGGAATCCCCGATCTATGCAGTATTGCTGATTGGAAAAGTGATGTTGCTTTCGCTGTAATCGAGGTCGTCCGTGTGTCACAATGGACCAGTCATATTTCTTTCTGAAGCATCTACGGCGAGCTGACAGTGATGCGAGATCTTTCTTTTGTTAAAATACACTATCCTTTGTGACACACCATAATAGCGAGAGATTCTCAACAGTAATTTTGGCGTGCGAATGTGACCTCGATTGTCGGTAGGCTACATCAGAAGCTGAACAAATTTACTCCGGTAAATTGAAAGTGGGAAAGTCAGTCTATTTGCATGTCATAATTGAAATGTAGTTCAGATCTTGGACCAATTATATAAAATATGCTAACTTTATCAGGGCGTATCTGCTACATGTAATTTACAGGTTAGCAAGAACATTTGGCAAGGGGCATGCACATTTTACATTAAATTATATTATTGTTTCACTTATTAGTGGTAAGTTACCGTGCATCTAGCCATGCTTTAAGAGAACATACATTTAAATTTTCCTAATTACAAATTTACCGAAATGTTATCCGTAAGATAATTTGATGTTATTTTTTGTATTATTTAAAAAAAAATCATTAATTAAAAAAAAATTCAATCCTCCTAAACAAAATATTTACTCTAAAACACAAACAAAAATGCACAACTTTTTGCTTCAGGCGTTGCTAAAAACAAACAAAAAATGTTTCTTTAAAATGCGTATTCATAACTACGTAACCACACCTTTTGGTTGACAATCAAATTGCTTGAATTCAGGATGCATCAACCGTGCTTTTATTACTACACCGACTTTTCCCAATAATTACAGTTTTAGCCTGATAATAACTATTTTTCTTTGCAAAAAAGGAGAAGAGAATACGACATAATAATTTAATCTTCAGAAGCATGTTTTACAGTAATGAACTTCAGAAATGAATTCAAGACGGGCTCAATCATCAAACAATTTGCCACATAATGACTAATAATTGGGTATAATAACTAATAATGGTATACCGTTTGTAGCAAATGAACGAATGATTACTTATCATCGAATAGTATAATTTATTATCCTGAGAAATTATTCTTCTGAAGTTCTTTCGTCTAAGAGACAAAATGAGTTGCTATTACAGTTTTCGCAAAAAACGTGAGCCCCTATTGCGATGACGTGAGCCCCTATTGCGATGACGTGAGCCCCTATTGCGATGGAACTTTCATAGGTTAGTGTTTTATATTTGTCTTGAAATATGAAGGGTTGACATTAGCGTACATAACCAACAACCATTGTTTTACCTTCCTTCAAACCATATTTCTTGTCAACAATTTGTGTAATATTCAATTTATAACTATTTGTTCTCCTTGTTTCAGGAAAGTGTAACATTAAGTTTTAAATTCAAAAAGTATATTTCCGGTAATCACAGGTGAAACAGTCAAATGCATATATAACATGTACATTTTTAAAGACGACACTGACACACTAATAGTGATCTGACAGCCCATTGTTTCAACGGTTTATAATTCAAATCATATTATACGTGGGTCATTAAAGCAATAGTACTTCTCTCTTGCTCTCCCAGCGGTTCCCGACTGCCTCGTCTGTTACCCAAATAAAATAACGTTGCGATAAATCATGTTAAGATTAACAAAACGTGTATACATTTGCTGACTGTGTTTTCCTCTTAAGCCGAAAAGGGTCTCCCTTGGCCAACGGGCCGGAGATGGGAAAAAGCCACTCATCACGTTTGTCCTTGCACCGCTAAAACATCTTGTTACACGGAACGGGCAAAACAGATCGATCGCATACATGCATGGACACATCTACTCTTCGGTAAAAATAAACAATTTGTTCTATCTTCGAGGAGAACTTTGGAAAGACACTTCTTAAGTACGATTTGAGGCTGTGCAAGGCGGGGAAGAACTAAATAGGTTAATGTTTGCAGTAGCACTATGTTGAATGAATCAAATCTCTTCTTGAGTCGTGATGGTCTGAAAGCAAGCATGGTGCGCAATGAAATGTCCAGTTATAGGACTGGGGTTGGTCGGACAATCTGGGGCAGGCGGACTCAAAGCTGGAGGGTCAGAGCCATCATGTAAAATCTGATGGGGGCGGTAAAATGTCATTAGTTTCCTGTCGATTCTGCCTTCGACGATGTCATTGCAATCATTACTTATTATTAGCTTACATATTTTGGACACTAAACTGGAGTCATCCCGTGCATCCACACGCTCAAGAAACACTGTAACAAAAAGTAACACAATCATAATATGTCGTACGTGTGTTATTTGATTATAGACCCATTATACCTTTGTGTAATATTACCACGTGCAATATTATTGACGGTTTAATCACAGCCGTTTGTGGGTCGTGTACTAGACTGTTAACTTTAAAACCTGCTCATTTTGTATGATGATTTTACTTATTTTGTAAAAAATTATACTGAGCACCCAAGTCAGATATATTTCAAGGGACGTCGATACCATCATAGATTTTGACGGCTTGTACGTATGTAAAACTGTGGTAATGTATGTTTCGAAGGGCCTATGCAATATGGATTTGTGAACTTGAAAACAAAATGTACAACTCCTTATTCAAGTCAATTACATTGCTATATAGGCTACACTTGTTTTGTTCCGATTCTCTTTTTCAAATCTTAAACATCAAATCAATTATATGTTACGTCACTTGAAGAGGTAAATTTCTTCAAACCTCTTGGGCAGGAAGTACTTCAACAATACAATCTTCGCATTTTCTCTTTGCTTTTACACTCAAGATCAATTTTGTTTGTTAATTCGCTCTTTTGAGCTGGTCAAGGTTTCTGATCCCAGCCTTTGGGATGTGTTCGTTACGTTAGCGTACAATGTATTTGTAATTAAAACGGTTCGAATTCACTCCGTTTATGTATTACAAAGCGTTTGACGTTACACCAGTATACACTGTGCGTTTTGATGTAATTGAAATCATAACCCAGTGGGGAGCCAAATTAAAAAGACCATTGGCGAATCTTTATGCAAATTGCTGGTTGTGAAATTACATTAACACTCAACCATTTCCTTTCCTGGTCGGCTAAATGACAACAATTCCACTGATTTGTCGCAATTTGCGATTGCCCTGTCGGTGATTAAACGAACACAAATCGGTCACGGAAACTGAGAAGCTCAGGAGCGAGCGAGACGAAATTGACCGCAGTATCAGATTGCGGTGGGACTCAAGCGACCGGGAGATTGTGACAAAACACCGGCGGAAAGTTCAGGCCGACGCACCGGTGGGACCGCCACTTTCCGTGGATGGATCGACAAATTTGGATTAATAACGAAGTCCCAACTTGATTACCATTGTCTACAGTTGCAAGGACTGTTGAAAACGGAAGATTAGGGGGAGATAACGAGGTTGGGACGTGACGTCAACAATGGTTGGTTGACAGGTCCTGGAGTCATCCAATAGAATGCTGACGACTTGAAGCTTCTTTGCTCACAGCGCACACGTGCCATTAAACATGAACAAAAAATGTTCTTTATTTCGCTTAGCTTTGTTGGATTTTTCAAAGATTGTACTTGTTCAAATACAAACGATATAGATCCAAATATATATATGCACAAGTTGTTGACATCCTTTCCTGTTTTATATATTTAGTAGTAGTATTTTGTTCCCTTTTTCTTGGTAGAATTACGCATGTGCAACATCTTCAGTGTACCTCTGATGACAGTATCGATCCTTCCTAAAAATGCATTTGTTTGAAGTGTTGTCACTTTTAAAGGAATAAGTTTCCTAAACTGTACGTTATATAATGAACAAAAAACAAATCTGAATGCATGTGCACTATTTACTCATTACCTATGTAGAGTACATCCAAGTAATGATAATTAATGAACAATTATGCACTAACGCATGGGGGCGAGGCTTGTCCGTCCCCCCCCCCCCCTTTCCTCGGCATGCGTTAACATTACCATAGTTTTCCCCCTTTTGTTGTCAGCAGTGCAGTGTGACCCTCTTTTTTGCCATGTACCCTCCCAATCTTTCGAGACACTGGATTCAGCCATGTTGCAGCAGAATATCTTTCGGGTAGTTTATCATTCAAAAGGTTTGATATTGTATTTAAGGCCAACAAAAGTCTCTAGTTTCTGGTCTCAGACCCGCGCGTCGGCATTTTTAAATTTCTGTTTTTTGCTATGAAATGATGTGCAATTGCAGCCACAGATGCTGGATCGATTGGAATTCTGCCGTGCTTTGTTTTAAACGACTTTTTCATATAGGGGTATGAACAACTGTGAGGCCTCTCTTAGCCACACCATACTTTGTATATGGGAAATTTAGTCCCCGCTTATACAATGTATCACGTATTTTCCTGTTGGCAAAAAATAAAAAAATAAAATAAAATAAAAATTAAAAAAAAAATTGCCGAAAAAAGCGCGTCACCGCACCGATTTTGAATCCGACCGATGACCAGAAACCGGAGACCTTTTTTTAAAGCCTAACCAGCGAATCCACTGTGGATTAATATAAATATTGCTGTAATATCCCCGTCCCGGCAAATATTCTCACATCTCAGTTGATCCCCCCGACCGGGGAGCACATTCTGACTGGGGCACTGTCCTGACGTTTTGCCACGACTTGTTACCCGATCTTGGATGCACTGATTGTTGTTCATTGTGCCAGGCCTTTAATCTTCCTCTGATTATTATTCTTCGTGCTACCTTCCGCCGTATCACAGCGGCTTCTTGTCTGTCTCGTCGTCGCTAGGAGGAGATCAACCGCAGGGATTGTCTTCCGTGAATGATACACAGGGGATGAACGACATACTGCAAATAATACATTGATATTGGCGTGATTAGATGTCTGTAATAAAGCTTGTAATTGTACGATGATTTTGCAATCAAGCATATCAAAAGTATCCTCAAATTCGGTTTCTACAGTGCGTTACAAGAAACGGATTGTTCGATCATCGTTACATTGTGGGTTCATCTACATGTATAGCTACGAAACAATAATCGAAACCTGATAATGTTGATATTAACGGCGATTTTATTATAAAACTTGTGTTCGTTTCTACTCACCTGTTGACGCGAGCATTGGTGCTATTACCCACCTAGTACTAATTGGGGTCCGAAAGCCTGTATTCCTATATGTGAAACAATACCATCGTGCAAAGTTCGACTGCTGAATAGTGGTTGACAAAATGTCGATCTCTATTTGACAATGCGCATGCGCAGTACATGAAAACTCAAACGACCACAGTAAAAAAAATTAAATTAAATAAAACAAAAATCCAATGGTTTCGTACAGTGATTTGCTAAACTTGCTAAACTTGAGACCAGCGAAGCAATCAGTAGGCTGGTTCAAAATGGTCAATTAGTTGACCATATGTTATGTTATAAATGCGTTGGTTCTGAGAAGAGCCAGTATTTAATTGACTGGTCGACGTTTCGATGCTCTGATCGTCTTCAATCTCTTCAAGAGGATCAGAACATACTGTTCGAAAGTTCGAGGTTTTTCTCAGCTAAAACTATTTACAACTCATATTAAATGCTTCTACAGACCTTATTTATTAACACAAAAAATTCAATTACTTATTTTGTGAAGTGTCATTTTGTATCCCTATGAAGAAAGACATGAACCTTCAAAACTTGTACAAGGCTAAACGGCACAAAACATCATAATGCATTGTATTCGCTATTGACTGGATAAAAATTACCGTTTTTTCATCCTAAAAATTAATGCTCAGAAATCGGGCGACTTACTCCAGTACCGAGACTACTCTCTGAAAAAAATAAGGTTAATCTAGCCCAGGGATGACTCGGATCGAAATCGCACCTCACGATTATTAACTATCATGACGTCTTAACCCCGACAAGAGAGAGAAACCAATCTGTACATGTCATGGTTTTGTGTCATCAATCATGAAACCTCTACGTAGCGCCACATAATACCTCAACGCGTGTCTAATACAGTAGCAGTGGTCACTTGTTGACGCATGTAATTGACGCACATCATGGCCATACACGTCGTCTGCCCCCATATTTACTTCTGCACGCTTAGTTTGTATAGTTCAACGGGTTTCTCTACTCGTTTTTGGAAATTAAATTATGTTCTCTCTATAAGTCAGCTCTGCAAAATACAGGGGTGTTAAAATAACACCGGTGGTTTAGGTTAACCACTTGACTGATTTTTGCTCCTCTGGTATGTGTTGTGTATAAATGAAGGTAGTTAACCTTTTCATCACAGCCTTCGAAAAAGACTCTGCATGCTGTAGGTCGAAACGTAAGACCACTATTGTTTGCATTCACACTACATTATCATATGATTTGGTAAGCAGTATCCAACGGCTAATTATTAATCTCATAATCTCATTCATCCAGCCCAAAACGTCTGGGATTTCTATTCATGTGTAATCCCTATTTTTCCTGTCCCTGACTCTGCGTTTTGTATCTTTTTCCTTTGTGTTCATTTCACCTGACATACTTCTGCTCATCACGATTGTGTTTATATATGTATGTTGTTTGCGTTCCGTCCCCTTTTGCCTTTGAGAAAGAACCTGCTAGGTTCGAAATGTAAGACCAATAACTATTAATTTTCATTTATACTACAGGTCTATTAGGTTTGTAAGCAGTTTGCTTAATTATTTATTTATTTATTTAACTGTGGTATTCGTATTGAACGAGATACCCAATATGACCACCTGGTGTAGTTTCCTGTCCCCATTATTTTCTGTTTCCGTGTTTATCAATATAACAGTCATTCAGTCTGCTTCACTAATACA
Organism: Zoroaster sp. YZ-2022; assembly: GCA_029582265.1. Classification (NCBI taxonomy): domain Eukaryota; kingdom Metazoa; phylum Echinodermata; class Asteroidea; order Forcipulatida; family Zoroasteridae; genus Zoroaster; species Zoroaster sp. YZ-2022. The sequence continues at coordinate 11,020,592 of CM055829.1, read as the reverse complement.
ATGGATGTCTCACATCCATTCTCTGTTTAAGTTTTAAGTTTTTATTCGGAAACACTTTTGTTACAGTGGCACACACCGTGTGGTGGTGCATCCAAATTATATAATGACAATTATAAGGTGACAATTATAAACATGACAAACACAATAATTACAAGTTAATTACTAACTACCGGTACAATAATTTTTTTTTATACAGTTCAAGTTATAATGTGGATAGTGTTAGAGATCTTGCTGTCCATGCTCGATTTAAGTATTGTTTACTTTGAACGTCGAAGATTTTACCTAATACTACGTTTTCTGTGTACATATTGTCAAGCATGAAATGTCTTTTTAATTCTTGAGAGCCATTGCTAAAGTTTTCCCAATATTCGTTTAACCCATTTTCCCAGAGACTGTTTCTAATATTTAAGTAAATAGCATCCCTAATATCATACAATTTAGTACAATCAAATAAAAAATGTTCTACTGTTTCGGTTTGGTTGTTCGTACATAGTTTACATAGGCCTGTATTTTGAGCACACCATGATTGCTTACGGCCTTCAAGGTCTAACGAATTGGACCTTGCTTTAAATTTTAGGTTAACATTTTTAAAGTTTGTATTGTCAAGTAGATATTGTTCAAAATTCGGACTTCCCTTATACATAATGTATTCTGTTAATGATGTTTTACTTTGAGCTCTGGTGAACCATTCTTTGGCATCTTTGCTCTTGTTTTCTTTCCTAAATTGTTGTGTCCATTTATCAGTTGCAGGTTCTTCACTAAACATATTAATTAAATTGAATTTCATTAGATTATTTTTTATATTCGTTAACCATTGCCATTTCATATTGTCTTCAACATGAAGAATAGCTTTGAAAAGTAAGCGAGACCACCTACTGTTCTCCATATTTTTCAGCCTATTGAAGTATTGAATTCTATACTCATTTTGCACAGAAGAAACAGTTTGCCATCCCAAATCACCGTACAGTGCCTCTTTAGCAACATTCCTGGGGGCCTTTAATATTATTCTGGCCATTTGGTATTGCAAGTTTTCGATTTTGTCTTGTGCTGTTTTCCCATTGCAAAACCAAATGGAGCTTGCATAATTTATTGTAGGTAGCCCAATTGTTTTCCAAAGCAAATCTCCATAATAAACCCTGTTAAAATCTTCTTGTTCAGTGATTATTGACTTAATATATGAAATGATACGATTGAAATGATACCTTTATCCATCCTCTATTTATTTCACCCAACGAGAAGCAGGGTATTCAGCTAACGCCAGTTGTGTCAAAGAATTAATCAGTGGTATTTATATTGCACTGCATAAACCAGTGTTAAAAACTACACCGGTAATGTTCATTATAAACCCCATGGCAGAATAAGGTTAACACCTCTGTTAGTTGTTTGCAGGGTGGGCGAGTTGCTCGATATGTACACAACCGATGTTGTTTTAATACCCCGTTGTCACAGTGTATTAACCCTCCTACTATAGCTGCACTTTAGTTGCAAGTAGCTACAGAGGTCAAAACCAACTAGAGGTCAACTACCTGTTTTGACTGTTCACCCAAATGTGCACACAGGGGCATTTTTTTTACTGGTTTTTACTGTCATTTTAACCACCCTGAACAATACAAGAAAATGATTTTACCAGTCAAAAATGGTTGACTCATTTTGACCTGGAAATGTACTTACTTACATGTAAGGTTTGACAGTGTCCTTGGCAAGTATATCAAAATCTTGACTGATTTTGACTTTTCTAGTATTAGGAGGGTTAATGAACTATTAAGCTAGGGGAGCCATATCGGTAATCCATAAAAGGAGCCTTGTGATAACATAAAAATACACAAAACAAAATAGAGGAGAAGAAAAAACAACTCTCACAGTTTTTTCCCCTTCATATTAAACACCACTTTATTTTAGTTCTGGAATGTAATTATAAGCGGCTGTTATATTTAATCTTCGAAAAGGGAAACAACAAATAACAACAAACACAATAATATGGTGTATTCTATGCGGGATGCGATTGTTTGATCAATCCAGAGTACCTCCAGTTCTTTTCAGAACTAATTACTACTCAATTGAGCATTTCACATGGTGTCACCGCAATTACTCTTACTAATCCAGAGTAACTATTGTATACTCACCCATAATCCATATGCATTTGTATTCTAATATATAAATTTATAATATAATTTTAATGTGGTTTCTCATGTCCCCTTGATGAGTGTGCTTTTTGCTGTGCAATATTTTATGTACCTTGTATGTACCTGACTGATTTCTTTTTTAGATTCATTTTTCATCTGGTTCATACTGTTTACTTAATTTTAATTTGTATGTATTTTTTATATTTTTAATGTAAACTGTTTTGTAATTCAGCCGGCAGGCTGCAATGAGCAGATTTTTTAATAAACCATAATAATAATAATAATAATAATAATAATAATAATAATAATAATAATAATATGAATTGTTAACTTATATTTCTAAAACAAAAATTGCCAACAGCCGTGAATAACTATCATACAGAAAGACTTTGCTTGTAAATTAATGTTGTAATTAGTTCAGTTCAGTTCTTTAATATTTTCCACACTTATCAAAATATACATTATGGATATAAGTAAACATGCAATAATCCTATAAGGGTTATAGCAATAATAATAGATGGATAGTAATAATAAATAGTAATAAGATGCAGAAAAATTAAATGCATGTGGAAGGAGGCCCTTAAGAAGCAATGCTTGTCTGGTAAGGACCCCCCAGATAAGTTAAAAACATTTGAATATGTACATTTTTTTTTAAATCAAAATAAAATTGCCGAAGGGCATAACTCTAAGTCGCACCTGGTCGAGTCTATTTCTTAAAAACTCTGAGAACGGGTGTCTTTGCTGTCTCGTTGAAGGCAGTGAAGTACGTAACCCAGCGAGCATCGACTAGCTCACGCAGTCCCTCCTGAATCAGTGCATTGAAATGTTAATGTTTTCTGTATCAAAATATAAAACCACAGCTCTGTTAAATTTATCTCAGTAAAATCAAAACTGAGTGACTAGTCTTGAAAATCAATACCTGCAAAATCTGAAATATTTGTAAATACTTTTTTTTTCATTCAAAGATAATCAAAATTCAGATCATTGGTTTTGCACAGCTATACATCAGTGGTACATGTGCAGCCCTTCTTTACATTACCAAATCTCAGAATTAAAGCTGTGTATGAGGACTCTGAGTGACAAGTTTTGAAAACTGAGACCTGCAAAATCTGTAATATTTGGAATGTTTTATTTATTTATTTATTTTATTCAAAGATAATCAAAATTTTGATCATCGGTCTTGCACAGTAAATGGTAAAATAACATGTTAACACAACTGAAAAACACACCAAGTAAGGCCTAAAGGATACTATTACTAGCATATGCAATACAATTAAACGGTAATTTTTTATAATGTGATTTCAGTTGTTTTTACTTAAGTCAATAAACGGTGGTAATCTACTAAGAAACCTGTATAAAACAAAACCAGCATGAGAGAAGCACAGCATTCACATTCCCAATCCCTCACATCCTTTCCTAGCCTCCTTCAACCCCTCTCCCTCAAACTATTTTTCTGCTTCTCCTGGTGTTCGTTTCTGCCTTTTTTGCCCATTGTTAACCTAGATTGTACACTGAAACGAGGAAGACCTTCTTGCTTTGATGCGAGGTATCTTCGGGAGACAGTGACAAGGATTGACACGAGTGAATCTCTACACCGCCTGACTGAGGGCGCAATTTTCTTTTGACATGCACAGAGTAGTAAAGGTGCACCAGTAGTAAACGCGAGCAAATGTTGCCACAAAGGTTGTCTGAATTTTTAAGGAATGTACAACATCGGTATGTTTGTCAAACCTGCTTCTAGAAGTATGCATAATACTCAATTTGAATCAAGATATATATATACTGAGACGCAATAGAAACTTTTTCGACCTTAAATTATCAGTAATCACAATGCACAAATGTAATATGTGCACTCGCGGTGAAGTGGATACAGATGGGATCGAGTACAGTGGACAAAACGTGGACATTTCCTCAATAAAATGCCAACATTTCTAATCCAAATTGTTGTGTTGTCTTATTTTGAACCATGCAATTTTATGCTATTCCAAAACAAGTGGTAAGTTTCTATTGCGTCTCAGTATATATATATATATATATATATATATATATATATATATATATATATATATATATATATATATATATATATATATATATATATATATATATATAAAACAACCAACATGTTACAGTTCCGGCTTATTACGTTGTGTCGTTAATGAGAAATAGTTAAAATTGATACAGTTTGTTCTTTTATAATCATTCTATATTATATAACATGTAAAGTTTATGATAGAATGTAATCTTTCTCTATATTCGGTCTGGAAATGATTTCACATTTCTTAACCCTTCTACACATTGAAGCCACTCCCAACCACTAAATTCTGTTCTTTAGCAACCTTCAGTACATACATGTACAAACCTGCTGTCCTTTCCAAGTAATCTTACAAAATCAACTGTTTGAACATATGTTTGAACATATTAGTATGGCCTACAATGTATCGATGGGAGACCACTTTACCCTGCAATCTCAGTGGTGTGACAGTGCACAGAAGGGTAACCATAGCAGGCCACTGGCAACAGCTAATGGCTTGGAGTGGCCTGAATGGGTTATTTCAAAAATTGCACTGATTGTAGGAGGGTTAAACATGTCAACCTCATAGCATAAGTTTAAAAACATGTAAGAAAACAAAACACGGGAAAATACTTGAGATGCATTATGTCAACCCCAATCTGAAAAGAGGGCGTAAAACTACCTCAAATTTCAATCATTTTACCATGACTTGATCTTGGAGTAACTAAATTGACCCTCGTTAGCTAATTGTACGTGCTGATTGATTAATGCAGTCAAACACAACACTTTTGGCCAATGGTCTAACATCACACTTTGATGGACAAATGGTCCGACAAAATGCTTTGATTGAACAGTTGTGAAGCAAATCACTTGCATATACATGACAACAGAAAAATATGTTTGTGTAAGTGGTAGGTAATTTCCCCAACCAGAAGGCTTATTTTATTTAAAATCTGTTTTGCTTATCTTCTAAAGTGATCCCCAGACTGTCGCTTTCCCAGTTTGTATCGTAACATGGCGGCATGTATAATGCACGTAAAGTGGATTGTCGTGGCCGAGCGGTCTAGCGCACTGAACTCAAGTTCTGGTGTTGCCAGCAGCAGAGTGTGGGTTCGAGCCCCAGCCGTGACACCTGTGTCCTTGAGCAAGACACTTAACCATAATTGCTTCTCTCCACCCAGGGGTTAAATGGGTACCTGTGAAGGCAGAGATGGTTTGCTCTCTATGCGCTAGAAATGGCAGCAATTGAGCTGTATACTCCCCAGGGAGCTGAGATGGTTTCAGGAATGATTTGAGCCTTATGAGCCTTATGAGCAGGGATAATAATATAATGCGCCTTGAGCGCCACTTAGTTGGTGGATACGTGCGCTATATAAATCTATACATTATTATTATTATTATGATCCCTGGCTGTACGGCATGATTTGGTTCAATGACTTATGAATAGCGCCCCCAACAAAGATTATTGACAACAATAGCTCAGTTGGTATAGAACCGACACATTAACCCGGATGACTCAGGTTCAAATCCCGCTCTATTAATTTGTTCTTTGATCACCCCAAACAATTATTTAAAAGTACAGCTCTTTAAAAGAAGGAATTTACAAAATATTTTGGCAACTTTAAAATTACTTTATGGCACAATTACTTTATGGTACTTACTTTATGGTTGTTCGACTTGGTAAAATAAGATTTTAAGCTCGTTCTAAAATGTACATAACGAGGCAATTGCTTTTGGAGACGAACGTATGTATCCACAATCTATTTTTGTTGTTGTAAATTGACAGAAAAAGTGCTGTCAACAGAGTTGCCAGCACTTTGCCTGTTATTTTATTTAACCGTTATTTTGTAAAATATAATTACAGACCTGTTGTTATTATTTTGCTGTAGAAAGCGAAACACATGCACATTTACTACACAACTGTTGTAAATAAACAAATAATTCGCAGAATTCGACTGTATTTTTACAAATTCTATGGTTAAATTATGAAAGTACGGGTAAAATGACAAAAATATGTGAAAATAAAATAATATTGATACAGGTTTATTTACATCAAAAAGAAATGTAAAAGGAAAAAACAGACAACAAATCTGTGTAAAAATACAAAAACATTTTACAGTGCATCTTACATTATAATATATCGTTTAGTTGGGTAAATATAAAAATGTTTTACAGTCTGGTAATTTAACTCTTTATCTGTAGTTTTCAATTGAGGGCAGTATTTACATGTTTGATTTATTTGTACGAGCGATCCTCATCTGCAGATTATATTCCGTGTCTTCTCTGTTGAGGGCGCAATTCTCTCCTCCCGGTCATGTGGAAAGCCGATTTTGTTAACTTGAAAAGTGCATTTGCGTATGTCTGTTAATACATACATATACGTCATAAGAACCAATAGAGATATATAAAAAAATAGTGAACATTATTAGATTAGTCGTATACATTACACCGTGGACATATCGTTTGCGAAATAATTCGATAAGGACACAACCTTTCAAGCTGAAACTTTGCTTGCTTGCTTGCTCGATGGATGGATGGATGGATGGATGGATGGATGGATGGATGGATGGATGGATGGATGGATGGATGGATGGATGGCAAACATGTATAATGGCTTTATAAACTCTGTAATTAATTTGTATGACTTCAAATGTTACAATGTTGGTTTGGGTTAAATTCTGCTGACACAACATTTATTTATTTGAACTGTTTCAATAAAGTGTTGTCTGCTTACTAGAGGGAGTTGCTATAATTGGTTTGAACAACAGGACAGTACTACAACTGAAGCATCAATCGTCTCATCAAATTATTTGTTCTTCAACTATCACCTTTAATTTGATATATATTCTGCCCAGTACACGTGTTGCTTGTTACACATACCAGTACACTGCAAAACGTGCGGTGTTAAAATATACACCAGTGGAGCATGTCGCCCTATATAAACACCATGAACGAATAAACGTAACACCACTGGTGTTATTTTAACACCCCATTTTTTGCAGTGTATAACTACAATAATAAGCTACTACCAGAAACAGCTTGTTTAATATAGTACAACTACTTTAACACGTTTCTTACATTGGTAAGAAAATTCATATAAGTAACTGAAATGTTTACCTAAATAGCATAATATGAAGTCGTTTAAGGGGAAAACCACCACACATAAAAATTATACAAGTTAATAGGCTCTATTCAAGGTTAAATGCCAGTATAAGCTGCTAATAATTCCATAACCCTATCAGGCGTTTTATTTTTGTTTCGTTTCGATTTTCATCCGATTTTCATGGATATCTTCAGTTTCTAATGATGTCATAAGAAATTGATAGTTGAGGGGCGCTATACCCATTTTTGGGGGGTTATTTCCCCCAATTTTTGTAAATAAAAACAGTAATTTATTGTTTATCCATTGGCACAGATCTTGTCTTCAGTGCAATCAACAAAGTGACGTGACAGATCAACGATTGTGGGCGCTATAACCATAATTTTGGGAAATTTAGTTTCAAAAGCATTATTTTGACCCAATATTGCGAATTATTTGCCAAACGTACAGGCAGATATAATCACACCCATGATAATATTCATGTAATACATATACAAATTATGAAAATAAAAATTAGAAAGTCATGAAAAAATACGATATTGCATTTAAACATAATGGCGACCATATTGGATTCCTAGATTGCATTGGAAGTTGTCACATAAGTAAAGTTTGTCCAGCTCAGAGTTTAAAAGCTAACAACAATCCCCAAACAGTATCAAACATTTAGTTTTAACAGGAAGTGCAAATCCAATTGGACCTGTTCAAAATAAACGATTGCCATGGCAACCATGAACGCCCATGTTCATCGTCTGAGGGGTCCAAAAGAATATAAAAAATTTGAAACTTATAGCGTGTTTGGTCAAAGTGTTCTGGAGATATATAAAAACAAAATATCATATTATGGGGAACATTGTTTCCCCAGGCCTGATAGGATTAAATGTTACAACTACTCGTCTCTTACACTGGTAAAACAAATCCAAATAAGTAACTGCATTTTTTTTTACCTCAATATCATAATATAAAAACGCCACACAAAAATCATTAACTCAAAAATCATGCCTAGTATAAACGCATTGCCTGTTCTATTCGAGCTAAAGGACCAGTATAAGTTAGTAATGTCATAATTAAATGTTATAATTACTTTCACACGTCTATTATTACATTGGTAAGGAAATCCAAATAAGTGACTGGAACGTTTCTAGATAACATAATATATAGTGGCTTTGATGGGAAACTGCACACATGAAACTCAAAACCCTTTGAAGGCAGTGTACCTGTTTTGGTAAAATGTTTTGATTGCTATATGCTAAGGCCCAAAAACAGTTTTCTTATTTTTGCTATGAAACCGTGTCCATTTGCTACTAAAATTGCTGCATCGATTAGAATTCTGCCGCCCTGTGTTTTAAACGCCTTTTTGACACAGGGGTATGAACGTTTACCCAATGTGTGAGGCCTCTCTTAGCCACCATACTTTGTGTATGGGAAATTTGGTCTGGTTCCAATAACCGTATACATGTTAACATGTATCACATAAAAACAAAAGAATCCTTCCCCCCCAAAAAACAAACAAACAAACAAACAAAAACAAAAACAAAACAAAACAAACAAAAACAAACAAAAACAAACAAACAAACAAACCAACAAAAACAAAAAACAAAATATACCGATTTTGAAGCCGACCTATGACATAGAAACCAGAAAATTGTTTGGCCTAACTCTTTCAAGTTGTTGTAATTGGTTAAAATAACGTTCAGTAACGACAATTGAAGTGTCAATCATCTCATCGAATCAGCTATCACCTGTAATAAGATATTCTGCGTAGTTCATGTGTTTCTTGTTACATACAAAACCTATTAGTAGTATAAACTACTAGTATAAGCTACTGTTCCTGTTTAAATGTTATAACTAACGTCTCTTACATTGGTAAGACAAATCTAAAAGAATTAACCTAAAGTATCACCCAAAAAGCATAATATAAATGTTTTATGGTAAAACCGCCACACACAAAACTCAGGAACTCCTTAAAGGCAGTGTACCTCTGCTGGTAAAATGTCTGTACTTCATATGAACTGATATATATACTGAACAGCAAAAGAAACGCAAGTCCGAGGACAGCAAGAACGCAAGTCCGAGGTCTTGTTGCTTTCAAACAGAAGACAAACCATTTTGTTTTAATCACTCATTTAATGAAAATGTTAATTTGTGAGCTGAAACCGACTGTTGAAATTGCATTGCAAGATTTTCACATTCAACAGTCACTTTCAGCTCACAAACTGAAAGCATTTTTCATTAAATGAGTGATTAGAATCAAAATGGTTTGTTTTCTGTTTGAAAACTCCTGACAAGACCTCGGACTTGCGTTTCATTTGCTGTCCTCGGACTTGCGTTTCTTTTGCTGTTCAGTATATGTATAGAATACAATCTGGGAAAAATTTCAGCTTGTTTAGTTGTGTCGGAATAAGTTGTGAAAATGCATTCAGATTATTTGTACTCATTTTAATGGAAGATAAATGATCACAGATTTACATATTTATTACTTAGTAATCAAATTATTTCGCAAAAGAATGTCATGATTTCCGTAGACGAAAATTCAAAGTTAGAATGCCATATGAACATTGGATTGTATCTTCATTATTTTCTGGACGACACAGTGCTATAAGCTGATATTTTCATAGCGTATACCTCTGTACTCAATGTAAATTACCACAATAAGCTACAAATATATTAATTACTGACGACCCTCTCGCATATTAGTTAAGAACATCCAACTAAGTAAGTATAATGTTCACCTAAAATAGCACTTATAAGTTTTTGAGTGAAAACTGCCAAAACTGTTTTGTAAATGGACGAAAGTAAATGAAAGAAATGAATATTCCTTTAACAGAACATTTATTGAATTTTATCTCGCTGATCAGGCTTCTTCAAATTTCAAATTGTAAAGGTCAATTCGTTAAAGGTATTTTTTCGCTTTGCACAATTAATTTGTGCCGTAAGGAGTGACTATTGTTTCGGCTACAAACGCAATTAAGTCATTAAAAAAGTTACTCTCGATAACTGTAGCCCACACATGTAACTATCAAACTAAAATTAAACATACACTGCAAAACAAAACATTATATAAAACCAAATTATATAACACAGTTAAAAACAAATAAACGCTCTCCAAAAAACCCCCACAAAAACAAAAACAAAAAACGAAAAAAAAATTCAAACCTGTGAAAGATCACGTAATGAAAAAAAAATCTTAAATTACAACGAGTATATAATTCCATTGGAGTTTGTCCCTTCTTCCAGTATTTACAGAAAACACACTTTTATTGATGGAGTACGGATACTTTCATTTGTTGAAACGGTTGTAATGACAAGTTTTAAGTTCTTATAAAATGAGTATGAAGACAATTGTTTCATTGTTGGATATTGTTTGCAGCTGTGAAAACAAACACGTTATCATCTTTAATTTGTTGTTAAACATATTTCAATATCTTGTGAAAAAAAAGACTTTTTTGGGTGAAATAAAGTGCTAATTTCTGTTGAATTGCATTGTGCGAAGTCATGATTAGGTGCCTGTAAGATTGGTCGAATACATGTGCACCGTAAATTGTAACGATTGAGGTCAACATTTTCCAACAATTGCTGCGTGCAATTTTCCATGATTTAGTACCAAAATACAAAACTCTTTTCAAAATAGTTAATCAATCAATGCAAATCCATGGTTTTTCGCAATGTTTTTTTTTTTTACAGTGGAGGTTTACATGTTAGTTGATATTCAAGAACAACGTTGGCATCTTAATTCCCTTTTAGGGATGCATTTTAATGGGGACAAATTCCGTGTATTTACAGCATTTTTTTATTTTAAATTTGTTGATGATTTTAAATCAAGCTTAATAATTAGTATCAATCAATCGTAACCACTGCTAACCAACTGGTGACCAAACTCCACAACCTGGTTAACAAGTTCAACAGCTAACGACCAACAGTCTGACTATGGTGACTTCTGCAGACTATCTACCGTACTTGAACTGTAATTTTCCACACGAAACTTAAATGTTCCTTTGTTCGAAAAATATGCTTCATCTTATTGTGAGGCCCTGTATTCACTTCTCGAATTGTATTTACATAGTTCAACGTCACGCGCTATTAAATCTACAGCGCGATATTATCACAAAACCTTGGAATATAGTCATATACAACTTCCCTATACCACCTGCAGCTTTCGTAAAACACTCGTATTTCCGGAAGTGCGGGTAATTGAATAATTTCACATCATCCAGTAATTTCTAGCTTACATATAATCAGAAAATACGATTGTTATAATTTCATATAATACACAGTTTTTTTCAGTGAGGAGTATAACATTAGTACACTCACTGGCCAAAAGTATTGCAACATGCTCAAAATAGCACTTTACAGTAACAGGTGAGATGATCATTTAATCCGATTTCATCGATCGTGTATTACATAGCAAGAACAGTAAAAAAGAACATTGACTTCAAAACAAAGGCACATTCAAAAAGTCTTAACTAGCGTAAATAAAATAAAATAAATTATTGTAACACAGTTCTCCAAACTGAACTTTGGTGTGAATTTCAATGTTGCAATACTTATGGCCAGTGAGTGTAATTGTGACCCAGCATGACAAAACCCACAAAAACGTCCCAGAAATAAAAAATGAGTTATTGGTATCATATGAAAGGGCAACTCTTTAGCTTTTCAATGGTGAACAAATTATATCCATCATGCATTCTGTTGGAAAGTTATGGACTTTGAAAGTCGAAAAACAATGAAATTACAATTTCGAGAAATACAGGATGTTTTGAAGAAAAAAAACCGCACTAACAACTGCAAAATGGTGCTCGGAATTTCGCTTTTTCACACGCTTATAAATCGATTTCAGTAATTTTGTTTGCAGGAAATTGTGAAATAAACATCCGGGAACTATAATCAGTAAAAACCCCAAAAGGCCGTATAACACCCCATTGGTCGAAAATTGGCTGTATCTTGGATTGGGGTTCAGCGACTTTTTGCGGGTTTCGCCGTGCGGGGTCACAATTACCATATTAAATATTAAATCATTATCTAAAAATGTGTGTACTTGGAAAACAGTCTGTAGTGCTTTCAACAAACACATAAAACAAATTACTGTTTGTTTTATGTTTTACAAAACGTTGCCGAACGGCAACTTGAATTTGTGCAAAACAAAACAATTTTGTTTGTAATTCTTATGTAAAGTTAAATTGCCATCCAGCAACATTTTGTAAAACATTAAAAAGTAAACATTAATTTTCATTAAAACGTAAGAACATTTAGCTCAGTTCATATCTCGTTTTTCGTATTAAAAACGCACAATATACATATATACAGAAACACAAACCTTTAAATATACAGCATTTTACAAGATCAAAACACTTGAAAGTAATTACATTCATTCCTGCTGAGAAACTCACAATTGCCCCTATGAATACAGACTTCTTAATCTGCTCAGATATTCTGATGAATCTTGCACAGATTAGATATATGAACACCCGACACGCATATATAGCCATCATGCATATGCTGTAAACTGAGGACCTCCTATTGTTCCCCGCTATTGTTTGGTAAGTCATCTCCAATTTGATTTGTACACGTTTTACAACTGAGGACATTTTCAAACAACCTCCAATCGAGGACCCATTTTCCCCCCTTTTGTTATAAGTCGTCGGTTTACACCATAAACTTGTACCATCACACACACCTTAGAATTGAAATGGTAATGTTTGACAATTTGTAGTAAGGATGACATTTTAGTTTTCCATCAGTTCCAGCCCCCTCATTTAATTGCGGGATCCACCGCTGAGGTTCTTTTCATCAGATTTGGCTGCCTTGTTATTCAAAGCAAAGGCAATTTTGTAACACCAGCGCTTTTTTGACAATGAAACATACAGGGAAATTTTGATGCATAAATAAATAAAACAATACCAAAAAAGTAACCCCCAAATTAAAAAAAAAAAATTAAAAAAATATAAATAAATAAAAATAAATAAAACTCAGCTATTTTTTATTTTATTTTTTTAAATTTTGTGCTTCAAACGCTGTTTTTGTATTTCACTTAAAAATGCTTAATAAAATAGTGCTAGGCAACAAAGGCACATCAACAATTGGTTTGATTGTGCGGACCTGTTAGAATCATACTGTATAATTACATTGATACCTGTCACGTTAACAGATTACGCTCATACCCGGTGAAAGATCTTGACGGAGTGCTTTAATGCAACTACAAGATCACCAGCCGGAGTGAACGTCATGCCTAAAGGATTACGCAATCCATGAGCTACGCAGCCGATGTGTACTCCATCTGGATCATAATGATGAATCTCACCTTTTCTATCACTATCGTAATGAACGGAAACATAGATATCCCCATCATCGTCGCAGCACACGCCGGTTGGTTTGACAGGTACCTTCAATGGAAGTGGTGATACTGAACAACCTGTTCCCCATCAAATCCAGACACAGAACCCTCCTGTTATTGTAGTTTGTAAAGATCAGATGCTCATTGTTACTAATGGCCATGCGACATGGATCATCGATCATTTCATTAAATATAGGCCCAGATGAAGTCAAATGTCCATCCAGATTGTGGAGATACGACCTTTCTTCCACTGTCAGCCACTGCTACGCGCTTCTTCTTGTCCACGGCAATACCAGTAAGCATACTTTTGAGTACCCCTTTGCGTCCTCCAGTGATGGTCTGAACCGATGAATAAATTGCATGTTATTATCATACACCTTCACATTCTTTTCATCAATAACCAGAAGCCAGTCATCATAGGTTAACGCAATATCCCACGGGTCTTCCAATGTCCCTTCCCCTGGCCCAGGTTGAACGCTTGTAGGTTTGAGGCTTCCAGTTGAGGTGAACGTTGTCAGTCGATTGGTGGTTGTATCTGCAACAACAATGTCTCCATTGCTGAAACAAGCAACTTCCGAGGCAAACTTGAATTGTCCGTCACCCTCTCCTTCCTCGCCAAGCTCTGCCGTCTCCTGCCATTTGTCTTCATCTAGTATTTCACCAAGATTTGCATGATTTTCGTCCCAATGACACTTGAACTCGATGAATGATTGGTTATGCTGTGCCCATTCAAACTGGAGATCACTGTGAAACTTTAAATTGTTCATAACCTTTGGCTTGAGGTCCAGTAACTCGCAATCGTCGGCTTGTTGCATCAAATCATTGACCGAAGCTATAATTTGCTCTGCTCGATTCATCTTGTTGCAGTTGTTGTTGAGTACTTTCTGATATGCCTCGGCTCTTTCTTGACCAATCTTTGTAACTTCTTCTTGAAGGAGTTGAGATTTATTTTTGATTTTAGCAATCTCCTCTTCCTCCTTAGCCAAAATATCACGACAAGCTCGGGTCACCATCAATCGCAATCTGTTTCTTGAATGCTCTACCGAGTCAGTGACAGCTTTAAACTGTTCTCTGCTCTTTTCAAACTTCTGACATATCTCCTCAACTTCTTTACGGTATGATTCCACAGAATCGGGGATTTTTCTGTATTCGTGTTCTGATGACCAGTGATCATCTCCAGCGCATGTTGCACACGTCAGAATCTGACACGAGTCGCAGTAAAAACGCAATTCTTCGTCAGTGTGCTTCGTACATTTTGGAGTTTCAGTTTTTCTTGCATTTTTGTTCGAGTCTTTGGGGAAACTTAATGGTTCTATTCGATGCTTTTGGGTACTTTTCAGTGATTTATGCGCTTCTTGACATGTTTTACATATGTTTGCGTCACAGTCTTGACAATTTGAGATGGCTGTTAGGCCTTTGTCACATTGCTCGCACGTCATTGATTGTAACGACAAGTCTTTCCATTCTTGCTCACTAACCTCATCTACAAGTGCTGTCATGAAAAAGCAGGTTCTTATCTGCGAGAAAGCCGTTTCCTGCTTACACAGTGGGCAGACAATATTGTCCGTCGTTGGATCCAGTTGTTTGAGGCAATTAAAGCAAACACGTGCAGACAGTCAAGAATTTTCGGATCGGTAAAATGAGTGTAGCAGATTGTACATTCGATGTTTTTTTCTTTTATAATGATCGTCGGTTCTGACAGGTTTGCAGCTTCAGCCATCTCACTTACAGTAACCGTTGGCCTGGTGGTAATGTCAGAAAAGGGTTAAGAGTTTAATGGAACGCACAACATTGGGAATCAAAATAAACATTTTATAAACAACTCACCCGTGAAAATCACCTGTGTGCGGAGTCAAAGTCATGTAAAGTGTGAACACACATTCCCCATATTTTACAGAAACACTTGGAGCATTTAATC
This sequence comes from Zoroaster sp. YZ-2022, assembly GCA_029582265.1. NCBI lineage: Eukaryota > Metazoa > Echinodermata > Asteroidea > Forcipulatida > Zoroasteridae > Zoroaster > Zoroaster sp. YZ-2022. The sequence goes on along the minus strand of CM055829.1, from coordinate 11,005,109 downwards.
TGGCAACGTTTTGCTAATGAACATACTTATCTTGTCGTGTTTTCTCTGAAATTAGACTACTTCAAGTCAGACAGACTAAACTTTGTCAGGATGATTGAAACCTTTACCAACTTCATAACAAGTTTGCTTACAGATAATAATTAGGTAATTTCATTCTCAGGGATTGGGGCACATTGTGCCCCCTCCGTATTTTCTCATATTCAGCTGAATTTTGTATGTGATTCTGATCTATCGAATGAGGTCATACAACATTCCATTAGGCGCACTATACTGTATGTTCCTTTCATTTTTTTTTCTATGTTGTTCTGAAAACAAGCAATACTATGACGTCACTTAGATCACCGCTAGATGACCACAATGTTGGCTAATTTTAAACAAAACACATGGTCATGTAGATTTTGAAATAACCTTTTACAGAGACAGACACTCACATCTACAGCAATATTTATTTTTTAAATTCATAATGTACATTGGCAGAGAAAACTCTCAAAAATATGCCAACTTGCACAGGCTACACTGATCTGAACAATTTAATTCATGTCACCACTTCTAACACGGGGAATCCAATACGACCGCAATCGCATTAAAATGTAAGGTTTTAGAGAGTTTCCTCACCAAAAGATGAATTTATGAATTTATAAATAATGATATGGACGTGAATAATGTCTGACGTAACTGTACTTTTGAGTACATGAACATGAGTCGGGCGCGTGATGCAAAACAATCGTCGTCACTCTGATTAGTTCAAATCGTTTTGCGTGTCGCACAAAATAGCTGGCGAACAGCTGACACATTCGTACTACTCTGATTTTGATAAGCCATTTCTTTATCATCCGTTTAAATTCCCGTACAATGCATAATAATCCGGATAGTGTAGGAAGGGTATATGTTGCTTTGTATATTTTGTTTGGTACCACGACGTTTTCCCTGTACCGTTTTCCCGTATTATATCAAGTCTATTAGACTGAAGTTGGTAATGTTCAAATGGTGCAACATGTAATAACTTTCCATAATTTACCGTTGAAATTAGTTGCTATATACGAACTATGCAAGTACTAGAAAGGCCAGCCCCGTATAACACATCTCCTAATAAAATTTGCATCAAATGATTTTTCTGTCTTGTATAAGTATGACAAATACATCAACCTACATATTTTAAGGAAATATACAGCGTAATGTTGGCAAAACTACTCTTGAATCAAGATATTAAACATTAAACAACCAAATTATTTCAGCTTAGTTAACAATATAACAGCTTAAATGCATGTGTAATCATTATTTGTATTCATTATAATGTAGTGTATAAGAGTGTCAGCAACACGGGGAGAATGTTCGTAATCGTAAGTTCCGGATATATGTATAATGATAAATCGTTACTAAATTACCCATGAATTGTTCTCTTGTTAAAGCACTGCAGCATATAACCTGACATATCATGAATAATTCATATTGCAGCATATAACCTGACATATCATGAATAATTCATATTGCAGCATATAACCTGACATATCATGAATAATTCATATTGCAGCATATAACCTGACATATCATGAATAATTCATATTGCAGCATGTAACCCGACATATCATGAATAATTCATAATTAAGGTCTATTCCATATAAAACATTTGTGGCGTCGGCAGAGAAATCTCACAAGATCAGCTCAAATGGAACCGATATGGTTAGCCCAAATTATGCCCATCAGTAATCAACTTTTTTTCCTCACATGGGACCAACGTATGCCCCATATGAGGTTCATGTGCAATACTTGGGTTGGCCCATATGCGCTGGCGGACAAATATATTGTGTCCCAAGCGGGATAGCCCAAATAGTGGTCCCACAAGGACTATCCAAATGGGACCTCTTTTGACGACCAGTTGAAAACCGATTTTATTCCAAGTGGGAAAGTGTAGAGCTGACATAACGCATGGGCATGCAACAGATTACATGGGCTAACGCTGTGGACTCACAGCACAGTGGAGCTGGCGGACAAACATCTATTGGCTGCGGTTGGGTAGCTGAACTGGTGTCCACATTTCAGCTGATACAAGTATTGTAAGCAGACAAAAATATGATGTTGTTTTTCCTTACCTGAACTGTTTTGTCAAGAAAAAGAAAACAAGGCTCCCTCTCTTCAATCCAACGGGCTTCAGTCAGATTGGGTCTCTCGAACCTCTACAATCAATTGAATCAAAGTAAAGCAAATGGGTACTTGAGATATTCCACACCTGGATCAGTCTTATATTTCGCCAAGGAAAAAAAACAGACTTAGCTGTGAACTTGCAGTAATTGTGTGTCACAAAAATGTTGTCTCTAACATGTCTGATTTATTCAAAATAAAATTATTTATTATTAGTGCACATTATATACTGCCGAAAACAGAATTGGGGCATTATTTATAATAATAATAATGTGTGGACTTATATAGCGCACGTATCCACCAACTGAGTGGTTGTCAAGGCGCATTATATTATTACCCCTGCTCATAAGGCTCATAAGGCTCATAAATCATTCCTAGGGATAAAAGGTTGAGTATTCTGTTTTTGCAACCTCAGGGTTCCCAGGGTCTACCTCATTCTCATCACTAAACCCTGTTGAGTAAAGCTGATTGGTTACTTCAAAACAATTAATGAATGGGAAAATAAAACATATATATATATATATATTGAACACAAATGCTTGGCTGAGTGAATTTACTTTGTGAAGAAATAAAAAAAGATGGCCTAGTCCCGGCCTCTACACTGCAACACATGCTTTTCTTAGTAACGGTGTCCGACTATCACCAAATTTGCTTATCTAATATGTTTGGGTATTGAAATAGTCCCGTTACAGGGAGAGGTATACAAAAAGTGCTCAGAAGCCCGGGGGAACTAGGTTGATGTTTGTGAGATTGTATGAATAGTACATAGCAAACATATTTTTACTCAGCTCAATTCTATGTTGCCGGTATTTACTCAGCGGGTGGTCGAATTAATACAAAAAAGAACATGTAGGTATGTCGGACTATTATGGAAGGTACTTGACAACTGTCAGAGCCCCGTTTTACAACGAATGACCGCTAGAAGGCTGTTAAATCAATATTCATTGGAAATGTACACAGTATTTTACCAAATAAACTTAAACGTGATTTGCATGTCATGCAGTACACTTGTAGATAATAATCACAATGAAAACAAAATAAATATTTTGCAGTAAAATCGTGTTGGAAGGAGTCACTTTTTACAAGCAAGTCACAATGGATGCGATATGCAGTCATGTAAACATTGAGCAAGAACAAAGTAAACACCTCGCAGGAAAATAAAAACACGTACACTATTACTAAACTAAACACGGAATGCATTGCAAATGGTCATGGGCCTTCCTAAACATTACTTAATGCGAATCCAGAGAGATTACGACATTAATTGTAAATATAAACCCATAACCGTAAATACGTAACCGCGTGTCACTTGGTGAAAACGTATACAAGGTTTTTGTACAGTTTTACAAACATTATTTTCACGCGGTTAATTTCTTTGTAATTGAAAACGTCAGAGAGTCCAAAACAACATATTTTCATAATTCGAAAGTTCTATAGAGACCACAAAGCGACCAAAAATATTAATGTTTGATTAAAAAACGTGTTTTTTTTTTAAAGAGGCTAACTTCAAACGCCGTTTTCTTCAAATGTAAATTTTTTCTAATGGGCAAGTTTGTGTCACTTCGTGAGACCGGTGACGATATGTTAAGGTTTAAAAATAAGTGAAAAATACTTGACGTCTGGGCCTCGTCAATTTTACTGAACCAAAGATTTATTTCCAAAATCAACATTCTTTGATTTACTTTTCTTATTGTAATTAACCTGCGTCGTGAAATTGAAAAGAAGTATGTAGTACTATGTTTTCAGTTCTCAAACGTGGAAAAAATTAGAAAGGTCACTATTTAATGTACAAATTGTCCACACAAGATGTCACAGTAAATAAAAGGGAAGCCCAGAACACTGAATTGTACAAATGTATGTTCATTCCAATTCTCTAGAATGGACCAGCAAACGCCATGAAAATTATACCATGCTCGATATGCAGTAGAGTGCCAACCCCAAATGTCTCTATATCCTAATACAAGGTTGTTCTATTGTCAACGGACCTCCCACCCCCACCCCCCGAAATCTTCTAAAGAATTTCTGGAACACAATGAAGACACAATGGGAGGGGGTGCACTCTGCCGCATATCGAGCATCCTATGATGATAATGGAGAGACCAGTGATTGGGACAGTGTATGAGTCTGGTACCCATCGCTTTCGAGCTTTTATTCCCAAGATGTTGTACACTGAAGCTTTGGTACATCATTCATTGTATTCAATTTCTGGAAGATGCACTTTGTTTTATGCGGCCGATTAGTAAGCGACTCCGATCGCATTACCTGGTACTACAACAGAATAGGATGCACGGTATAATTTTTTTATACAACTGGTCGCATTGTTTAAATTAAATAACAGACTTAAACACTATGTTGCAAGAACATTCTTTCATGTTTTAAAACAGTGAGTATTGGACATTGAGTCCGAGTCACGAGTCCGAAGGGCCGAGTCCGAATTCCAGTCACGTGACTCGACTCCGAGTCCAAGTCACCAAAAAAGTGACTCGAGTCAGACTTGAATCGGACTCGAGTCGGACTCGAGTATTTAATAAGACTTAATATTTAATAATACATAATATTTAATAATACTTAATATTTAATAATATTTTTTGGGAATCCAGGTTCTAAAAATAGTACACAGCAGAAAATTTAAAACAAACTTGTAGCGTTGAGATTTTATGAATGGTATCTTTAGCGGGTTTTGGTTTCTTTATAATGACCTCCAAAATAAAATAAATAATATTGAATGTATATTCGTTCACAAACCCTCACTCAATCGTAAAATTAATCAACTTTATTATTGTAAAACTTATATAAATACATAAAAGGGGTAAATGTTTTTCTGAAGCCCTACAAACTACCAAATAATAAGTGGTACCAAATGTATAGTTTTATTTTAGTTTTGTGAAGAAAACGAAAATAGGGCTCTCTCTTCAATCCAACAGGTTTCAGTCAGATTGGGTCTTCAAACCCCTAAAATCGATTGAAAATTAAACGAAAGTGCACAAGATATTCTGCACTTGTATCAGTGTTATATATTTTCCCAAGAAAACTTCAGACTCATAGCTGTGAACTTTCAATAATGGTGTGTTAACAAACATGTCTGGTTTTCCAGGGGAAGTTTAATTTCTAAAAATAAAGTAAGTCTCCGTTATTAACGCACATTATTATATACGGCCTAAAATACAAAACTAGTTGGGGTTAAAAGGTTGAGTATTCTGTTTGTGCGATTGTATGAATAGTACATTTAGCAAACATCTTTTTACAAAGCTCAATCCCACGTTTCATGGATTTTGCAGGCACGTCAGGCCATTGCAAATGTACTTAATAATAATAATAATAATGAACTTATCAAGCGCCATCTATCTAGAAACCTAATCCGAGGCGCTGGTGATAATGAAAAGACACAAAGATATGGAACATTAGATAAACAAAGATAAATACATGAAACAAAATGCACAAAGTTAACATTCATTATAAGCTTGTACAAAAGGTGAGTTTTCAAAAGTTTGTTGAAAGAATTAAATTGTCACACAGTCTTAAACTTTGTGGAAGCATATTCCGAAGGGAAGGGGCTGCAACAGAAAAAGCCCTATGTGGTACAGTAAGGAAGGTTTGGTTTGTTGAGCGTAGTCCACTGCGATTAGAGTTGTGAATGATAAGAAGATCTTGAATATATGGAGGTGAGTTGTCTTACAAGTCCATTAACACTATGCCAGGGCAGCCGTTTTTAATTCAGCCAATCAAATGCACGTATCATGGAGTGAAATGCATACACATAATCATGGTTAAATCCGTACAGCATAATGGACCGCTGCATTGATGGCGCGATCAAAACGCTGAATCCAGGACCGTGGTTGACATAGACTTGAGATCAAGTCTCTACTTTCCGTGTAATGCATACAACTTCGCCTGAAATACCGCCCTCTAAATAAGATTAGATAAATTATGTTTCCTGAAGGAGAAATGTTATGGTTTCCACCGTAGACTTAGGTTCAGATTTTGCCATACATTGCAATCTGTCTTTGATGTTGTCATCATTACAGTACTTTTAGGTTGAATTGTGTGTGGGCGGGTAACTTTACACAACTGCAGTGTTCTCAATGAGCCGATTGTCCAGATATGAACAATGCGAGAGATCCGAGAAAAAGAAAGGCAGTCAAGACTATAATGAAGATTTGGAAATAAAATGATTTATATATGTTATTTTAATGTAGTTTTGCATTTTGAAGGCAACATCTTGTTTTGGTGTAAAAAGAAATGATGTTTCGTGCTATTATATGGACATATATAGTCCGATTTTTGTATATATCCATTTTATATTTTATGCACTGGTTCTCCTTCAGGCAGAAGTGGAACAAATTGATATTCGATTTATTAAATTGGCTGTTTTTGTTATATGAATAGCAACATCACAATGAGACTCTTGGTTCAGATCTAAAGATATATTTACTCTGGTAATATAATCATAAGGTCTTAAATACAGACAATTTGGTAAACAACATTAAAATTGTCTAGCGAAACAAACTATTAAGCTCATTTTGTCACATTGGTTATCTCTTCTCTATATCTCCAAGTTTACAAATGTAACAATTTGCTCTGCCCTCCCTATGTGCCGGCAAACATTCAACAGCTGGTGTTCACAGCTTGTGCTATACGATACACTGAAATTTATTTGACGGTATTTTTTCTCTTCTAATATTTGTTCAGGATAAGGCTACATATTTCTCAGGAAATACTCACCAGGATAACCGTACACTCTTAAAACTAAAGTGTTGAATCAACTTTAAAGAGTTCAGTGAGTGACAACACTTTATAAAGTTAAATTAGACCCAAGAAAGTGTTGGATTAACACGGGAGTCAAGTTAAATCTAACTTTATCAATGTTAATTCAACACTTTTAACAGTTAAATCCAACTTTATAAAGAGTTGTCACTGACCGAACTCTTTAAAATGTTGATTCAGTTTTAAGAGAGTATACAGTTTAAGTGGCATGTTGGGGGTAACGCCCACATACGGTGACGAACACTTATGGCATACGTAAGCTCGTCAACCGGACACGTTTATCCTGCAAAGCAGTATCCCGCAGGACTTATTAACCCGCAAAGATGTTTATATTTTAACTATTAGAGGGTTAGTTTAAAGGTCCTTATATTATATACAGTTCCGTTGCTAATAAACATAAGCAACATTATAACAATATGGAAGTACAATAATATTGGGGTTCTACATGGAAACAATGTGAACGGAGAATTTCCTGCTAAACACTCGGTGTCCAGAACAGCATTCTTCACTTTGTCATAAGTAATGTACACTTCATTCGCAATATATTATGGAGTCTAAAACATAAAACTGGTGGGCCTAAATTTAAAAATAGGCTATTTTCTTTGTTTTTGAAACATTCAAATGCATTCACAAAGATGTAGAATTGAGGCTTTGCATGGTATTTGAGTTATTTCAGGTGACACCATGTAATGATCTCTTCTTTGAAGAAATGGTGGCTCTGAGAAGAGCCGGTTGGTTTGTTCTCAACGTTTCGACTATAATACATTCAAAAAGAGTCAAGGAAAAAAAAAGGCTTTTAAACTTATAAGGACTTTAAAGTTAAATAAAATAAAATAGAGATCAACATATATTGAAGATTATAGTCATATGTCACACACAAAAACTCTCTGACCCCAGATATACAAATCCAAAATTAGACCCCCAAAAAACAAAACAACAACAAAAACAAATCACCATACAATGATATTTTAGGCCTAATATCAAACTTAAGTAATTGGGTTCTATGAAACATGTAACAGACTCTATCGTGTGGCCAGCATGAACACTACATGTACGTGTATATGTATTGTTGATGGTATATTAACCCTCCTACTACTGCAGTCAAAATGTTGATATACTTGCCAAGGTATATCTAGTGCGCTTAAAAGTCAAACACTGTCAAAATCGTACGTGTAGTAAGTACATTTACAGGTCAAAATGAGTCAACTGTTTTTGACCGGGTAAAAGCATTGTATGGTATTGTTCAGAGTGGTCAAAATGCCAGTAAAAAGCAGTAAAAATGCCTCTGTGTGCACATTTGGGTCAACAGTCAAAACAGGCAGTTGATTGGTTTTGACCACTGTAGTAACTTCCCACTAAAGTGCAGCAGTAGTGGGAGGGTTAATACAGTTGCGTGGTAAACAAGTATTTCTTGTTCACTCAATGTGTAGGTATTGACAGCATTACTTGATGATTTACTTGAACAGAAAAGGAACAAAACCGGAGGGGGTACAATGACTCCTCCCCCTCCCACACACACACACCCACACCCTATTTGTGTTACACATACTTTCTTTTGTTCTCGTGTAGTTAAGAAAAAATACATTCTTTAAACTATTGCCATTTGCAATGAAGATTCCTTTTGGAGCGGATTTTATTTCTCACTCTTTCCCTTGAATAATCTCCTCCATTTTCGACGAATAACGACATATACTAAAATGCTTCCTTTCTGAGAAAACTGAGATTTTTCTAATTCGTGAAAACCGTGTGTGGATGTGTGTGTGTAGTCTACATAACGTCTCAAGAACCTGCATAGTGTGGTCATCTTTTGTTGTCAGGTCCACACAGCGTATGTAACTCTCACACACACTCACACTCACACACAAGGAAAGAACGCAAAAAGCCCAGGCTTCATAGGATTAACAAGCAGCAGAATGTATAAAGTTTATTGATGGCGCTCAATGTCACAATACTCATACCCGCTGAAAGATCTTAACGGAAAACATATCAGCAACCACAAGGTCACCGGCAGGAGTGAATGTCATTCCTAATAGATTACACAATCCATGAGCTACACGGCCGATGTGTACTCCATCTGGATCATAATTATGTATCTCACAAATCCCTAGTTTACCGTCAATATGAACAGAAACACAGATATCCCCAGCATCGTTGCAGCACACACCAGTGGGTTTCACTGGTTTCCCGTCGATAGAAGTGCTGATATTGAACACCTCGTTACCCGTAAAATCCACACACAGAACACGCCTGGCCTCGTAGTTTGTAAAGATCAGACGCTCACTGTTACTAATGGCCAGAAAACATGAATCAGCAATCATTTCGTTGGATATAGTTGAAGTCATCGATCCATCCAGGTTATGGAGAGATATAAGCTTTCTTCCTCTATCAGCTACTGCTGCATCGATTCTTATTGTCACGCAATACCATTCAGCTCACTCTTTGAGTGCCCCTCTGCGTCGTCTTGTGAGGGCCTGAAATGACGAATCAATTTCAGGTCATTGTCATACACCTTCACATTCTGTCCTTCAGTAACCAGGAGCATGTCATCACTGGTCACTGCAACACATCTCGGTGTTATAAGTTTCCCTTCCTTTGTCTCACTTTGAACGCCTGTAGTTTTATAACATCCAGTTGAGGTGAATGTTGATAATCGCTTGCTTGTTGTATCTACTACGACAATGTCTCCATTGCTGAAACAAGCAACATCCTCGGCAAACTTAAATTCTCCGTCACCCTCTCCTTCCTTGCCAAACTCTGTCTTCAACTGCCATTTCTCTTCATCTAGTATTTCACCGAGATCTACATCATGAACAACATCATAACATTTGAACCTGACGAATGACTGGCTATCCTGCGCCGATTCAAACTGAAGATCCTTGTGGAATTCTAAGTTATGCATAACCTTTGGCTTGAGGTCCAATAGCTCGAAATCGTCGGCTTGTTGCATTAAGTCATTGACTGCAGCTATTATTTGCTCTGCTCGGTTCATCTTGTCACGGTTGTTGTTCAGTACTTTCTCATATATAGCACCTCTTTCTTGACCAATCTGTGTGACTTTATCTTGGAGGAGTCGAGATTTATTTCTGATCTTGGCAATCTCCGCTTTCTCCTTAGCCGAAATATCACGACAAGCACGGGCCACCATCAATCGCAACCTGTTTCTGGAATGCTCTACGGAGTCATTGACGGCTTTAAACTGCTCTCTGCTCTCTTCAAACTTCTTTGAAAATCTCTTCTATTTCTTTACGGAAGGATTGAATACAATGGGCGATCTCACTGTATTCGTGTTCTGCTGTCTGGTGATCAAACACGACATTTTCTGCACACCAGCACCTGACACGTGTCGCAGTAAAAACACAATTCCTGGTTTGAGTAAGCTCCAACATTTTGGACTTTCAGCTTTCCTACTATCTTTGGGAGAGTTTTTGGAATGGCCTTTTAGAGTGACGATAAGATGACCTTTGTTAAATTTCAATAGCTCGTGGCTTCTTGACATTTTTGGCAGATGTTTGCGTCACAGTCTACACATCATCGCGAAATAGCTTCTAGGCCTTGGTCACATCCATCGCGCACGGCAGTGCGGACGTGGATGGAACTTTCGATAGTTGGTCCTGCTTATTGACTTCATCGACAAGAGAACTCAAGAAAAAGCAGTTTGCTAGACTTGACAAACCTTTATCTGGAACTGCCGTCTCCTGCCTGCAAACTGGGCATACAATATTATCTGTCTTCGGATCCTGTTTTTCGACAAGTACTTCAAGGCAATTCAAGCAGTAGCAGTGAAGACAATCCAGAATTTTCGGATCGGTAAAACGAGTGCAGCAGATTGGGCATTCAATGTGTATATGACTAATTTTGCACGTCTGCTCAGATAGGGGTGCAGCTTCAGCCATGTCGCTAAATAATTACCACTGACCTGTTATACCAAAAATAAGAAAAAGAATGTAAAGTGCCGCATGAAAAGAATAATAATCTGATGAATCAACTAAGGCTGTGTTGGTATCCGGATACCTGACCGAAACTGTCATTACCCAGTTCCATTTTCGGTTCCAGTTACCCGTAAACGACTTTAAAAAAAAATAATGAACTAAGCCACACACATGGAAGTCTCCAATTATTTGTTAACATTTGTGGGGGGGGGGGGATGGGAATCCTACAAGTTGTTTTTAATACAGAGGCGGGAAATTATTACAGTAAGTCCACATTTATTATGACTCTAATTAAACAAGAGAAACTTGTGTTCATATTGGTTATTTTATACATTCAGGAGTATTTATGTGTTTTACAAATTGTTTACGGGTACCCGGGTATCCGAAGATTTCCAATTTCGGGTACCCAGTTCCCAACATAACCGTAATGGTATTTTTCATGTCATGTAGAATGGTGTGACCCAAATTTCCTTTGGTGGGTGGTAATGTGCCACTACTTACTATGGTTATTGTTTAGTTCACCCACTATCATGTGTGAAAAGTTTGGGCGACTGGGCGGGGTCCTTGTATTTTTAATTTATTTTTCTGGATGTATTTAGTGTTTTCTGAAATTTTTTTGTACACAGGTAATGGGGAATAGTGGTAATATACAAATGCAATCATCATCCAATTGGTGAGGGCCAGGACTCCATAACTCCTCCTAGTTGTTTGTCACCCTAGTCCGCTCCCGGTGTCACATGGCCAAGGCCACCACCCTCCTGTTTGTGTTCATGCCACGCCCCCTTGTACTCAAAAAGTGTGTGTACAAATTAATGCCATTTTTTCATGTCATGTAGAATTGTATGACCCAAACTTCTTTTGGTGGGTTGTCATATGCCACTATTTGCACTTTGCATTGACCGGTTCAGCCTCTCTCTTGTGTGAAAATTTGGTTTGACTGGGGGGGGGGGACCTTGTGTACTTAAAGTAGTTATCTTATTATTATTATTAATATTATTTATTTCTGGTAATGAAACTAAGGATGCCTCACAAGCGAACTTAATCTCTATAGCTCGTAAGCGTGAGGAAACCTGAAAGGGTGCTTGCTATGTGAACCATAATCACCGGGGTAAACCCCTAATCTTCCACGATAAGTGTTCTGGGTTCTTCAATGTGCGGGACCTACGGCTACACGGGACCTACGGCTTAATGTCCCATCCGAAGTCCAAAGCAAAGTGCCTTGCATAAGGACACACGTGCCACTTCCGGCTCTCGAACCCAGCCCCACACCCTGACAACACCAGAACTTAAGTCCAGTCAGTGGGCTCAACCACTCGGCCACGACACGCCATTATCTGGATGTAAGTAGTGTTTTGAAAAAAAAAAAGTCCAAGAGAAATTCGTGCGAGGCGTGATGGCTCGAAGGCGTGCGGGAGTAGGAGCTGATTACACGGCCGAGAAATCAGCTCGGAGAGGGTCGTTGAAAATTTTTGACGCAAAATGACTTTTGAGCTGATCATGAAATTCGACCTCTCTGCTCCTTAGGATGAGACCCTCCGACCCCTGACCTTTAGAGATTTCGTTTTCTGGCCTCCCTACCTATTTCAAAAGGGCTATCTTTTCTTATTTCTGTAACGGTAAATATTAGGAGGTTCATGTTTTTTTTGCTGACTGACGATGGCCTGGACTGTCTAATCGTGGAATTTCATCCGGATCGGGTCAGAGGTTAGTTACTTATGACGTCACAAACTTTTCCGGTGTTTTGTCAAATCGGACGAGTGATAACGTGAACGGTTCCAAGGTGTCTGTTAGTGTTGATCAAAACCTCATAAAATTCCAGAAATTGTAGGTCAAGGGTAAAAAAACTCAGGATGAGGTGGGCGGGTGAGAGGACCTCCCTCATGAAATTTGAGCTCAATTGGACAAGGGGGGGGGGCTATTAACGTTTAAATTTGCGGATGGCGCCCTCTTTCGTTTATTACATGTTTTGTTGTTGTATTTTTGTACATGAGTAATGGGGAATAATGGTGATACACAAATGCAATCATCATCCAATTGGTTAGGACCAGGACTCCATAACTCCTCCTAGTTGTTTGTCACCATTGTCCGCTCGCGGTGTCACATGGCCAAGGCCACCACCCTCCGGCTTGTGATCAAGCCACGCCCCCTTGTACTCCACATGTGTGTGTACAAAGTAATGGTATTTTTCATGTCATGTAGAATGGTGTGACCCAAATTTCCTTTGGTGGGTGGTAATGTGCCACTACTTACTATGGTTATTGTTTAGTTCACCCACTATCATGTGTGAAAAGTTTGGGCGACTGGGCGGGGTCCTTGTATTTTTAATTTATTTTTCTGGATGTATTTAGTGTTTTCTGAAATTTTTTTGTACACAGGTAATGGGGAATAGAGGTGATACACAAATGCAATCATCATCCAATTGGTTAGGGCCAGGACTCCATAACTCCTCCTAGTTGTTTGTCACCCTAGTCCGCTCCTCGGTGTCACATGGCCAAGGCCACCACCCTCCTGTTTGTGTTCATGCCACGCCCCTTGTACTCAAAAAGTGTGTGTACAAATTAATGCCATTTTTCATGTCATGTAGAATTGTATGACCCAAACTTCTTTTGTGGGTTGTCATATGCCACTATTTGCACTTTGCATTGACCGGTTCAGCCTCTCTTGTGTGAAAATTTGGTTTGACTGGGGGACCTGTGTACTTAAAGTAGTTATCTTATTATTATTATTAATATTATTTATTTCTGGTAATGAAACTAAGGATGCCTCACAAGCGAACTTAATCTCTATAGCTCGTAAGCGTGAGGAAACCTGAAAGGGTGCTTGCTATGTGAACTATAATCACCGGGTAAACCCCAATCTTCAACGATAAGTGTTCTGGGTTCTTCAATGCGGGACCTACGGCTACACGGGACCTACGGCTTAATGTCCCATCCGAAGTCCAAAGCAAAGTGCCTTGCATAAGGACACACGTGCCACTTCCGGCTCTCGAACCCAGCCCCACACCCTGACAACACCAGAACTTAAGTCCAGTCAGTGGGCTCAACCACTCGGCCACGACACGCCATTATCTGGATGTAAGTAGTGTTTTGAAAAAAAAAAAGTCCAAGAGAAATTCGTGCGAGGCGTGATGGCTCGAAGGCGTGCGGGAGTAGGAGCTGATTACACGGCCGAGAAATCAGCTCGGAGAGGGTCGTTGAAAATTTTTGACGCAAAATGACTTTTGAGCTGATCATGAAATTGACCCTCTGCTCCTTAGGATGAGACCCTCCGACCCTGACCTTAGAGATTTCGTTTTCTGGCCTCCCCACCTATTTCAAAAGGGCTATCTTTTTCTTATTTCTGTAACGGTAAATATTAGGAGGTTCATGTTTTTTGCTGACTGACGATGGCCTGACCGTCTAATCGTGAATTTCATCCGGATCGGGTCAGAGGTTAGTTACTTATGACGTCACAAACTTTTCCGGTGTTTTGTCAAATCGGACGAGTGATAACGTGAACGGTTCCAAGGTGTCTGTTAGTGTTGATCAAAACCTCATAAAATTCCAGAAATTGTAGGTCAAGGGTAAAAAAACTCAGGATGAGGTGGGCGGGTGAGAGGACCTCCCTCATGAAATTTGAGCTCAATTGGACAAGGGGGGGCGGAGTTATTAACGTTTAAAGTTGCGGATGGCGCCCTCTTTCGTTTATTACATTTTTTGTTGTATTTTTGTACATGAGTAATGGGGAATAATGGTGATACACAAATGCAATCATCATCCAATTGGTTAGGACCAGGACTCCATAACTCCTCCTAGTTGTTTGTCACCATTGTCCGCTCGCGGTGTCACATGGCCAAGGCCATCACCTCCGGCTTGTGATCAAGCCACGCCCCTTGTACTCCACATGTGTGTACAAAGTAATGGTATTTTTCATGTCATGTAGAATGGTGTGACCCAAATTTCCTTTGGTGGGTGGTAATGTGCCACTACTACTATGGTTATTGTTTAGTTCACCCACTATCATGTGTGAAAAGTTTAAGACTGGGCGGGTCCTTGTATTTTTAATTTATTTTTCTGGATGTATTTAGTGTTTTCTGAAAAAATTTGCACACAGGTAATGGGGAATAGAGGTGATACACAAATGCAATCATCATCCAATTGTGAGGGCCAGGACTCATAACCTCCTAGTTGTTTGTCACCCTAGTCCGCCTCCCCGTGTCACATGGCCAAGGCCACCACCTCCTGTTTGTGTTCATGCCACGCCCCTGTACTCAAAAAGTGTGTGTACAAATTAATGCCATTTTTTCATGTCATGTAGAATTGTATGACCCAAACTTTTTTGGTGGTTGTCATATGCCACTATTTGCACTTTGCATTGACCGGTTCACCCTCTCTTTGTGTGAAAATTTGGTTTGACTGGGGAGGACCTTGTGTACTTAAAGTAGTTATCTTATTATTATTATTAATATTATTTATTTCTGGTAATGAAACTATGATGCCTCACAAGCGAACTTAATCACTATAGCTCGTAAGCGTGAGGAAACCTGAAAGGGTGCTTGCTATGTGAACCATAATCACCGGGGTAAACCCCTACTCTTCCACGATAAGTCTTCTGGGTTCTTCAATGTGCGGGACCTACGGCTACACGGGACCTACGGCTTAATGTCCCATCCGAAGTCGAAAGCAAAGTGCCTTGCATAAGGACACACGTGCCACTTAGTCCAGTCAGTGGGCTCAACCACTCGGCCAAGACACGCCATTATCTGGATGTAAGTAGTGTTTTGAAAAAAAAAAGTCCAAGAGAAATTCGTGCGAGGCGTGATGGCTCGAAGGCGTGCGGGAGTAGGAGCTGATTACACGGCCGAGAAATCAGCTCGGAGAGGGTCGTTGAAAATTTTTGACGCAAAATGACTTTTGAGCTGATCATGAAATTCGACCTCTGCTCCCTTAGGATGAGACCCTCCGACCCCTGACCTTTAGAGATTTCGTTTTCTGGCCTCCCTACCTATTTCAAAAAGGGCTATCTTTTCTATTTCTGTAACGGTAAATATTAGGAGGTTCATGTTTTTTTTGCTGACTGACCATGGCCTGACCGTCTAATCGTGAATTTCATCCGGATCGGGTCAGAGGTTGGTTAGTTATGACGTCAAAAACTTTTCCGGTGTTTTGTCAAATTGGACGGGTGATAACGTGAACGGTTCCAAGGTGTCTGTTGATCAAAACCTCATAAAATTCCAGAAATTGTAGGTCAAGGGTAAAAAAAAATCAGGATGAGGTGGGCGGGTGAGAGGACCTCCTCATGAAATTTGAGCTCAATTGGACAAAGGAGTTATTAACGTTTAAAGTTGCGGATGGCGCCCTTTCGTTTATTACATTTTTGTTGTTGTATTTGTACATGAGTAATGGTGAATAATGGTGATACACAAATGCAATCATCATCCAATTGGTTAGGACCAGGACCCATAACTCCTCCTAGTTGTGTGTCACCCTTGTCCGCTCGCGGTGTCACATGGCCAAGGCCACCACCCTCCGGCTTGTGATCAAGCCACGCCCCCTTGTACTCCACATGTGTGTGTACAAAGTAATGGTATTTTTCATGTCATGTAGAATGGTGTGACCCAAATTTCCTTTGGTGGGTGGTAATGTGCCACTACTTACTGTGGTTATTGTTTAGTTCACCCACTATCATGTGTGAAAATTTTGGGCGACTGGGCGCGGTCCTTGTATTTTTAATTTATTTTTCTGGATGTATTTAGTGTTTTCTGAGATTTTTTTGTACACAGGTAATGGGGAATAGAGGTGACACAAATGCAATCATCATCCAATTGGTGAGGGCCAGGTCCCCACAACTTCTACTAGTTGTTTGTCACCCTAGTCCGCTCCTGGTGTCACATGGCCAAGGCCACCACCCTCCTGTTTGTGTTCATGCCACGCCCCCTTGTACTCAAAAAGTGTGTGTACAAATTAATGCCATTTTTTCATGTCATGTAGAATTGTATAACCCAAACTTCTTTTGGTGGGTTGTCATATGCCACTATTTGCACTTTGCATTGACCGGTTCACCCTCTCTCTTGTGTTAAAATTTGGATTGACTGGGGGGGGGGGGCCTTGTGTACTTAAAGTAGTTATCTTATTATTATTATTAATATTATTTATTTCTGGTAATGAAACTAAGGATGCCTCACAAGCGAACTTAATCACTATAGCTCGTAAGCGTGAGGAAACCTGAAAGGGTGCTTGCTATGTGAACCATAATCACCGGGGTAAACCCCTACTCTTCCACGATAAGTGTTCTGGGTTCTTCAATGTGCGGGACCTACGGCTACACGGCTTAATGTCCCATCCGAAGTCCAAAGCAAAGTGCCTTGCATAAGGACACACGTGCCACTTCCGGCTCTCGAACCCAGCCCCACACCCTGACAACACCAGAACTTGAGTCCAGTCAGTGGGCTCAACCACTCGGCCACGACACGCCATTATCTGGATGTAAGTAGTGTTTAAAAAAAAAAAAGTCCAAGAGAAATTCGTGCGAGACGTGATGGCTCGATGGCGTGCGGGAGTAGGAGCTGATTACACGGCCGAGAAATCAGCTCGGAGAGGGTTGTTGAAAATTTTTGACGCAAAATGACTTTTGAGCTGATCATGAAATTCGACCTCTCTGCTCCTTAGGATGAGACCCTCCGACCCCTGACCTTTAGAGATTTCGTTTTCTGGCCTCCCTACCTATTTCAAAAGGGCTATCTTTTCTTATTTCTGTAACGGTAAATATTAGGAGGTTCATGTTTTTTTTTGCTGACTGACCATGGCCTGGACTGTCTAATTGTGGAATTTCATCCGGATCGGGTCAGAGGTTGGTTAGTTATGACGTCACAAACTTTTCCGGTGTTTTGTCAAATCGGACGGGTGATAACGTTAACGGTTCCAAGGTGTCTGTTGATCAAAACCTCATAAAATTCCAGAAATGGTAGGTCAAGGGTAAAAAAAAATCAGGATGAGGTGGGCAGGTGAGAGGACCTCCCTCATGAAATTTGAGCTCAATTGGACATCGGGGGGCGGAGTTATTAACGTTTAAAGTTGCGGATGGCGCACTCTTTCGTTTATTACATTTTTTGTTGTTGTATTTTTGTACATATAAGTTATACATATTTATTCAGAAATATAAGTTGATGCGTTTTTAAATTCCGTGAGTGTACATACATACATACATGTACATACATGTACATTCGTATACTGCACCGGTGGTATAGTGAATTTGAAAATAAAATGTAATTTTTGAACAATTGTTTTGTTTTTCTTAATTTACATAGTGATTTGACCTCAAACCAATAATATGCTTTTTAAAAAATGCAGATCTATAAGTAAGTTGGTGTGGGATTTAATGCTCTATAGTGTGTTAATCATTTACATGCATAGCCAAATTAAAATGTTTTACAAAACTAGTTGTCACAGATACTGGATTTGCAAACCACTCATTTTCATGTGGAAGATATAATCCAACTTGTATACAGGAAGTCTATCATCCTGAACAAGAAAACATGTTTAACTGAAAGTGGACATCAGTGAAAGACTTGCCATGTATTGCATAGCAAAAATGCTTCACAAAGTCCACCCCATCTGCAAATCAAAATTCATTTTGCTATTTTAACAGTAGCGTTCAGTGCACACAAAAGATCTGTTGTAATATTTTGCTATGTACTGTACATGTATATGTACAGTTGTTGAATGAATATTCCTGTACACGTACAGATACATTCGTGCTCGAAGCAAGTGTTCTAGCTAGGCCCATTGCACAACCTGCTCTCTAAACTAAATGCACTTAGTTATACAAGGGATGACATTGCCTATTGGACAGAAATACTTCAAATCACTTTTTGTCTATGTATATCACATCAATTGTGGAAATTTAATCATCTGATTATCTTTTGAGAAAACAATAAGAAACTTGTACATGTTTTAAGTTTTATCTTTTATAAATATATTAACTATCCCTTACCAAAATGACCAATTCATTCCAATTCATTCCAATTGGAAAATTTAATTGGATCCAATTTGTTTTAATTGGAATGAATAGGTTTGAATTGGACTTCATCATCACTGACTTGTGTCTTTACGTTTCCAATTGGAGAAGTTTTGTTGTCCAATTGGAGTTTCAGTTGGAAACCAGTTGGGTTGAATTGGAATCTATGGGTAATGCAGTAAAAATATTTTCCAATTGGAGGTGGTTGGAATTACACAACTGAAGATTATTGGAACCAATTGGTTTAAATGTACAAATCTTTTCCAAATTGGAGAAGTTTTGTTCCAATTGGAGTTTCAGTTGGAAACCAGTTGGGTTGAATTGGAATCGATGGGTAATGCAGTAAAAATATTTTCCAATTGGAGGTGGTTGGAATTACACAACTGAAGATTATTGGAACTAATTGGCATTTTGCAGTCTCATTGAATTGTTGTTGAAAACCAATTGAGTTTTTAAAGAATCAATTGGTTTAAATATCCTATGGACCACCGACTCCCCGGGCCAAAAAGTGTGGGTACATACATCAACCCACCCCTACCCCCATCCCCCACCCTATCCCCATCCCCACCCCTATCCCCCACCCCTATCCCTATCCCCCTCCCTTCCCCGGATTTATGCCTGTGCTTTGTACAAATGTTACATAGGCCTATACGTGTACATAGTAAAAGTGGCATCCTGTTTAGAATTTTGTATATAACCACCCCTTATAATTTTTGTTTAGACCCATTCCCTCATAATTGCACTGACCTCTCCTGACAATGGAATATCCCAAAGACCAAATAAACACCTTGTGCAGGATCTTTGTGCATGTGAAGGTCATTATATTCCATGTGATGATCAGTTACCACCAGCATGGATGGATTTATGCCACAAGTAAGAATAAAGCTTGGAGAAGTTCTCTTTTTCATCTCCTGATTGTTCATCTTTTCTTCTTTCAGGTATGTTAACTTTCATTATCATAACTTTGATAGTTTATACCACTGAATTGATATGGAATAATTTAGTTGTTATTGCTTTGAATTGCTTTATAGAATGTATATGGGAGATGTGAAGAAAAGGAAGTTTCAATTCCTTAGTTTCTTTATACAGTATATACTTATTGTTATGAAGATCTAGGAGCATTGATGTATAGTGCTTTTATATCTAGTAAAAATAAGTTTTGTTGTTACCTACATCATGCTTACATATAGGCTTATTAGTATTATTCAATTTCCATGTATACTTTAAGCTCTATAGCTGGAGTATCAGGCATGAAACAATAAGCCATTCATTCACTATGTGGTCAGTGTGGCTCATTAGTATTCATGGTGTGTGCATGTGTTGGCTATGGCTGTACAGCTTATACTGGGAACATGCCTGACCCCATGCTGAACAAAGAGCCTTGATTCTGATACCCTAGTATGTTTATGGTCCAGTAGTTTTGCAATGCACTAAAGTACAAAGTACATTGAGTGGAAGTAAACATTAGAGTTATGAGTTTGCATTATTTTATGAGAACAAGAACTTCAATGACAAAAGTATGTTAATCATGCATCTGTGATTAAAAGGAATGAAATGTAGTAGAGTTAGCATTTACCTTTAAATGGTTTTTAATTTACAGTTTAGGTTTCCTAGAATGTCATTTCAATTGTTTTTTATCAAGATTGATTGTATATTCCATGTGATGTTCCGTCACCACCATTAAGAATAAAGATCTGAGAAGTCATCTTATTCAACTCCTGACTGTTCATCTTTTATTCTTTCAGGGTCATCAGCCATTGAATCATTAATGTACCCCATGTAACTGCAGTTATTTGGCAGTCAGACTGAGTGTTCCTGTCCAACCAGATGACATACAATTACACCCCTACACTGTGATGAGTACCCTCAGCCCACCAGAGTACAATGGAAGTGGAACCATGCAGAAGATGAGCCAGTATTACCGACATCAGCTGAGGGAATAAGAGAAGGCAGGACATGTAGCCAGAGGGTGAACCATCAGTGAGCACGCAGGATACAGTTGAAGACATTAATAGTATCATCCAGCTATATCTACCAGACGACATGAGAGACTTGAATATGGTCTTTGAGCACGACATAATGGTCTCACCACCACACAGCCTCTCCATGTATCCATCACATAGGAGTGGGGACAGGAGAGACAGCAGAGAAAACAAATGGTCGCAACTGACTTGCAGAAGGTACTGAACAATGTGAACAGTGACGAGGTGTAGGACAATTGAAGAATATAGGGCTGGAGATGTAACTAACAGACACCTTGGACCTTCCTCGAAGGAGTGTCCCAGACGTAGAACCAGCAGAAATGACAATGATCAACCCCCGCCCCTGAGTCTCTGTCACATTATTTCTGTGCAGTAAAGGGCAGTTTGCTTACTTACCTTCATCATGAAAACTTTCCCAGAAATTAACATTATTGATCAGCAGATCGAAAACAATTAAAGATAAAAATGGAGTCATTGTGCTTTTCCATGTAATACCATGTAAGGGTTGTATTCAATTTGCTTCTACAATATTTATGCACTTGTTGTGTTGTCACTTGTGTTGTCATTTATAAAAATGCCTTGAAGTTCAATTAATGACTTCTTTATGACTTCTTGTTCTGTGTTTGTAAATTTGTGAATGCCATCGACCCCCATCTTTTTTAATCACAGAGAACCCAAATAAAGAAATTAATGTAGTTAAGTAGAAACATCCGTCCTGTTGCAGAAAAGGGAAAAAAGTCCTGGAAATGGGACTATAGAAAGAATCTAATTGGGAAATATATTGTCCAACTCGTTCGCATCAGGAAAAAATTGCAATTGGGAATATAGGACTGTCAAAAAGCAAGTAGTCAAATTGGGGGAAAAATCCAATTGGAAAATGGAGGCAAATGTCCAATTGGTTCCTATTGGAAAATATTTCAATTGGGATTTGAGTCAAAAAGTCCAATGGGTAAATATCCAATTGGGAAATTTAATTTCCTATTGGTTCCAATTGGTTTGTGCCAATTGCCAATGGGAAAATATCCAATTGGTTCCAATTTAAAAATTCAATTGGAAATGAATTGGAAATTTTGGTAAGGGATTGTTCTTGTGATTGCAATAAACCTGATTCATGCAAACAATTATTGTGTGTTGATTCTTTCTTCCAAGAAATATCAATGTAAGTTTACTTCTTTGCGCATTCAACTGATACTCGATCATGTTTAATCCATAGATATTAACAGAAAGCAACCAGTGGATGGTCTCAATTTTGTTTTTGTTAATGTTTAAAAAAAAACTTTATTAAAACAAAACGCTTAGATTTGTTTATGGAAAGGAAATATCAAATACTGTTGGAAATTAGAGATTAATTCCTTACGTATTTTACAATAAAGGCATATGGTTTTGTCCACAAATAAAATCCCGAAAATGCATTTGGTCCCGGCTTCACCTCGCTCACTTTTCATTTTTTGTTTGACATACTGGAGAAACTGAAATATATTTTATCACATTCTCTCGTTCTTTTTTAAATACGTTTCAGAATGTTTATAGCTCAATAATATTCAGTCAATGATGCTTAAAAATACATACATTAAAGATAATGGCCCGATCTTTTGCCTATTTTACCCAAAAACATCTATTTAAAGTTCAAATAGGTATTTTGATGGGGTCTAGAAAGTTACAACTTTTTATTTGAGCCATCACACGACAAAAAACGCCAATGATAAGTTACAGTGAATTAAAACGCCCAAAATGAATTATTGTCGGGGCCCGACAATAAATCATGTGACCAAATCCTTATTGGAGTTTTATAATTATTGCTATTATTTTTAAGGTTCCTGATCATAAAAATAAAATAAAAAGTAAAAAAAAATTTCGTTAGAGCGGGTGATACTCTCCGAAAATTCGTTCACTCATAAAATTCTGTTTTTTTATGTTTGGGGCCAAAGATCGGGCCATGACGGACGGCGTGGCTCAAGTCCGGAGGATCCAGCATTACGGTCATGCTCCGTATTCCTCGTGTATTACATTGGCTAATGTATCAGTCAAAAAAGGAAGAAAAACGAACCGCAATTTACAAATCATGTCCGATGACTTTGAATGAAGATTTGGTATAGTCGTAAATGTACAATGTCTGATATTTTTGACATCTTGCTGAATTTTTTTTTTTAAAGTACAGTTGTATAAACAAATTTGAAAGAACACAGTTGGACACTATACTGTTTTACCCCCCGAAATTCAGAAAATTAAACCTCCAATTCACTCTTGTCTTTTGAAACTCCACACAAAATTAGCCATAATATTAGATAATGACTTCAAAGTACGTCTGTGATTTTCAACATCGTAGGTGACATCAAACCCTAAATATGAGGAAAATTGTACCCCAATATTTATTCAAAGTGCAACACACCGAGATTCAAAATTCAGCGTGTGCTTCACAGCACTAGCCGGTCAACCATGGCTGACGGACGGCGTGGCTCAAGGCCGGAGGATCCGATATTATGGTCATGCACCGTACTCCTCGTGTATGACCACAGAGGCAATCTTTGGCTAATGTATCAGTCAAAAAAGGAAGGAAAAAAAGAACCGCAATTTACAAATCATGTCCGATGACTTTGAATGAAGATTTGGTATAGTCGTAAATGTACAATGTCCGACATTTTTGACATCTTGCTGAAATTAAAAAAAAAAAGTACAGTTGTATAAACAAATTTGAAAGAACACAGTTGGACACTATACTGTTTTACCCCCCGAAATTCAGAAAATTAAACCTCCAATTCACTCTTGTCTTTTGAAACCCCACACAAAATTTGCCATGATATCAGATAATGACTTCAAAGTACGTCTGTGATTTTCAACATCGTAGGTGACATCAAACCCTAAATATCAGGAAAATTGTACCCCAATATTTATTAAAAGTGCAACACACTGAGATTCAAAATTCAGCGTGTGCTTCACAGCACTAGCCGGTCAACCAATGTGACGAAGACTATGCAGGAGAATTTGTGAAGGACATCCTAAATAAGTTCAGACAAGACAGAGTTGGTAAGGTATGCACCACTGATTCTGTGCTCCTAAAATTAGGGCGGAGGCTTTGGTATAAGCAGAAAAGGAAGGCAGACAAAAAGACGGAAGTGCGTAGATCAGTTATGACTGATATGAGACGGCTGGCCAGCCTGTACCTCCATATGGTAGATAAAGAACAGACACTTGGAGCCCTTCCAATAAAAGAAGGAAACCTATCCGATTTGTATAGACGGAACAACTTTCGTCATCTCGAGGAAGCACTAGACGTGTACACATCTTCGGAAAATAGTGAATCCAGCCAGATTAACCCTCCTATGCCCAGGCTGAAACTTGACCTAAATCCTGATTGGTCAATAAGCATTACATCACAAACTGGCATGCGCGCACAGCCCCGAATGTACATTTTACTTGATGGACGTGGAAAAAAATCCCAACTATTTTGTCTGTCAACATTTTAGCAAAACATAATTATTTCTCATTTAATAACCTATTTTATATTATTTTATTTCAAAATTAGACTTTTGGAGGAGAAAAGGATTTAGTTATTTTCCTCAATTTAACCTATAGGATCTTCGATCCTCCGGAGCTCCGTTTGTTCATGTTCAATAAAAATTGTTTGTGCATGTGACTGAAAATAGGGGTTGTTCTTAAACCCCCTCGACCCCCACGACGTACGCGCGCTCAGAATCATTATCGTATCCCAAATCGGAATCTGTGTTCGAATACGGCCCCAATTAGAATGCCCGCTGATTTTTATTTGTTCACACAAAATGTATCTAAAAATTTACTCAGTCAGTTTCCCTTGTGATTACAAATTCATACGTATGTATTCAGTTATTATCATCCAGCAACACAAATCTGTGCATACCAAACCCATTTAAAAAACATTTTTTTTACGCAATTCGCCCCACACAAGGCCAATGGCCATTCCAAGGTGGGGGCTACTAAGTCATTGATGAGTTGTTACAACGACTCCACACTGAAGAAACCAGCCCCTCGCACCGAAACAAGACAAGTTAATAACCAGCCTCTTCACGGTGCGAATAGGACTGGGAGGGGTAACTAGTCCAGAACAAGGCAGTTGCTAAACTGCCTCTGCTCCTATAAGCAATTATGGTTAAGTGTCTTGCTCAAGGACACAAGTGTCACGGCCGGGATTCGAACCCACATTCTGCTGCTAACACCAGAACTTGAGTCCGGTAAGCTAGACCGCTCGGCCACGACACTCCATGCTAGTTTAAACTCATATTGACAGTGTGTGTTTGGAATCTACATATGTAGATATGTATAAAACAGGCATGCGTAGATAAAATAAGGCAGTTCAGTCAGCCAGGGTACGATTGTCAAGCAAATTACCATGGATTTGGTTAGTCTTGTCCAAGGTTCTTTGGTTGTGCCCTCTCACTGTGCTTGATCAAAACTATGGTCCCTACCACCACCAGCATGCTGCCATACACATTACATTATATGACCGTACCATGCACTGTAACCGTACATAGACACCTCCAAGGTGCAATACTAAAACAGTTATCCCACTAGCACAAGTAGAATAAGGAAAAATGTAGCGCTCCTGCGTCCCATATGCCACAAGTCGAGGGCCAAGTGGCATATGGACACAGACACGTTATACATTTCTGTATTCCATGAGTGCGCATAGGATAACAAATTTATCTTCCAGCAAACTTGAAAGGAACAAAAACAGTTTTTATACTCTTTTACTTCTTTTACATTCAACCTTTCTCAAAAATTTGGATCCAGCAAACAAGCTCAAATAACTTTCATAAACTTAATTCAACTCAGCAATTCTGAAACATGTCTGTAAAATGTAATTTTTTTTTTTTTTTTTAACTGTAGGTTAACTGTGCCAGTCGCTTGATGCTTGCAATACGCGGAGTGCAATATGGGTTTCTTTATTGCACACTTGGTGACCAATCAGAATCGAGGATTCAAGTTTGCTGGAACATAATCAGTGTTGTCTTTCCACTGCAATTTGAAAATTTAGCAGCTTTTTATGGTTTATTCCAATATAGACTGTGAAAGTTTCTTCGCACAATAAACCAATATACTTTGGGACCAAATGGTCCCAAAAGTATTTGAATACGCGTGAGACTTACATGATCTATTGGCACAAAGTTTTCCAGTTCCTCAGAAATAATCTAAAAATCCATTGTAATCACCCTGTCTTTGAAATGCTACTCACTGTTTAAGTCCCACTGTTAAGCCACTTCATACTGCACATGAACATTTAGTAAATCATGCCATCAAAAATGCAGATTCAACCAAAATATCGGGAAGTAAATAGGAAGAAACTATTAATAGTAAACTTGCAGGTACAACCTTGTATAAATAACTCTTTTGGGAGGGGTGTTGGCTCTAAAAAAAAAGCTGTTGTGGTCTCAAAGTTTTGAACAGTATACTCTGCTCGTCTTCAGGAGCCAACACTCCTCCCAAAAGAGTTATTTATACATGGTTGTACCCGCAAGTTTACTATTAATAGTTTCTTCCTATTTTCCACACCATGCAAATCTTCAAACATCACTTATTGGGAAGTAAGTTAATCCTGTGAATTATTCACAGAGATTACATGTATGTGATATTATAACATTCACATACACATTAAATATAAACCAACCTAAATGCAGCTGTTGCAAAGCCGTCTTCTTTTTCCTCTTTTGACATTAAATGACAAAGTCTGCTTGAACATGAAATGCGTCACCTGGTACTGCTATGTTTGGGAGACCGAACAACATGGATAGACTTTTAAAGCTTGCTGTGGAGGTACTGCTTGCTGTCTGTCCTTGGCATGCTGCTAAGGGTGCTGGTGTGCATAATTATGGCTGTGGTGCATTTGAAAGACAACCTTAGCTTCTCGTGGTGGCGGTGGGGGCATTTGGATACTGGAGAAATCCTTCGGTGGGAAAAAGAAAATGTGAACCTTGTTAGACAAGGGGAATCGAATGAGATGTACAAATTAATATTAAGCCTGGAATCTCATGAAGGCTATGGCCTTTGTGGCCCTTTTATTAACCTTGATGCCCCTCTTAAAATGCTTCCATACATGTAGATACTTTCATCTGTTGACAGTGGTGCCCTTCACTGATAATATTTATTTATTTTGTGGCGCAATAGGCCGAATATATTCATAATCAGACAAAAAACATGATAAATCATTTAATAACAGTGATGCTGTTGAAACCACTCGGCCCTCGGTGGGAGAAAGAAATGTGGGGACACATGGTGTAGATGTTTGAAATGTATTTTGGTGGCATTTCTATTAAAAGTTACGATCCGGAAACCCACTTAGACATCTAACCACTGTGACCCTGACCTTTGACCTTTTGAACATTTGACTTTTGAAAGATAATCATAATGTATGTTATTAGCCTTGCATTATAGTAGATTTAGCATGATATGCTCATGTTGCTTTTGGTCCTGTAAATAACATTTCAAAGGCAAATCAGATAGCATTCGAACAACCAACCCAATGCTTAATTTGATAAGCCATAATTTGCGAGTTAGATTTGAATAATGTCTGGTACAATGACTTGGTCACACGTGAATACTCACATTTGAATTCCTCAGACTAAAGACAGTGTTGCTATGCCACGTGATCCGAGGCAAGCTTTTGTATAGCAACCTCGATCAGCAAAGCTTGGTACCATTGCGCCATACACATTCATTTAAAATTGTGACCTGTCACCACAAAATGAGCTTAAAGTCGGAAATTTAAACAATTGAGTTTTGGTATTTCTGGATTCAGTAGAACAAGAGCTTTCCAACGATATATAACACTTGGGGTTACAGCGATCCCCCAGACCACCAGATGGGGATTTCCGTCTTTGTTTCAAGTTGTTTGTCAGAACACGATAAAAGCTACCAATGAAATTGGCCTGAAATTGAGGTTTTTAATTTGTCTGATCGAACTGAAAATTTGGAATTCGATATAAGGAGATTTACAAATTGCAAATATAATAAAAAAATAATAAATTAGGTCTCCCCTCCGATTTTTCACTTTTCCTGCTGTACTGTGAAATGGTATAGTGCGACTTTACGCTCATTTCGTTGTAACAGGTCACAATTGTGTATGGGTGTTCACTGTCTCTTACTGTACATAACTACCCAAGAGATTGCCCCGAATCATGTGACATACATGTAGCAACACTGTCTTTAGTCAGAGGAATTCAAATTTGAGCATTCACTTGTGAAAAAGCAAGTCATTGTACCAGACATTATTCAAATCTAACTCACAATAATGGCTTATTCACCATACATAAGGATCTTCTCAAAACTCTTTGAATTTTCCAGTGGAACCTCTCAGTGTTCAGGAATGCACATTGTTCTGCTGGGAACAGGCAGTGTTTCATTTGCAGACATGCATTGTGTTTCCAAAGGGAACGTTCATTTAGAACATTCTATAGACCATTACAGCAGTGCTCGGTAAACACTGGAAATCTAATTTGCATATTGATCAATTGCCCATGTTACAAAGGTTTGCTCACAACTAGTAGGAAATGGTAGCCCAATCATTGTTCAAACTGGTAGATGGAAGATTTTAAGCTTGTCGGACTTCAGTCATAAAGTAGAGTTTCATCACTACAATTGATAATTAATCTGCAGGATCATATTGAAAATATGATCCTGCAGTTATGTTGGCTTTTGTGGCCTAAATGATGCAAACATTTTGTGTTTCTGTTTGATTGATGGTCCAGGAACTCATTGCATCACTTTATACATCAATGAACTCAACTGTCTGTTATTTTTTGCTTTTTATAGCAAATGGTCTTTTATTATTGCTTATTCTCGTCTGGGAGTAGTCGGGCCCCCATAACAGTCTTTTAATGTGTACATTCACTAGGATATCGGACAGTTTCATAAGGAACAGCTGCCATTTCAAGTGGGAATATGGACGTTCCCAAAAGGAATGTTCTTATTGTAGGAATTGAAACTGTGTATGGTGGGGGAAAAAACACGGGGAGGCTTGGGGTTTAAAATGGAAATATGTCTTAATTAAGAGTTGTGGTGGCTCTGTAAAGAGATGGTGGTGAAACAACTCAATGTTCCATGTGGCTTGATCCATGCCTTTCCAAACAAGTTCATGGTGCTACTACAAACCTCCCTGATTGTAATAATTGTTGAACAAGTACATCTGATCCCTTACAATTATAAATTAAAACCTATATCTTAGTGCACAATCACTGGCCTTGGTCAATCCTGTAGGTTTTAATACAGGTACATGTAGTGGGGTCATGTATGTTGACAGCCAGCAATAACCTTGATAGGTATTCTCAGGCTATGTGCAAGACAAAATCCCAAAGCAGTGAGCTACACCAGTACATTGTATGTAAGATTATAAATGACAGCGGAAGTAATACCTACATGTACCTGAACAGAATGAAAGCCCAGTGTCCCTCACCATTCGTTAATCACCATTTATGTTCCATCACCAGTACAGACCCTCTGAGCACAGTTCAACGCAGGCTTTAACAAAAGAACAGATATTGCCACGCTTTACTGTGAACCAATACAATAGTGGTGATGTAAGACAGTTGGGCATTATTGTAAAGGGAATAGACCCCGGTACTGATGACATCACGGTTTGTTTACTGCATAGGGGGTGTCATGGTCGAGCGGTCTAGCACAGCGGACTCAAGCTCTGGTGTTTCTGATCAGTGTGGGTTTGAGTCGCGTCTTGACACTTGTGTCCTTAAGCAAGACACTTAACCATTGCTTCGTCATTCAGTTGGGACGTAAAGCCGTAGGCCCTGTGTGTTGTGTAATGCACGTTAAAGAACCCAGTATACACTTATCATTAAAAGAAGGGGTTCGCCCTGGTGTTTCTGGCATGGTCGCCTGCATCAGTGTTTTAAACTTTTTTCTTTTCCCAATGTTTTGAAATAAAAATAGCTCATTAATTGACTATTTGATGTAAAGGAGTTGAGAAAGAGGCCCAAATGTACTGCACATGTTCATGTAGCTCACAAATACTCACCCAAGTCATAACATGGTTGTCAAACTTATGCAGATGGATGGGACGGTTTCTGTGGTCAGCATCATGATAGTTCAACCTAAACACATCCCAGGAATTTATGCAATTATTTCATAATCTTTCAGCTTAAAATCACTAATACAGCAAAGTTGAAAGATAACCATAACTTTTAACCTTGCATTACGGTAGATTTAGCACTGTTATAAATGCTCAATGCTTTCTCGTCTTAACATAAAGTTTCACTGGCAAATTGGGTTGATTAAAACCAATATTCTAGTGCTTACATTTGTACAGTACCATTTGTACCATGATCAATCAATGTAACTTATGTCATAAAGCAAGAGTGGCACATGGCTTTTGTCAATGTTATGAATAATGTGCCAGATAGCTTGTAATGCACACGCAGTGTAATTAGTCATTAAAAGATGCAACATTTGCATCAAGCCAATCATCAGGTAGTTCCCCAGTAGTTAAAGACTTCTGGTAGATCTGTTGAAGCAGAGGAGCAATACTATCTGCACACTCCTTTAAGTCTAAGACCTTGTACTTAGCATGTGATAGTTTCTGACCAATAAAAACTGCAATCTGAGATGTACATGTAGGTTATGACAAGTACCTGTGTACATGTACCCCATGATTAAAATGGCAGTGGAGGTAATACCTACCTGAACAGAATCAAGGCTCACCGCCAGTGTCCCTTACATTCGCCATTTTTATTATGACTTATGTTCCCTCACCAGTACAAACCCACCAAGCATAGGCGATCGTAGGCTAAAAGAAAGAACATATATCACCATACATTATTGGCAGGTACTGTAACTTATCGCACTGTGCATCAATACTTTAATACTGTATGCATCACTGGGTATTAATAAATACCTTGGCGAGTTGAGAACTTCTTATTGGTCCGATCACGTGGGGGTGTATTAACTGTGATATAAAGACCGGCTTTGAGAACAGATGAATAAATGGCCCCTGAACCAGCATACACTGTGAAATTAGTGCTTGCGCATTGTGCTGTCTCCTTCATGCATCTTGGTTTCATTTTGGCGATTTGGCACTGCGTGATCTTGCACACGTACATGTATGCGTACGCCCTGAAAATGTATCAATATTTCGAGGTAGCAGGTGCGCGCGTATGCACCCACATTTCCTTATATGGTGTTAATTACATTCAGAGCTCATATAGTTGACAGTCTGGTTCTAAAGCATGTGCCTTAATATTGGTGCATTAACGAGACAAGGTACCATGCAAAAACTAGACTCGGTAAAATGTGGCCCTTGAACATGAGTACAAAAAATAGGCAAATATCGACAAAGTAAAATTAACAGATTTTGACCGTTTTAACCGTGGGAATAACAGTGTGAGGACATGATCTTCATGAATGTGGTAATGACCTTGGTTGGTGGTTGGCCACTGTTAACAGACCTTGCTTTCGGCTCGGCCTGTTAACAGCAGCCAGCCACCAACCTGGTCATTACCACGCAGTGAAGACTGGGTCCTCACACTGTTATTCCCTAATTATTGTGAGGGGAATTATGGGGGCATGCATTATATTTTCAAACATGAGCCTCCAGCTACATAAATGTAGTTAATGCTTATAAACACCCAGTTCAATTTTATTTGTTGTTTTACACTTACAGATTAGGCCTATTTATACTCCACCAACTCTTACCTAATGCCAAATGATTTTTACATGATTCAAACCCCATTAGGCCTAATTAGGACAAACAAGCTAACGTTACTCCTGCGTCGGCGGTGGGAATACGAGTTTGTGTGATTATGAGTTGGTAATTAAGAGTACCGTCCACGTATGTAATTCGCCGCACTCGTGAAATGACGCACCTACTTTTGGCTTAGCATTTCTCGGAAAACTTACAAAATTATGGCGAATTACTGGTTGCATAAATTTATCTAAGTCGTGCTTGTTACAGAAATAAAAATTACAGTGAAATTGTATGAATTACTGGAAAGTTAGTGCTTGTGAAAGTGGAAAAAGTCGTTTATCCACTGATTTTACAAGATACAAATTGTAAGAGATTTACATGACCTCAATTTTTTTCCTGAACATCTGTGATTTTATTGCCATAAACAAATCTAAGCGTTTTGTTTTAATAAAGTTTTTTTTTAAACATTAACAAAAACAAAATTGAGACCATCCACTGGTTGCTTTCTGTTAATATCTATGGATTAAACATGATCGAGTATCAGTTGAATGCGCAAAGAAGTAAACTTACATTGATATTTCTTGGAAGAAAGAATCAACACACAATAATTGTTTGCATGAATCAGGTTTATTGCAATCACAAGAACAATGTATGTTATTAGCCTTGCATTATAGTAGATTTAGCATGATATGCTCATGTTGCTTTTGGTCCTGTAAATAACATTTCAAAGGCAAATCAGATAGCATTCAAACAACCAACCCAATGCTTAATTTGATAAGCCATAATTTGCGAGTTAGATTTGAATAATGCCTGGTACAATGACTTGGTCACACGTGAATACTCACATTTGAATTCCTCAGACTAAAGACAGTGTTGCTATGCCACGTGATCCGAGGCAAGCTTTTGTATAGCAACCTCGATCAGCAAAGCTTGGTACCATTGTGCCATACACATTCATTTAAAATTGTGACCTGTCACCACAAAATGAGCTTAAAGTTGGAAATTTAAACAATTGAGTTTTGGTATTTCTGGATTCAGTAGAACAAGAGCTTTCCAACGATATATAACACTTGGGGTTACAGCGATCCCCCAGACCACCAGATGGGGATTTCCGTCTTTGTTTCAAGTTGTTTGTCAGAACACGATAAAAGCTACCAATGAAATTGGCCTGAAATTGAGGTTTTTAATTTGTCTGATCGAACTGAAAATTTGGAATTCGATATAAGGAGATTTACAAATTGCAAATATAATAAAAAAATAATAAATTAGGTCTCCCCTCCGATTTTTCACTTTTCCTGCTGTACTGTGAAATGGTATAGTGCGACTTTACGCTCATTTCGTTGTAACAGGTCACAATTGTGTATGGGTGTTCACTGTCTCTTACTGTACATAACTACCCAAGAGATTGCCCCGAATCATGTGACATACATGTAGCAACACTGTCTTTAGTCAGAGGAATTCAAATTTGAGCATTCACTTGTGAAAAAGCAAGTCATTGTACCAGACATTATTCAAATCTAACTCACAATAATGGCTTATTCACCATACATAAGGATCTTCTCAAAACTCTTTGAATTTTCCAGTGGAACCTCTCAGTGTTCAGGAATGCACATTGTTCTGCTGGGAACAGGCAGTGTTTCATTTGCAGACATGCATTGTGTTTCCAAAGGGAACGTTCATTTAGAACATTCTATAGACCATTACAGCAGTGCTCGGTAAACACTGGAAATCTAATTTGCATATTGATCAATTGCCCATGTTACAAAGGTTTGCTCACAACTAGTAGGAAATGGTAGCCCAATCATTGTTCAAACTGGTAGATGGAAGATTTTAAGCTTGTCGGACTTCAGTCATAAAGTAGAGTTTCATCACTACAATTGATAATTAATCTGCAGGATCATATTGAAAATATGATCCTGCAGTTATGTTGGCTTTTGTGGCCTAAATGATGCAAACATTTTGTGTTTCTGTTTGATTGATGGTCCAGGAACTCATTGCATCACTTTATACATCAATGAACTCAACTGTCTGTTATTTTTTGCTTTTTATAGCAAATGGTCTTTTATTATTGCTTATTCTCGTCTGGGAGTAGTCGGGCCCCCATAACAGTCTTTTAATGTGTACATTCACTAGGATATCGGACAGTTCCATAAGGAACAGCTGCCATTTCAAGTGGGAATATGGACGTTCCCAAAAGGAATGTTCTTATTGTAGGAATTGAAACTGTGTATGGTGGGGGAAAAAACACGGGGAGGCTTGGGGTTTAAAATGGAAATATGTCTTAATTAAGAGTTGTGGTGGCTCTGTAAAGAGATGGTGGTGAAACAACTCAATGTTCCATGTGGCTTGATCCATGCCTTTCCAAACAAGTTCATGGTGCTACTACAAACCTCCCTGATTGTAATAATTGTTGAACAAGTACATCTGATCCCTTACAATTATAAATTAAAACCTATATCTTAGTGCACAATCACTGGCCTTGGTCAATCCTGTAGGTTTTAATACAGGTACATGTAGTGGGGTCATGTATGTTGACAGCCAGCAATAACCTTGATAGGTATTCTCAGGCTATGTGCAAGACAAAATCCCAAAGCAGTGAGCTACACCAGTACATTGTATGTAAGATTATAAATGACAGCGGAAGTAATACCTACATGTACCTGAACAGAATGAAAGCCCAGTGTCCCTCACCATTCGTTAATCACCATTTATGTTCCATCACCAGTACAGACCCTCTGAGCACAGTTCAACGCAGGCTTTAACAAAAGAAAGAACAGATATTGCCATGCTTTACTGTGAACCAATACAATAGTGGTGATGTAAGACAGTTGGGCATTATTGTAAAGGGAATAGACCCTGGTACTGATGACATCACGGTTTGTTTACTGCATAGGGGGTGTCATGGTCGAGCGGTCTAGCACAGCGGACTCAAGCTCTGGTGTTTCTGATCAGTGTGGGTTTGAGTCGCGTCTTGACACTTGTGTCCTTAAGCAAGACACTTAACCATTGCTTCGTCATTCAGTTGGGACGTAAAGCCGTAGGCCCTGTGTGTTGTGTAATGCACATTAAAGAACCCAGTATACACTTATCATTAAAAGAAGGGGTTCGCCCTGGTGTTTCTGGCATGGTCGCCTGCATCAGTGTTTTAAACTTTTTTCTTTTCCCAATGTTTTGAAATAAAAATAGCTCATTAATTGACTATTTGATGTAAAGGAGTTGAGAAAGAGGCCCAAATGTACTGCACATGTTCATGTAGCTCACAAATACTCACCCAAGTCATAACATGGTTGTCAAACTTATGCAGATGGATGGGACGGTTTCTGTGGTCAGCATCATGATAGTTCAACCTAAACACATCCCAGGAATTTATGCAATTATTTCATAATCTTTCAGCTTAAAATCACTAATACAGCAAAGTTGAAAGATAACCATAACTTTTAACCTTGCATTACGGTAGATTTAGCACTGTTATAAATGCTCAATGCTTTCTCGTCTTAACATAAAGTTTCACTGGCAAATTGGGTGGGATTAAAACCAATATTCTAGTGCTTACATTTGTACAGTACCATTTGTACCATGATCAATCAATGTAACTTATGTCATAAAGCAAGAGTGGCACATGGCTTTTGTCAATGTTATGAATAATGTGCCAGATAGCTTGTAATGCACACGCAGTGTAATTAGTCATTAAAAGATGCAACATTTGCATCAAGCCAATCATCAGGTAGTTCCCCAGTAGTTAAAGACTTCTGGTAGATCTGTTGAAGCAGAGGAGCAATACTATCTGCACACTCCTTTAAGTCTAAGACCTTGTACTTAGCATGTGATAGTTTCTGACCAATAAAAACTGCAATCTGAGATGTACATGTAGGTTATGACAAGTACCTGTGTACATGTACCCCATGATTAAAATGGCAGTGGAGGTAATACCTACCTGAACAGAATCAAGGCTCACCGCCAGTGTCCCTTACATTCGCCATTTTTATTATGACTTATGTTCCCTCACCAGTACAAACCCACCAAGCATAGGCGATCGTAGGCTAAAAGAAAGAACATATATCACCATACATTATTGGCAGGTACTGTAACTTATCGCACTGTGCATCAATACTTTAATACTGTATGCATCACTGGGTATTAATAAATACCTTGGCGAGTTGAGAACTTCTTATTGGTCCGATCACGTGGGGGTGTATTAACTGTGATATAAAGACCGGCTTTGAGAACAGATGAATAAATGGCCCCTGAACCAGCATACACTGTGAAATTAGTGCTTGCGCATTGTGCTGTCTCCTTCATGCATCTTGGTTTCATTTTGGCGATTTGGCACTGCGTGATCTTGCACACGTACATGTATGCGTACGCCCTGAAAATGTATCAATATTTCGAGGTAGCAGGTGCGCGCGTATGCACCCACATTTCCTTATATGGTGTTAATTACATTCAGAGCTCATATAGTTGACAGTCTGGTTCTAAAGCATGTGCCTTAATATTGGTGCATAAACGAGACAAGCTAAGGTACCATGCAAAAACTAGACTCGGTAAAATGTGGCCCTTGAACATGAGTACAAAAAATAGGCAAATATCGACAAAGTAAAATTAACAGATTTTGACCGTTTTAACCGTTTATTTCATGAAAAAGGTATTTATTAATGGGAATAACAGTGTGAGGACATGATCTTCATGAATGTGGTAATGACCTTGGTTGGTGGTTGGCCACTGTTAACAGACCTTGCTTTCGGCTCGGTCTGTTAACAGCAGCCAGCCACCAACCTGGTCATTACCACGCAGTGAAGACTGGGTCCTCACACTGTTATTCCCTAATTATTGTGAGGGGAATTATGGGGGCATGCATTATATTTTCAAACATGAGCCTCCAGCTACATAAATGTAGTTAATGCTTATAAACACCCAGTTCAATTTTATTTGTTGTTTTACACTTACAGATTAGGCCTATTTATACTCCACCAACTCTTACCTAATGCCAAATGATTTTTACATGATTCAAACCCCATTAGGCCTAATTAGGACAAACAAGCTAACGTTACTCCTGCGTCGGCGGTGGGAATACGAGTTTGTGTGATTATGAGTTGGTAATTAAGAGTACCGTCCACGTATGTAATTCGCCGCACTCGTGAAATGACGCACCTACTTTTGGCTTAGCATTTCTCGGAAAACTTACAAAATTATGGCGAATTACTGGTTGCATAAATTTATCTAAGTCGTGCTTGTTACAGAAATAAAAATTACAGTGAAATTGTATGAATTACTGGAAAGTTAGTGCTTGTGAAAGTGGAAAAAGTCGTTTATCCACTGATTTTACAAGATACAAATTGTAAGAGATTTACATGACCTCAATTTTTTTCCTGAACATCTGTGATTTTATTGTTCTATGCTGTCAACAAGCTGTTGTCTGTGGAAACCAAAATATATGAATGCTTTGCATTTGCAATGATTTTTTAAAGAAATACTGATCCTCAAAATGGACACATTCCTTATGAAGAAGCGAACGAAGACTACTTAATTCGTTGGTGTTTATTTCGTCGGCAGTGGAAAATTATTGAGAAAAAGAAACATTAAATATCATGGTTATGAAAAGAAATCTTTTATTTGACAAAATGTTAACAGCATTTTTACACATTTCAACATTTTAAAGTAGGCTATTTGGAAATTTTTTAGCCACCTTCCAATATTGGTCTTTCAAGAATATTGATTAAAAGTTTTGAGAGCTTATCCAAATTATACCATTTTATTTTAACAATCAAATACAATATTTTTATTTTCAAGATTAAAAACAATTTTTACAACCATCTGGAATAAGATGAAGCATGATTCAACTGTTTTTCTTCTTGGGTACATTTTCTGTGCCCCCATAAACTTTAATAGTTTGGGGCGAGTCATTATACCAACATCAATTTTCTGATGACTACAATTCTGTGCGTCTCAAAAAACGGCGCTCAAGACGTCCACGCGTATGATCATATATTAAAATTCCGCATTTTACAAGAGAATCCTTTACTAAAACAAATTGAAACACCAAACTGCTAAATTGACTTGTAAGTTACCGTCCAGTTGATTATATAACCTAATTAGGTGCGTCATTTAGGGTAAATTGAGGATACGAGTTGGCAGGGGTATACGACTTCACCAAAATGAGTATTACAATACAAGTTCATGTGTTAGCTGATCGGCCCGTATCTGGATCTGGATCTGGATCAAATACTGCCCAACACCCCTAATATAATAGGAGCAACACGGGCAGGTATCCTCAATTTACCCTAAATGACGCACCTAAGGTTATATAATCAACTGGACGGTAACTTACAAATGAAATTAGCAGTTTGGTGTTTCAGTTTGTTTCAGTGAAGGATTCTCTTGTAAAATGCTGAATTTCAATGCATGATCATACGCGTGGACGTCTTGAGCGCCGTTTTTTGAGACGCACACAATTGTGGTCATCAAAAAATTGATGTTGGTATAATGACTCACCCCAAACTGTTAAAGTTGATGGGGGCACAGAAAATGTACCCAAGAAGAAAAACAGTTGAAATCATGTTTCATCTTATTCCAGATGGTTGTAAAATTGTTTTTAAACTTGAAAATAAAAATACTGTTTTCGATTTTTAAAATAAAATGGTATAATTTGGAGAAGCTCTCAAAACATTTAATCAATATTCTTGAAAGACCAATAAAATGGAAGGTGGTTAAATTTTTTGCAAAAAGTACTTTAAAACTTTGAAATGTGTAAAATTGCTGTTAACATTTTGTCAAATAAAAGATTTCTTTTCATAACCATGATATTAATGTTTCATTTTCTCAAATTTGTTTCACTACCGTGGAAATAAACACCAACGAATTAAGTAGTCTTCGTTCGCTTCTTCTATAAAGGAATGTGTCCAATTTGAGGATCAGTATTTCTTTAAAAAATCAATGCAAATGCAAAGCATTCATATATTTTGGTTTCCACAGACAACAGCTTGTTGACGGCATAGAACAATAAAATCACAGATGTTCGTGAAAAAAAATTGAGGTCATGTAAATCTCTTGCTATTTGTATCTAGTAAAATCAGTGTAAACAACTTTTTCCACTTTCACAAGCACTAACATTCCAGTAAATCATACAATTTCACTATAATTTTTATTTCTGTAACAAGCACGACTTAGATAAGTTTATGCAACCAGTAATACGCCATAGTTTTGTAAATTTTCCGAGAAATGCTAAGCCAAATGTAGGTGCGTCATTTCACGAGTGCGGCGAATTACGTACATGGACGATATATATTGGTATATAATACGGGCCTGCCAGAAACACCGGGGCGAACCCCTTCTCTTAGCGATAAGTGTACTGGATTTTTTTTTACGTGTGTTGATAGTTTTTAATACAACACACGGGACCTACGGCTTTACGTCCCATCCGATTTATGAAGTTGAATCATGCAAAATACAACATAATTCCCTTACCTTATGTTCATTGTTGGTCAGCCGTTCGGGTCGGTGATTTAAATTGCCAGTTTGATTTAAATGGCCAGTTTGAAGTTATATTTTTCGCCTTTGAGTCTAAATCTTTAATTCCAATGAGATAATGGTAATATATATGTATGGCTAATTAAAAAATTGCGAAAAAGTGCATTTCCCCCAACAGTTCATTTTTTCCACACACAACATATAAACGGCGCTAAGTTCATTTGACGTTTTTAACCCCCCATATGACGTTTGAATCGATGAGTCCATTCCAAGTTTTAGAGGACCACCTCCTGGTCGTTTGAGGGCAGTGTTCTTGGCCGGTGGAGCTTTAGAAAGTATGAACGGAGGCCTCTCAAACGCTAAGGGGAAACTGATATTTCACCTTAAAGTCAAATTCCCCCTATGGTCGACTTTTCGCGCACCAATTTTCCCCTTAATCCTACATTAGATATATATATATATATATATATATATATATATATATATATATATATATATATATATATATATATATATATATATATATAAAAAACAACCAACATGTTACAGTTCCGGCTTATTACGTTGTGTCGTTAATGAGAAATAGTTAAAATTGATACAGTTTGTTCTTTTATAATCATTCTATATTATATAACATGTAAAGTTTATGATAGAATGTAATCTTTCTCTATATTCGGTCTGGAAATGATTTCACATTTCTTAACCCTTCTACACATTGAAGCCACTCCCAACCACTAAATTCTGTTCTTTAGCAACCTTCAGTACATACATGTACAAACCTGCTGTCCTTTCCAAGTAATCTTACAAAATCAACTGTTTGAACATATGTTTGAACATATTAGTATGGCCTACAATGTATCGATGGGAGACCACTTTACCCTGCAATCTCAGTGGTGTGACAGTGCACAGAAGGGTAACCATAGCAGGCCACTGGCAACAGCTAATGGCTTGGAGTGGCCTGAATGGGTTATTTCAAAAATTGCACTGATTGTAGGAGGGTTAAACATGTCAACCTCATAGCATAAGTTTAAAAACATGTAAGAAAACAAAACACGGGAAAATACTTGAGATGCATTATGTCAACCCCAATCTGAAAAGAGGGCGTAAAACTACCTCAAATTTCAATCATTTTACCATGACTTGATCTTGGAGTAACTAAATTGACCCTCGTTAGCTAATTGTACGTGCTGATTGATTAAATGCAGTCAAACACAACACTTTTGGCCAATGGTCTAACATCACACTTTGATGGACAAATGGTCCGACAAAATGCTTTGATTGAACATTTGTGAAGCAAATTACTTGCATATACATGACAACAGAAAAATATGTTTGTGTAAGTGGTAGGTAATTTCCCCAACCAGAAGGCTTATTTTATTTAAAAGCTGTTTTGCTTATCTTCTAAAGTGATCCCCAGACTGTCGCTTTCCCAGTTTGTATCGTAACATGGCGGCATGTATAATGCACGTAAAGTGGATTGTCGTGGCCGAGCGGTCTAGCGCACTGAACTCAAGTTCTGGTGTTGCCAGCAGCAGAGTGTGGGTTCGAGCCCCAGCCGTGACACCTGTGTCCTTGAGCAAGACACTTAACCATAATTGCTTCTCTCCACCCAGGGGTTAAATGGGTACCTGTGAAGGCAGAGATGGTTTGCTCTCTATGCGCTAGAAATGGCAGCAATTGAGCTGTATACTCCCCAGGGAGCTGAGATGGTTTCAGGAATGATTTGAGCCTTATGAGCCTTATGAGCAGGGATAATAATATAATGCGCCTTGAGCGCCACTTAGTTGGTGGATACGTGCGCTATATAAATCTATACATTATTATTATTATTATGATCCCTGGCTGTACGGCATGATTTGGTTCAATGACTTATGAATAGCGCCCCCAACAAAGATTATTGACAACAATAGCTCAGTTGGTATAGAACCGACACATTAACCCGGATGACTCAGGTTCAAATCCCGCTCTATTAATTTGTTCTTTGATCACCCCAAACAATTATTTAAAAGTACAGCTCTTTAAAAGAAGGAATTTACAAAATATTTTGGCAACTTTAAAATTACTTTATGGCACAATTACTTTATGGTACTTACTTTATGGTTGTTCGACTTGGTAAAAGTTTAAATAAGATTTTAGGCTCGTTCTAAAATGTACATAACAAGGCAATTGCTTTTGGAGACGAACGTATGTATCCACAATCTATTTTTTTTTTGTAAATTGACAGAAAAAGTGCTGTCAACAGAGTTGCCAGCACTTTGCCTGTTATTTTATTTAACCGTTATTTTGTAAAATATAATAATTACAGACCTGTTGTTATTATTTTGCTGTAGAAAGCCAAACACATGCACATTTACTACACAACTGCTGTAAATAAACAAAGAATTCGCAGAATTCGACTGTATTTTTACAAATTCTATGGTTAAATTATGAAAGTATGGGTAAAATGACAAAAATATGTGAAAATAAAATAATATTGATACAGGTTTATTTACATCAAAAAGAAATGTAAAAGGAAAAAACAGACAAAAAATCTGTGTAAAAATACCAAAAAATTTTACAGTGCATCTTACATTATAATATATCGTTTAGTTGGGTAAATATAAAAATGTTTTACAGTCTGGTAATTTAACTCTTTATCTGTAGTTTTCAATTGAGGGCAGTATTTACATGTTTGATTTATTTGTACGAGCGATCCTCATCTGCAGATTATATTCCGTGTCTTCTCTGTTGAGGGCGCAATTCTCTCCTCCCGGTCATGTGGAAAGCCGATTTTGTTAACTTGAAAAGTGCATTTGCGTATGTCTGTTAATGCATACATATACGTCATAAGAACCAATAGAGATATAAAAAAAATAGTGAACATTATTAGATTAGTCGTATACATTACACGGTGGACATATCGTTTGCGAAATAATTTGATTAATTGAAGTGAAATGATAGCAATCAATGGATGTTTGCTACCATCATCATATTTACACCAAGTTAAGTAAACAAACAGGCTGGTATTGACACGGAGGTTCACACTACGCATGCGTAGTTCTGACGTGCCATGCTAATTACATCATTGATACACTGGCGTAAAGGGGTATAAAGTTCGTCAATATACTACGGTAAACGAGGAAGTTCTTTTGTATTGATTACGAAGTCATCTTTGACCTCGCCGTGAACGTCAGCATTTTTGGAAAACGTTTATTTTATTTCACTATCACTCTGAGACCCCTGCAGAGATAGATCTGGATCCAGATATATTGATGTAGCACGTCGTATGAATATACATGTAGGTCTACGTTAAACATGTTTCGCCAGTGTTTTTTCGCAATTTGTGAAATTGCTATTCCACTTGAGGAAGGGAAAACAACTGCAATAAATATGTATAAAATAAACTGATGGTGGGACCCGTCAGGAATTAATGTTGACACTTGGTTACGTTAAATCGTTTTTTTTTTCTTTTTTTCTTCATATTATTTGTTGTCCTTTCTTATAGGAAATTGCTATTGTCCCATTGACAACAAAACTTTCAAGAAATTGCCAGTTACATTATCAAACGTCCCTTCAGTGACGTTTAGGATCGAGAGAATAGTTCAAATGCATTCAGAGTATTTGTGTTCATTTTAATCATAAACGATCACAGAACTACATCAAACTTGCTTGCTGTAAAGGTGGTGATAGTATCAAACATGCCTTCAAAAAATTATGTCTGATTTGCTATCATTTTAGTAAAATTAATGAAATCAGTTTTAAAACTGGATGCTGGTCCTCCGGTAAAATTCAACGTTGAAATGAATATGAAAACAAATGGAATTAATTATTTTCTCGATAAGGACACAACCTTTCAAGCTGAAACTTTGCTTGCTTGCTTGCTTGCTTGCTTGCTTGCTTGCTTGCTTGCTTGCTCGCTCGATTGATTGATTGATTGATTCATTGCAAACATGTATAATGGCTTTATAAACTCATTAATTAATTTGTATGACTTCAAATGTTACAATGTTGGTTTGGGTTAAATTCTGCTGACACAACATTTACTTATTT
Organism: Zoroaster sp. YZ-2022; assembly: GCA_029582265.1. Classification (NCBI taxonomy): domain Eukaryota; kingdom Metazoa; phylum Echinodermata; class Asteroidea; order Forcipulatida; family Zoroasteridae; genus Zoroaster; species Zoroaster sp. YZ-2022. The sequence goes on along the minus strand of CM055829.1, from coordinate 10,962,147 downwards.
GAACTGTTTCAATAAAGTGGTGTCTGCTATAGAGGGAGTTGTTATAATTGGTTTGAACAACAGGACAGTACTACAACTGAAGCATCAATCGGCTCATCAAATCATTTGTTCTTCAACTATCACCTTTAATTTGATATATATTCTGCCCAGTACACGTGTTGCTTGTTACACATACCAGTACACTGCAAAACGTGCGGTGTTAAAATATACACCAGTGGAGCATGTCGCCCTATATAAACACCATGAACGAATAAACGTAACACCACTGGTGTTATTTTAACACCCCATTTTTTGCAGTGTATAACTACAATAATAAGCTACTACCAGAAACAGCTTGTTTAATATAGTACAACTACTTTAACACGTTTCTTACATTGGTAAGAAAATTCATATAAGTAACTGAAATGTTTACCTAAATAGCATAATATGAAGTCGTTTAAGGGGAAAACCACCACACATAAAAATTATACAAGTTAATAGGCTCTATTCAAGGTTAAATGCCAGTATAAGCTGCTAATAATTCCATAACCCTATCAGGCGTTTTATTTTTGTTTCGTTTCGATTTTCATCCGATTTTCATGGATATCTTCAGTTTCTAATGATGTCATAAGAAATTGATAGTTGAGGGGCGCTATACCCATTTTTGGGGGGTTATTTCCCCCAATTTTTGTAAATAAAAACAGTAATTTATTGTTTATCCATTGGCACAGATCTTGTCTTCAGTGCAATCAACAAAGTGACGTGACAGATCAACGATTGTGGGCGCTATAACCATAATTTTGGGAAATTTAGTTTCAAAAGCATTATTTTGACCCAATATTGCGAATTATTTGCCAAACGTACAGGCAGATATAATCACACCCATGATAATATTCATGTTATACATATACAAATTATGAAAATAAAAATTGGAAAGTCATGAAAAAATACGATATTGCATTTAAACATAATGGCGACCATATTGGATTCCTAGATTGCATTGGAAGTTGTCACATAAGTAAAGTTTGTCCAGCTCAGAGTTTAAAAGCTAACAACAATCCCCAAACAGTATCAAACATTTAGTTTTAACAGGAAGTGCAAATCCAATTGGACCTGTTCAAAATAAACGATTGCCATGGCAACCATGAACGCCCATGTTCATCGTCTGAGGGGTCCAAAAGAATATAAAAAATTTGAAACTTATAGCGTGTTTGGTCAAAGTGTTCTGGAGATATATAAAAACAAAATATCATATTATGGGGAACATTGTTTCCCCAGGCCTGATAGGATTAAATGTTACAACTACTCGTCTCTTACACTGGTAAAACAAATCCAAATAAGTAACTGCATTTTTTTTTACCTCAATATCATAATATAAAAACGCCACACAAAAATCATTAACTCAAAAATCATGCCTAGTATAAACGCATTGCCTGTTCTATTCGAGCTAAAGGACCAGTATAAGTTAGTAATGTCATAATTAAATGTTATAATTACTTTCACACGTCTATTATTACATTGGTAAGGAAATCCAAATAAGTGACTGGAACGTTTCTCTAGATAACATAATATATAGTGGCTTTGATGGGAAACTGCCACACATGAAACTCAAAACCCTTTGAAGGCAGTGTACCTGTTTTGGTAAAATGTTTTGATTGCTATATGCTAAGGCCCAAAAACAGTTTTCTTATTTTTGCTATGAAACCGTGTCCATTTGCTACTAAAATTGCTGCATCGATTAGAATTCTGCCGCCCTGTGTTTTAAACGCCTTTTTGACACAGGGGTATGAACGTTTACCCAATGTGTGAGGCCTCTCTTAGCCACCATACTTTGTGTATGGGAAATTTGGTCTGGTTCCAATAACCGTATACATGTTAACATGTATCACATAAAAACAAAAGAATCCTTCCCCCCCAAAAAACAAACAAACAAACAAACAAAAAACAAAAAACAAAAACAAAAACAAACAAAAACAAACAAAAACAAACAAACAAACAAACCAACAAAAACAAAAAACAAAATATACCGATTTTGAAGCCGACCTATGACATAGAAACCAGACAATTGTTTGGCCTAACTCTTTCAAGTTGTTGTAATTGGTTAAAATAACGTTCAGTAACGACAATTGAAGTGTCAATCATCTCATCGAATCAGCTATCACCTGTAATAAGATATTCTGCGTAGTTCATGTGTTTCTTGTTACATACAAAACCTATTAGTAGTATAAACTACTAGTATAAGCTACTGTTCCTGTTTAAATGTTATAACTAACGTCTCTTACATTGGTAAGACAAATCTAAAAGAATTAACCTAAAGTATCACCCAAAAAGCATAATATAAATGTTTTATGGTAAAACCGCCACACACAAAACTCAGGAACTCCTTAAAGGCAGTGTACCTCTGCTGGTAAAATGTCTGTACTTCATATGAACTGATATATATACTGAACAGCAAAAGAAACGCAAGTCCGAGGACAGCAAAAGAAACGCAAGTCCGAGGTCTTGTCAAGTTTCCAAACAGAAGACAAACCATTTTGTTTCTAATCACTCATTTAATGAAAAATGCTTTCAATTTGTGAGCTGAAACTGACTGTTGAAATTGCATTGCAAGATTTTCACATTCAACAGTCACTTTCAGCTCACAAATTGAAAGCATTTTTCATTAAATGAGTGATTAGAATCAAAATGGTTTGTTTTCTGTTTGAAAACTTGACAAGACCTCGGACTTGCGTTTCATTTGCTGTCCTCGGACTTGCGTTTCTTTTGCTGTTCAGTATATGTATAGAATACAATCTGGGAAAATTTCAGCTTGTTTAGTTGTGTCGGAATAAGTTGTGAAAATGCATTCAGATTATTTGTACTCATTTTAATGGAAGATAAATGATCACAGATTTACATATTTATTACTTAGTAATCAAATTATTTCGCAAAAGAATGTCATGATTTCCGTAGACGAAAATTCAAAGTTAGAATGCCATATGAACATTGGATTGTATCTTCATTATTTTCTGGACGACACAGTGCTATAAGCTGATATTTTCATAGCGTATACCTCTGTACTCAATGTAAATTACCACAATAAGCTACAAATATATTAATTACTGCGACACCCTCTCGCATATTAGTTAAGAACATCCAACTAAGTAAGTATAATGTTCACCTAAAATAGCACTATAAGTTTTTGAGTGAAAACTGCCAAAACTGTTTTGTAAATGGACGAAAGTAAATGAAAGAAATGAATATTCCCTTTAACAGAACATTTATTGAATTTTATCTCGCTGATCAGGCTTCTTCAAATTTCAAATTGTAAAGGTCAATTCGTTAAAGGTATTTTTTCGCTTTGCACAATTAATTTGTGCCGTAAGGAGTGACTATTGTTTCGGCTACAAACGCAATTAAGTCATTAAAAAAGTTACTCTCGATAACTGTAGCCCACACATGTAACTATCAAACTAAAATTAAACATACACTGCAAAACAAAACATTATATAAAACCAAATTATATAACACAGTTAAAAACAAATAAACGCTCTCCAAAAAACCCCCACAAAAACAAAAACAAAAAACGAAAAAAAAATTCAAACCTGTGAAAGATCACGTAATGAAAAAAAAATCTTAAATTACAACGAGTATATAATTCCATTGGAGTTTGTCCCTTCTTCCAGTATTTACAGAAAACACACTTTTATTGATGGAGTACGGATACTTTCATTTGTTGAAACGGTTGTAATGACAAGTTTTAAGTTCTTATAAAATGAGTATGAAGACAATTGTTTCATTGTTGGATATTGTTTGCAGCTGTGAAAAACAAACACGTTATCATCTTTAATTTGTTGTTAAACATATTTCAATATCTTGTGAAAAAAAAGACTTTTTTGGGTGAAATAAAGTGCTAATTTCTGTTGAATTGCATTGTGCGAAGTCATGATTAGGTGCCTGTAAGATTGGTCGAATACATGTGCACCGTAAATTGTAACGATTGAGGTCAACATTTTCCAACAATTGCTGCGTGCAATTTTCCATGATTTAGTACCAAAATACAAAACTCTTTTCAAAATAGTTAATCAATCAATGCAAATCCATGGTTTTTCGCAATGTTTTTTTTTTTTACAGTGGAGGTTTACATGTTAGTTGATATTCAAGAACAACGTTGGCATCTTAATTCCCTTTTAGGGATGCATTTTAATGGGGACAAATTCCGTGTATTTACAGCATTTTTTTATTTTAAATTTGTTGATGATTTTAAATCAAGCTTAATAATTAGTATCAATCAATGTAACCACTGCTAACCAACTGGTGACCAAACTCCACAACCTGGTTAACAAGTCTAACAGCTAACGACTAACAGTCTGACTATGGTGACTTCTGCAGACTATCTACCGTACTTGAACTGTAATTTTCCACACGAAACTTAAATGTTCCTTTGTTCGAAAATATGCTTCATCTTATTGTGAGGCCCTGTATTCACTTCTCGAATTGTATTTACATAGTTCAACTTCACGCGCTATTAAATCTACAGCGCGATATTATCACAAAACCTTGGAATATAGTCATATACAACTTCCCTATACCACCTGCAGCTTTCGTAAAACACTCGTATTTCCGGAAGTGCGGGTAATTCGAATAATTTCACATCATCCAGTAATTTCTAGCTTACATATAATCAGAAAATACGATTGTTATAATTTCATATAATACACAGTTTTTTCAGTGAGGGAGTATAACATTAGTACACTCACTGGCCAAAAGTATTGCAACATGCTCAAAATAGCACTTTACAGTAACAGGTGAGATGATCATTTAATCCGATTTCATCGATCGTGTATTACATAGCAAGAACAGTAAAAAAAGAACATTGACTTCAAAACAAAGGCACTTTCAAAATGTCTTAACTAGCGTAAATAAAATAAAATAAATTATTGTAACACAGTTCTCCAAACTGAACTTTGGTGTGAATTTCAATGTTGCAATACTTATGGCCAGTGAGTGTAATTGTGACCCAGCATGACAAAACCCACAAAAACGTCCCAGAAATAAAAAATGAGTTATTGGTATCATATGAAAGGGCAACTCTTTAGCTTTTCAATGGTGAACAAATTATATCCATCATGCATTCTGTTGGAAAGTTATGGACTTTGAAAGTCGAAAAACAATGAAATTACAATTTCGAGAAATACAGGATGTTTTGAAGAAAAAAAACCGCACTAACAACTGCAAAATGGTGCTCGGAATTTCGCTTTTTCACACGCTTATAAATCGATTTCAGTAATTTTGTTTGCAGGAAATTGTGAAATAAACATCCGGGAACTATAATCAGTAAAAACCCCAAAAGGCCGTATAACACCCCATTGGTCGAAAATTGGCTGTATCTTGGATTGGGGTTCAGCGACTTTTTGCGGGTTTCGCCGTGCGGGGTCACAATTACCATATTAAATATTAAATCATTATCTAAAAATGTGTGTACTTGGAAAACAGTCTGTAGTGCTTTCAACAAACACATAAAACAAATTACTGTTTGTTTTATGTTTTACAAAACGTTGCCGAACGGCAACTTGAATTTGTGCAAAACAAAACAATTTTGTTTGTAATTCTTATGTAAAGTTAAATTGCCATCCAGCAACATTTTGTAAAACATTAAAAAGTAAACATTAATTTTCATTAAAACGTAAGAACATTTAGCTCAGTTCATATCTCGTTTTTCGTATTAAAAACGCACAATATACATATATACAGAAACACAAACCTTTAAATATACAGCATTTTACAAGATCAAAACACTTGAAAGTAATTACATTCATTCCTGCTGAGAAACTCACAATTGCCCCTATGAATACAGACTTCTTAATCTGCTCAGATATTCTGATGAATCTTGCACAGATTAGATATATGAACACCCCCGACACGCATATAGCCATCATGCATATGCTGTAAACTGAGGACCTCCTATTGTTCCCCGCTATTGTTTGGTAAGTCATCTCCAATTTGATTTGTACACGTTTTACAACTGAGGACATTTTCAAACAACCTCCAATCGAGGACCCATTTTTCCCCCTTTTGTTATAAGTCGTCGGTTTACACCATAAACTTGTACCATCACACACACCTTAGAATTGAAATGGTAATGTTTGACAATTTGTAGTAAGGATGACATTTTAGTTTTCCATCAGTTCCAGCCCCCTCATTTAATTGCGGGATCCACCGCTGAGGTTCTTTTCATCAGATTTGGCTGCCTTGTTATTCAAAGCAAAGGCAATTTTGTAACACCAGCGCTTTTTTGACAATGAAACATACAGGGAAATTTTGATGCATAAATAAATAAAACAATACCAAAAAAGTAACCCCCAAATTAAAAAAAAAAAATTTAAAAAATATAAATAAATAAAAATAAATAAAACTCAGCTATTTTTTATTTTATTTTTAAATTTTGTGCTTCAAACGCTGTTTTTGTATTTCACTTAAAAATGCTTAATAAAATAGTGCTAGGCAACAAAGGCACATCAACAATTGGTTTGATTGTGCGGACCTGTTAGAATCATACTGTATAATTACATTGATACCTGTCACGTTAACAGATTACGCTCATACCCGGTGAAAGATCTTGACGGAGTGCTTTAATGCAACTACAAGATCACCAGCCGGAGTGAACGTCATGCCTAAAGGATTACGCAATCCATGAGCTACGCAGCCGATGTGTACTCCATCTGGATCATAATGATGAATCTCACCTTTTCTATCACTATCGTAATGAACGGAAACATAGATATCCCCATCATCGTCGCAGCACACGCCGGTTGGTTTGACAGGTGTACCTTCAATGGAAGTGGTGATACTGAACAACTCGTTCCCCATCAAATCCAGACACAGAACCCTCCTGTTATTGTAGTTTGTAAAGATCAGATGCTCATTGTTACTAATGGCCATGCGACATGGATCATCGATCATTTCATTAAATATAGGCCCAGATGAAGTCAAATGTCCATCCAGATTGTGGAGAGATACGACCTTTCTTCCACTGTCAGCCACTGCTACGCGCTTCTTCTTGTCCACGGCAATACCAGTAAGCATACTTTTTGAGTACCCCTTTGCGTCCTCCAGTGATGGTCTGAACCGATGAATAAATTGCATGTTATTATCATACACCTTCACATTCTTTTCATCAATAACCAGAAGCCAGTCATCATAGGTTAACGCAATATCCCACGGGTCTTCCAATGTCCCTTCCCCTGGCCCAGGTTGAACGCTTGTAGGTTTGAGGCTTCCAGTTGAGGTGAACGTTGTCAGTCGATTGGTGGTTGTATCTACAACAACAATGTCTCCATTGCTGAAACAAGCAACTTCCGAGGCAAACTTGAATTGTCCGTCACCCTCTCCTTCCTCGCCAAGCTCTGCCGTCTCCTGCCATTTGTCTTCATCTAGTATTTCACCAAGATTTGCATGATATTCGTCCCGATGACACTTGAACTCGATGAATGATTGGTTATGCTGTGCCCATTCAAACTGGAGATCACTGTAAAACTTTAAATTGTTCATAACCTTTGGCTTGAGGTCCAGTAACTCGCAATCGTCGGCTTGTTGCATCAAATCATTGACCGAAGCTATAATTTGCTCTGCTCGATTCATCTTGTTGCAGTTGTTGTTGAGTACTTTCTGATATGCCTCGGCTCTTTCTTGACCAATCTTTGTAACTTCTTCTTGAAGGAGTTGAGATTTATTTTTGATTTTAGCAATCTCCTCTTCCTCCTTAGCCAAAATATCACGACAAGCTCGGGTCACCATCAATCGCAATCTGTTTCTTGAATGCTCTACCGAGTCAGTGACAGCTTTAAACTGTTCTCTGCTCTTTTCAAACTTCTGACATATCTCCTCAACTTCTTTACGGTATGATTCCACAGAATCGGGGATTTTTCTGTATTCGTGTTCTGATGACCAGTGATCATCTCCAGCGCATGTTGCACACGTCAGAATCTGACACGAGTCGCAGTAAAAACGCAATTCTTCGTCAGTGTGCTTCGTACATTTTGGAGTTTCAGTTTTTCTTGCATTTTTGTTCGAGTCTTTGGGGAAACTTAATGGTTCTATTCGATGCTTTTGGGTACTTTTCAGTGATTTATGCGCTTCTTGACATGTTTTACATATGTTTGCGTCACAGTCTTGACAATTTGAGATGGCTGTTAGGCCTTTGTCACATTGCTCGCACGTCATTGATTGTAACGACAAGTCTTTCCATTCTTGCTCACTAACCTCATCTACAAGTGCTGTCATGAAAAAGCAGGTTCTTATCTGCGAGAAAGCCGTTTCCTGCTTACACAGTGGGCAGACAATATTGTCCGTCGTTGGATCCAGTTGTTTGAGGCAATTAAAGCAAAACACGTGCAGACAGTCAAGAATTTTCGGATCGGTAAAATGAGTGTAGCAGATTGTACATTCGATGTTTTTTTCTTTTATAATGATCGTCGGTTCTGACAGGTTTGCAGCTTCAGCCATCTCACTTACAGTAACCGTTGGCCTGGTGGTAATGTCAGAAAAGGGTTAAGAGTTTAATGGAACGCACAACATTGGGAATCAAAATAAACATTTTATAAACAACTCACCCGTGAAAATCACCTGTGTGCGGAGTCAATCATGTAAAGTGTGAACACACATTCCCCATATTTTACAGAAACACTTGGAGCATTTAATCTGGCAACGTTTTGCTAATGAACATACTTATCTTGTCGTGTTTTCTCTGAAATTAGACTACTTCAAGTCAAACAGACTAAACTTTGTCAGGATGATTGAAACCTTTACCAACTTCATAACAAGTTTGCTTACAGATAATAATTAGGTAATTTCGTTCTCAGAGATTGGGGCACATTGTGCCCCCTCCGTATTTTCTCATATTCAGCTGAATTTTGTATGTGATTCTGATCTATCGAATGAGGTCATACAACATTCCATTAGGCGCACTATACTGTATGTTCCTTTCATTTCTTTTTTTTCCTATGTTGTTCTGAAAACAAGCAATACTATGACGTCACTTAGATCACCGCTAGATGACCACAATGTTGGCTAATTTTAAACAAAACACATGGTGATGTAGATTTTGAAATAACCTTTTACAGAGACAGACACTCACATCTACAGCAATATTTATTTTTTAAATTCATAATGTACATTGGCAGAGAAAACTCTCAAAAATATGCCAACTTGCACAGGCTACACTGATCTGAACAATTTAATTCATGTCACCACTTCTAACACGGGGAATCCAATACGACCGCAATCGCATTAAAATGTAAGGTTTTAGAGAGTTTCCTCACTCAAAAGATGAATTTATGAATTTATAAATAATGATATGGACGTGAATAATGTCTGACGTAACTGTACTTTTGAGTACATGAACATGAGTCGGGCGCGTGATGCAAAACAATCGTCGTCACTCTGATTAGTTCAAATCGTTTTGCGTGTCGCACAAAATAGCTGGCGAACAGCTGACACATTCGTACTACTCTGATTTTGATAAGCCATTTCTTTATCATCCGTTTAAATTCCCGTACAATGCATAATAATCCGGATAGTGTAGGAAGGGTATATGTTGCTTTGTATATTTTGTTTGGTACCACGACGTTTTCCCTGTACCGTTTTCCCGTATTATATCAAGTCTATTAGACTGAAGTTGGTAATGTTCAAATGGTGCAACATGTAATAACTTTCCATAATTTACCGTTGAAATTAGTTGCTATATACGAACGATACAAGTACTAGAAAGGCCAGCCCCGTATAACACATCTCCTAATAAAATTTGCATCAAATGATTTTTCTGTCTTGTGTAAGTATGACAAATACATCAACCTACATATTTTAAGGAAATATACAGCGTAATGTTGGCAAAACTACTCTTGAATCAAGATATTAAACATTAAACAACCAAATTAGTTCAGCTTAGTTAACAATATAACAGCTTAAATGCATGTGTAATCATTATTTGTATTCATTATAATGTAGTGTATAAGAGTGTCAGCAACACGGGGAGAATGTTCGTAATCGTAAGTTCCGGATATAGGCCTAGGTATAATGATAAATCGTTACTAAATTACCCATGAATTGTTCTCTTGTTAAAGCACTGCAGCATATAACCTGACATATCATGAATAATTCATATTGCAGCATATAACCTGACATATCATGAATAATTCATATTGCAGCATATAACCTGACATATCATGAATAATTCATATTGCAGCATATAACCTGACATATCATGAATAATTCATACTGCAGCATATAACCTGACATATCATGAATAATTCATAATTAAGGTATATTCCATAAAAAACATTTGTGGCGTCGGCAGAGAAATCTCACAAGATCAGCTCAAATGGAACCGATATGGTTAGCCCAAATTATGCCCATCAGTAATCAACTTTTTTTTCCTCACATGGGACCAACGTATGCCCCATATGAGGTTCATGTGCAATATTTGTGTTCGCCCATAATATGCGCTGGCGGACAAATATATTGTGTCCCAAGCGGGGTAGCCCAAATAGTGGACCCACAAGGACTATCCAAATGGGACCTTTTTAGACAACCTAAATAAAGCCCAGTTGAAAACCGATTTTATTCCATGTGGGAAAGTGTAGAGCTGACATAACGCATGAACATGCACATAATTATTACATCGGCTAATGCTGTGGACTCACAGCACAGTGGAGCTGGCGGACAAACATATATTGGCTGCGGTTGGGTAGCTGAACTGGTGTCCACATTTCAGCTGATACAAGTATTGTAAGCAGACAAAAATATGATGTTGTTTTTCCTTACCTGAACTGTTTTGTCAAGAAAAAGAAAACAAGGCTCCCTCTCTTCTATCAAACGGGCTTCAGTCAGATTGGGTCTCTCGAACTCCGCTACAATCAATTGAATCAAAGTAAAGCAAATGGGTACTCCACACCTGGATCAATCTTATATTTCGCCAAGGAAAAAAACAGACTTAGCTGTGACCTTGCAGTAATTGTGTGTCACAAAAATGTTGTCTCTAACATGTCTGATTTATTCAAAATAAAATTATTTGTTGTTAGTGCACATTATATACGGCCGAACTTAATTAGGGCATTATTTATAATAATAATAATAATAATAATGTGTGGACTTATATAGCGCACGTATCCACCAACTGAGTGGTGCTCAAGGCGCATTATATTATTACCCCTGCTCATAAGGCTCATAAATCATTCCTAGGGATAAAAGGTTGAGTATTCTGTTTTTGCAACCTCAGGAGTCCCCAGGGTCTACCTCATTCTCACCACTATACCCTGGTGAGTAAAGCTGATTGGTTACTTCAAAATGAATGGGAAAAAAACATATATATATATATATATATATATATATATATTGAACACAAATGCTTGGCTGAGTGAATTTACTTTGTGAAGAAATAAAAAAGATGGCCTAGTCCCGGCCTCTACACTGCAACACATGCTTTTCTTAGTAACGGTGTCCGACTATCACTAAATTTGCTTATCTGATATGTTTGGGTATTGAAATAGTCCCGTTCCAGGGAGAGGTATACAAAAGTGCTCAGAAGCCCGGGGAACTAGGTTGATGTTTGTGAGATTGTATGAATAGTACATAGCAAACCTATTTTTACTCAGCTCAATTCCATGTTGCCGGGATTTACTCAGTGGGTGGTCGAATTAATACAAAAAAGAACATGCAGGTATGTCGGACCATTATGGAAGGTACTTTACAACTGTCAGAGCCTCGTTTTACAACGAATGACCGCTAGAAGGCTGTTAAATCAATATTCATTGGAAATGTACACAGTATTTTACCAAATAAACTTAAACGTGATTTGCATGTCATGCAGTACACTTGTAGATAATAATCACAATGAAAACAAAATAAATATTTTGCAGTAAAATCGTGTTGGAAGGAGTCACTTTTTACAAGCAAGTCACAATGGATGCGATATGCAGTCATGTAAACATTGAGCAAGAACAAAGTAAACACCTCGCAGGAAAATAAAAACACGTACACTATTACTAAACTAAACACGGAATGCATTGCAAATGGTCATGGGCCTTCCTAAACATTACTTAATGCGAATCCAGAGAGATTACGACATTAATTGTAAATATAAACCCATAACCGTAAATACGTAACCGCGTGTCACTTGGTGAAAACGTATACAAGGTTTTTGTACAGTTTTTACAAACATTATTTTCAGCGGTTAATTTCTTTGTAATTGAAAACGTCAGAGAGTCCAAAACAACATATTTTCATAATTCGAAAGTTCTATAGAGACCACAAAGCGACCAAAAATATTAATGTTTGATTAAAAAACGTGTTTTTTTTTTAAAGAGGCTAACTTCAAACGCCGTTTTCTTCAAATGTAAATTTTTTCTAATGGGCAAGTTTGTGTCACTTCGTGAGACCGGTGACGATATGTTAAGGTTTAAAAATAAGTGAAAAATACTTGACGTCTGGGCCTCGTCAATTTTACTGAACCAAAGATTTATTTCCAAAATCAACATTCTTTGATTTACTTTTCTTATTGTAATTAACCTGAGTCGTGAAATTGAAAAGAATTATGTAGTAATATGTTTTCAGTTCTCAAACGTGGAAAAAATTAGAAAGGTCACTATTTAATGTACAAATTGTCCACACAAGATGTCACAGTAAATAAAAGGGAAGCCCAGAACACTGAATTGTACAAATGTATGTTCATTCCAATTCTCTAGAATGGACGAGCAAACGCCATGAAAATTATACCATGCTCGATATGCAGTAGAGTGCCAACCCCAAATGTCTCTATATCCTAATACAAGGTTGTTCTATTGTCAACGGACCTCTCCCACCCCCACCCCCCGAAATCTTCTAAAGAATTTCTGGAACACAATGAAGACACAATGGGAGGGGGTGCACTCTGCCGCATATCGAGCATCCTATGATGATAATGGAGAGACCAGTGATTGGGACAGTGTATGAGTCTGGTACCCATCGCTTTCGAGCTTTTATTCCCAAGATGTTGTACACTGAAGCTTTGGTACATCATTCATTGTATTCAATTTCTGGAAGATGCACTTTGTTTTATGCGGCCGCTTAGTAAGCGACTCCGATCGCATTACCCGGTACTACAACAGAATAGGATGCACGGTATAATTTTTTTATACAACTGGTCGCATTGTTTAAATTAAATAACAGACTTAAACACTATGTTGCAAGAACATTCTTTCATGTTTTAAAACAGTGAGTATTGGACATTGAGTCCGAGTCACGAGTCCGAAGGGCCGAGTCCGAATTCCAGTCACGTGACTCGACTCCGAGTCCAAGTCACCAAAAAAGTGACTCGAGTCAGACTTGAATCGGACTCGAGTCGGACTCGAGTATTTAATAAGACTTAATATTTAATAATACATAATATTTAATAATACTTAATATTTAATAATATTTTTTGGGAATCCAGGTTCTAAAAATAGTACACAGCAGAAAATTTAAAACAAACTTGTAGCGTTGAGATTTTATGAATGGTATCTTTAGCGGGTTTTGGTTTCTTTATAATGACCTCCAAAATAAAATAAATAATATTGAATGTATATTCGTTCACAAACCCTCACTCAATCGTAAAATTAATCAACTTTATTATTGTAAAATCCTTATATAAATACATAAAAGGGGTAAATGTTTTTCTGAAGCCCTACAAACTACCAAATAATAAGTGGTACCAAAATGTATAGTTTTATTTTAGTTTTGTGAAGAAAACGAAAAATAGGGCTCCCTCTCTTCAATCCAACAGGTTTCAGTCAGATTGGGTCTCTCAAACCTCTAAAATCGATTGAAAATTAAACGAAAGTGCACAAGATATTCTGCACTTGTATCAGTGTTATATATTTTCCCAAGAAAACTTCAGACTCATAGCTGTGAACTTTCAATAATGGTGTGTTAACAAACATGTCTGGTTTTCCAGGGGAAGTTTAATTTCTAAAAATAAAGTAAGTCTCCGTTATTAACGCACATTATTATATACGGCCTAAAATACAAAACTAGTTGGGGTTAAAAGGTTGAGTATTCTGTTTGTGCGATTGTATGAATAGTACATTTAGCAAACATCTTTTACAAAGCTCAATCCCACGTTTCATGGATTTTGCAGGCACGTCAGGCCATTGCGAAATGTACTTAATAATAATAATAATAATAATGAAACTTATCAAGCGCCATCTATCTAGAAACCTAATCCGAGGCGCTGGTGATAATGAAAAAGACACAAAGATATGGAACATTAGATAAACAAAGATAAATACATGAAACAAAATGCACAAAGTTAACATTCATTATAAGCTTGTACAAAAAGGTGAGTTTTCAAAAGTTTGTTGAAAGAATTAAAATTGTCACACAGTCTTAAACTTTGTGGAAGCATATTCCGAAGGGAAGGGGCTGCAACAGAAAAAGCCCTATGTGGTACAGTAAGGAAGGTTTGGTTTGTTGAGCGTAGTCCACTGCGATTAGAGTTGTGAATGATAAGAAGATCTTGAATATATGGAGGTGAGTTGTCTTACAAGTCCATTAACACTATGCCAGGGCAGCCGTTTTTAATTCAGCCAATCAAATGCACGTATCATGGAGTGAAATGCATACACATAATCATGGTTAAATCCGTACAGCATAATGGACCGCTGCATTGATGGCGCGATCGAAACGCTGAATCCAGGACCGTGGTTGACATAGACTTGAGATCAAGTCTCTACTTTCCGTGTAATGCATACAACTTCGCCTGAAATACCGCCCTCTAAATAAGATTAGATAAATTATGTTTCCTGAAGGAGAAATGTTATGGTTTCCACCGTAGACTTAGGTTCAGATTTTGCCATACATTGCAATCTGTCTTTGATGTTGTCATCATTACAGTACTTTTAGGTTGAATTGTGTGTGGGCGGGTAACTTTACACAACTGCAGTGCTCTCCAATGAGCCGATTGTCCAGATATGAACAATGCGAGAGATCCGAGAAAAAAGAAAGGCAGTCAAGACTATAATGAAGATTTGGAAATAAAATGATTTATATATGTTATTTTAATGTAGTTTTTGCATTTTTGAAGGCAACATCTTGTTTTGGTGTAAAAAGAAAATGATGTTTCGTGCTATTATATGGACATATATAGTCCGATTTTTGTATATATCCATTTTATATTTTATGCACTGGTTCTCCTTCAGGCAGAAGTGGAACAAATTCGATATTCGATTTATTAAATTGGCTGTTTTTTGTTATATGAATAGCAACATCACAATGAGACTCTTGGTTCAGATCTAAAGATATATTTACTCTGGTAATATAATCATAAAGGTCTTAAATACAGACAATTTGGTAAACAACATTAAAATTGTCTAGCGAAACAAACTATTAAGCTCATTTTGTCACATTGGTTATCTCTTCTCTCTATATCTCCAAGTTTACAAATGTAACAATTTGCTCTGCCCTCCCTATGTGCCGGCAAACATTCAACAGCTGGTGTTCACAGCTTGTGCTATACGATACACTGAAATTTATTTGACGGTATTTTTTCTCTTCTAATATTTGTTCAGGATAAGGCTACATATTTCTCAGGAAATACTCACCAGGATAACCGTACACTCTTAAAACTAAAGTGTTGAATCAACTTTTAAAGAGTTCAGTGAGTGACAACACTTTATAAAGTTAAATTCAACTCAAAGAAAGTGTTGGATTAACACGGAGTCAAGTTAAATCTAACTTTATCAATGTTAATTCAACACTTTTAACAGTTAAATCCAACTTTATAAAGAGTTGTCACTGACCGAACTCTTTAAAATGTTGATTCAGTTTTAAGAGAGTATACAGTTTAAGTGGCATGTTGGGGGTAACGCCCACATACGGTGACGAACACTTATGGCATACGTAAGCTCGTCAACCGGACACGTTTATCCTGCAAAGCAGTATCCCGCAGGACTTATTAACCCGCAAAGATGTTTATATTTTAACTATTAGAGGGTTAGTTTAAAGGTCCTTATATTATATACAGTTCCGTTGCTAATAAACATAAGCAACATTATAACAATATGGAAGTACAATAATATTGGGGTTCTACATGGAAACAATGTGAACGGAGAATTTCCTGCTAAACACTCGGTGTCCAGAACAGCATTCTTCACTTTGTCATAAGTAATGTACACTTCATTCGCAATATATTATGGAGTCTAAAACATAAAACTGGTGGGCCTAAATTTAAAAATAGGCTATTTTCTTTGTTTTTGAAACATTCAAATGCATTCACAAAGATGTAGAATTGAGGCTTTGCATGGTATTTGAGTTATTTCAGGTGACACCATGTAATGATCTCTTCTTTGAAGAAATGGTGGCTCTGAGAAGAGCCGGTTGGTTTGTTCTCAACGTTTCGACTATAATACATTCAAAAAGAGTCAAGGAAAAAAAAAGGCTTTTAAACTTATAAGGACTTTAAAGTTAAATAAAATAAAATAGAGATCAACATATATTGAAGATTATAGTCATATGTCACACACAAAAGGCCGACCCCACCCCGACCAAAGGGATCTGTAATTTCTGCTTGGACACAAGAGACATCGTCTTTCAAACTCTCTGACTCCAGATATACAAATCCAAAATTAGACCCCCAAAAAACAAAACAACAACAAAAACAAATCACCATACAATGATATTTTAGGCCTAATATCAAACTTAAGTAATTGGGTTCTATGAAACATGTAACAGACTCTATCGTGTGGCCAGCATGAACACTACATGTACGTGTATATGTATTGTTGATGGTATATTAACCCTCCTACTACTGCAGTCAAAATGTTGATATACTTGCCAAGGTATATCTAGTGCGCTTAAAAGTCAAACACTGTCAAAATCGTACGTGTAGTAAGTACATTTACAGGTCAAAATGAGTCAACTGTTTTTGACCGGGTAAAAGCATTGTATGGTATTGTTCAGAGTGGTCAAAATGCCAGTAAAAAGCAGTAAAAATGCCTCTGTGTGCACATTTGGGTCAACAGTCAAAACAGGCAGTTGATTGGTTTTGACCACTGTAGTAACTTCCCACTAAAGTGCAGCAGTAGTGGGAGGGTTAATACAGTTGCGTGGTAAACAAGTATTTCTTGTTCACTCAATGTGTAGGTATTGACAGCATTACTTGATGATTTACTTGAACAGAAAAGGAACAAAACCGGAGGGGGTACAATGACTCCTCCCCCTCCCACACACACACACACCCACACCCTATTTGTGTTACACATACTTTCTTTTGTTCTCGTGTAGTTAAGAAAAAATACATTCTTTAAACTATTGCCATTTGCAATGAAGATTCCTTTTGGAGCGGATTTTATTTCTCACTCTTTCCCTTGAATAATCTCCTCCATTTTCGACGAATAACGACATATACTAAAATGCTTCCTTTCTGAGAAAACTGAGATTTTTCTAATTCGTGAAAACCGTGTGTGGATGTGTGTGTGTAGTCTACATAACGTCTCAAGAACCTGCATAGTGTGGTCATCTTTTGTTGTCAGGTCCACACAGCGTATGTAACTCTCACACACACTCACACTCACACACAAGGAAAGAACGCAAAAAGCCCAGGCTTGATAGGATTAACAAGCAGCAGAATTTATAAAGTTTATTGATGGCGCTCAATGTCACAATACTCATACCCGCTGAAAGATCTTAACGGAAAACATATCAGCAACCACAAGGTCACCGGCAGGAGTGAATGTCATTCCTAATAGATTACACAATCCATGAGCTACACGGCCGATGTGTACTCCATCTGGATCATAATTATGTATCTCACAACTCCCTAGTTTACCGTCAATATGAACAGAAACACAGATGTCCCCAGCATCGTCGCAGCACACACCAGTGGGTTTCACTGGTTTCCCGTCGATAGAAGTGCTGATATTGAACACCTCGTTACCCGTAAAATCCACACACAGAACACGCCTGGCCTCGTAGTTTGTAAAGATCAGACGCTCACTGTTACTAATGGCCAGAAAACATGAATCAGCAATCATTTCGTTGGATATAGTTGAAGTCATCGATCCATCCAGGTTATGGAGAGATATAAGCTTTCTTCCTCTATCAGCTACTGCTACACGATTCTTATTGTCCACAGCAATACCATTCAGCTCACTCTTTGAGTGCCCCTCTGCGTCGTCTTGTGAGGGCCTGAAATGACGAATCAATTTCAGGTCATTGTCATACACCTTCACATTCTGTCCTTCAGTAACCAGGAGCATGTCATCACTGGTCACTGCAACACATCTCGGTGTTATAAGTTTCCCTTCCTTTGTCTCACTTTGAACGCCTGTAGTTTTATAACATCCAGTTGAGGTGAATGTTGATAATCGCTTGCTAGTTGTATCTACTACGACAATGTCTCCATTGCTGAAACAAGCAACATCCCGGGCAAACTTAAATTCTCCGTCACCCTCTCCTTCCTTGCCAAACTCTGTCTTCAACTGCCATTTCTCTTCATCTAGTATTTCACCGAGATCTACATCATGAACAACATCATAACATTTGAACCTGACGAATGACTGGCTATCCTGCGCCGATTCAAACTGAAGATCCTTGTGGAATTCTAAGTTATGCATAACCTTTGGCTTGAGGTCCAATAGCTCGAAATCGTCGGCTTGTTGCATTAAGTCATTGACTGCAGCTATTATTTGCTCTGCTCGGTTCATCTTGTCACGGTTGTTGTTCAGTACTTTCTCATATATAGCACCTCTTTCTTGACCAATCTGTGTGACTTTATCTTGGAGGAGTCGAGATTTATTTCTGATCTTGGCAATCTCCGCTTTCTCCTTAGCCGAAATATCACGACAAGCACGGGCCACCATCAATCGCAACCTGTTTCTGGAATGCTCTACGGAGTCATTGACGGCTTTAAACTGCTCTCTGCTCTCTTCAAACTTCTTGAAAATCTCTTCTATTTCTTTACGGAAGGATTGAATACAATGGGCGATCTCACTGTATTCGTGTTCTGCTGTCTGGTGATCAAACACGACACATTTTCTGCACACCAGCACCTGACACGTGTCGCAGTAAAAACACAATTCCTGGTTTGAGTGCTTCCAACATTTTGGACTTTCAGCTTTCCTACTATCTTTGGGAGAGTCTTTGGAATGGCCTTTTAGAGTGACGATAAGATGACCTTTGTTAAATTTCAATAGCTCGTGGGCTTCTTGACATTTTTGGCAGATGTTTGCGTCACAGTCTACACATCGCGAAATAGCTTCTAGGCCTTGGTCACATCCATCGCACGGCAGTGCGGACGTGGATGGAACTTTCGATAGTTGGTCCTGCTTATTGACTTCATCGACAAGAGAACTCAAGAAAAAGCAGTTTGCTAGACTTGACAAACCTTTATCTGGAACTGCCGTCTCCTGCCTGCAAACTGGGCATACAATATTATCTGTCTTCGGATCCTGTTTTTCGACAAGTACTTCAAGGCAATTCAAGCAGTAGCAGTGAAGACAATCCAGAATTTTCGGATCGGTAAAACGAGTGCAGCAGATTGGGCATTCAATGTGTATATGACTAATTTTGCACGTCTGCTCAGATAGGGGTGCAGCTTCAGCCATGTCGCTAAATAATTACCACTGACCTGTTATACCAAAAATAAGAAAAAGAATGTAAAGTGCCGCATGAAAAGAATAATAATCTGATGAATCAACTAAGGCTGTGCCGGGTATCCGGATACCTGACCGAAACTGTCATTACCCAGTTCCATTTTCGGTTCCAGTTACCCGTAAACGACTTTAAAAAAAAATAATGAACTAAGCCACACAAATGGAAGTCTCCAATTATTTGTTAACATTTGTGGGGGGGGGGGGATGGGAATCCTACAAGTTGTTTTTAATACAGAGGCGGGAAATTATTACAGTAAGTCCACATTTATTATGACTCTAATTAAACAAGAGAAACTTGTGTTCATATTGGTTATTTTATACATTCAGGAGTATTTATGTGTTTTACAAATTGTTTACGGGTACCCGGGTATCCGAAGATTTCCAATTTCGGGTACCCAGTTCCCAACATAACCGAAAACGCACAGCCTTGGAATCAACCAGCCGAATTTAATCATTTTTGTATTGAAATATTGAGTAAGACGCTTAAAATCAACAAACAAGTATGAACAAAAACTGAACATGATTACGTGGCATATTCCGTCAATGGCGGTCATTATTGGATTCTCATGATTCAGAGTAGTGGGTCACTTTCGTTTTTTTTACGACACAAGTTGATATGTATACTTCAAAATATGAAATGTTTTCCAGATTCAAAATGCATTGGCTATTTGTATTTTTTACTGAAGTTAACCCTAACTCCCTAGACAACAAAGCCAGTTGGAGGATTTTGAAGGATTTTGATTGTTTTAGTACAATGCCTAGGGAGTTAGGGTTGTGGAAGTTCAATTTTACTAATATTCTTAAATCTATTATACATGCTTTTTTGGTGTGTAAATTGTATGTGCAGTCTCGACTCTCATTAATACGAGTTCGGTAATGCCCCAGTCACATTGGAGCTGCGATTGCCTACGACCATGTCAGTCGTGCGACCTAGGGCGGTCTTGGCCCGGTCGTAGGTTTTTTCTGCGATGTCGGCCTAGCAGTCACACAATAAGACCTGTCCGCGACTGGTCTGCGACTTGTAGCCAACTGATAGCACGACTGGTCGCAAGACCTTGAGGGACTTGTCGTACGATCACCCAAGACTACCTACGATTGTCAAGGATCAGTCGCACGACTAGTCACGACTGGTCGTGCGACTGGTCGTGCGACTGGTCGTGACTATTCGCACGACTTGTCGTGCAGTCGCAAGACTAGTCACGCATAGTCGTGTGACTAGTCGTGCATTCGCACGACAAGTCGTGCGAATAGTCGTGCATAGTCGTGCGACTGTTGGACGACTGGATAGTCCCACGATGAACCACGACTACGTAAGACCACCCAAGACTTGTAGCACGACCATCGCACGACTATTGAAGACCTACCTACGACCAGCTACGACCAGCTACGACCAGTTTGGTCGCAGCCAGGTTTTTGAACATGATCGAAAACCTCCCCAAGACCGAATTCGGTCTTGCGACTACCCAAGACCACCCGCAACCACCCGGGACTTGTCGCAGGACTTTTCTACGATTCCTTGTAATTTCCAGTCGCAGACGATCGTAACCTGTTGTAAGTTGTCGTATCCTCCAGTGTGACTGGGGCTTTACGAGATTCTGGTTAGACAAGTCTTTTTCATGGTCCCAAACTATCTGTGCATATTTCTCTGTGTCAAAATGTGGTTTGGACAAGGTCCAAATTGTGAGATCTCTGATTACACAAGGTCGTTTGCCAGCCGCCTTTGGAGAAAATGCATTGTTTGTTGCCATGTATATGTAAATAAGCCAATAATGCATTGTTTGTTGCCATGTATATGTAAATAAGCCAATAATGCATTGTTTGTTGCCATGTATATGTAAATAAGCCAATAATGCATTGTTTGTTGCCATGTATATGTAAATAAGCCAATAATGCATTGTTTGTTGCCATGTATATGTAAATGAGCCAATAATGCATTGTTTGTTGCCATGTATATGTAAATAAGCCAATAATGCATTGTTTGTTGCCATGTATATGTAAATGAGCCAATAATGCATTGTTTGTTGCCATGTATATGTAAATAAGCCAATAATGCATTGTTTGTTGCCATGTATATGTAAATGAGCCAATAATGCATTGTTTGTTGCCATGTATATGTAAATAAGCCAATAATGCATTGTTTGTTGCCATGTATATGTAAATGAGCCAATAATGCATTGTTTGTTGCCATGTATATGTAAATAAGCCAATAATGCATTGTTTGTTGCCATGTATATGTAAATGAGCCAATAATGCATTGTTTGTTGCCATGTATATGTAAATAAGCCAATAATGCATTGTTTGTTGCCATGTATATGTAAATGAGCCAATAATGCATTGTTTGTTGCCATGTATATGTAAATGAGCCAATAATGCATTGTTTGTTGCCATGTATATGTAAATAAGCCAATAATGCATTGTTTGTTGCCATGTATATGTAAATGATCAAATACTTTATGAGATGGAATTAACCCTTGTGCACAATGTTCCCTCACGATGATATTTTGTATTTTATCTCTAAAACGCTTCTGCCGATCATATTCAAGTTGTCCGACATTCACTAACTATATTTTGTGATGACAATCGTTTATTTTGAACAGGTTCATTTGAATTTCCACTTTTTATTTGTAAATTCTAGCTGTAAAATGCAAAATAGTAATTCTTTTTGCCAAATATATGAATTAACAGCATACATTTACAGCATAAATGGATATGATTATGTCTGGATTTACCAACAATAACAAATGATAACCAATGGAAAACGGAACAAAAAAGGGAAAGTTGCACAATTTATTTAAATGTACATTAGTGGCCTATTACGGTGACCTACGGACACCTTTATGACCTCATATGATAGATATCAACATCCTTACGAAGTTTTATAAAGTTTGGCTGAAGATTAAAGAAACATTGATCAGGTGTGGACCTTGAAGGATACGGAGGGCAATTTCATGGGGTATCAAGTGGAACATTGTAACCCACCTCAGACCTTTTAGGCCGACCCTTGAACCATGCTTATTAGAAAAGGAACGGGTCTTTATGCCATTCAGTTATTTATTTGAAAGAAAACAAGAAACACTAAATCATTTTAACACATTAATGTTTTTGGCCAGACAACTTTGAGAAGCATGCCTTCACCCCCTTCTCCCTCGGGTCTATATGTGTCGCTGTAAAATATAGTTATACGAAATGACAACGGTGGAACTAAATTCAAGTAGGCCTCTGCGTACGTTGTTGTACGTTGTTCCTTCTGTACTCATACCATTATCATTACTAATACTATCACGGTGGATGGAAACCTGTGTTAAAGCACGATGTTTCTATCCAGTGTATTGCACCTACCATTATTGTTTTTCTCAAGATGTCCTCAACAAAGTTTTATCTCATGTCCAGCAAGTTTCACCTATGGTTTCACCGAGTAACGAATATAGACCTCATTTGACATCAACGGTAAACGCTGAGGTTAACGAATACGCTACATGCAGGGGTTATGGGTGTAGTTAACGGGTCCTGTCGAGTAGGTGTTTCGCAGAGCAGAAAAACCCCAAATGCTATTTTCGTCGAACAATGAGCAGGTCATGGTTCATGGTAACATCAGCTGCCATCGCGGATCATCTACGGATGCCTATTTATGCCATAACGCCCATTCCTGGTTCTATGTACAACGTCGCATACAACAAAGTACACGTCGTGTTAAATATTACCCTGTATATGCACTGTATACAACAACATACCAAATAGGTGTTTGGTAAAACATTACTAAGCAGTGATGTTAAATAATTATTACCTGATTGAAGTGGAATGAAATTCGCCGAACTCCTAAGTAATCCACTGTCACGTTAATGTATAAAATTCAGCAGTAAAATATTATAATATGATGACCAGGGCCGTAATGTGAATGTATAATATTGTTTTAATTTTTGTTTTTGTTTCGGGCGGGGGGGGGGGGGGTGGGGGATGTATAAGCCAAATTGCTGGCTCGATATCATGGGGGTATCACGAGATATTAGACTTGTGATAGTGTGACTGTCACCACTAACAACAAATTATTAGATAACATCAGTCATTACTCCAGTTGAAAATGAGTTGCACACATTCACTGATGGTTAGCATGATATAATGTCGTTTTATTTATAGAAATTATTGTAAAGAGTTTTAGGGTGAACTATATCCAAAGGCAACCCTTTCGAGTGGGGATGTACCCCCATGACAGTCATAGAACAAACAAATTTATGTCAACGCTATAATTGTTTCATTGATTTTTAGCTGCTACATTCCCGTTAAATAGAGAAACTCCATAGGCCCTACTCGGTGTTTTCGAGTGGAAAACAAAAAATCACCGGGACACTAGGGTTTACGTACTCGAACCAATGAATCCCTGTTTACAAGTGCAGACATATCTCAATCTCCGCAATCAATGACTTTGCCAGATAACGACATGCCGGCTAGATTACTTTAACACAACATGTTTTACCATTGCATTAATTGATGGATAAATTGTTAAACTGAGCTCTATCAACAAATAACAGTTTTGACAAGCTGTGGGAGAGTAGGATGTCTTGGTCGCACACGTACCAATATTAAACCATTAATCGGGATCATATTCAATATTTCAATCCTAATGAGGTACAAAAGAGTTTTTCTCAGAAACTTAATAACGAAAATGTGTTTATTCAAGACTGCATATGAGTGAACAGATTGAATTGATTTTCATTTTTTCTCTAATTAAACACTTATAGAAATTAAGTAAGACTAATTGCGGTGACACCATGTGAAATTCTCAATTGAGTAGTAATTAGTTCTGAAAAGAACTGGAGGTTACAACTCAACGTTTCGATCAGTATGCTCTCCTGATGACGATCAGAGCATACTGATCGAAACGTTGTAACCTCCAGTTCTTTTCAGAACTAATTACTACTCAATTGAGAATTTCACATGGTGTCACCGCAATTAGTCTTACGTATCTTCTTCAATGTGCAAAGCTTGGTTATAGTTATAGCAAAGTTTTACTTACAGAAATTAGACGTTTTAACAGGATCTGAGAAAATTGATTTTAGAAAACTGGTGTTACATCTTTATGAAGATAATTATGGCAATTATCGCTCAAGTTTAATATTCCATATTTTATGCAATTTGTTAACATTTAATAAATATACATGGTTTTATATAGACAATTTGAGCCATGACATCATGTTTACTAAACAGCCCCAAAGGTCAAACTGCGCCGGGCTCAAACTGTACACTGGTCTCAAACGATACACTGGTCTCAAACTGTACACTGGTCTCAAACTGTACACCGGTCTCAAACTGTACACCGGTCTCAAACTGTACACTGGTCTCAAACTGTACACTGGTCTCAAACTGTACACTGGTCTCAAACTGTACACTGGTCTCAAACGATACACTGGTCTCAAACGGTACACTGGTCTCAAACGATACACTGGTCTCAAACGGTACACTGGTCTCAAACGATACACTTGTCTATGACAAGAAACCATATAATCTGATATTTTGAGAAACAGAAAAACATCCTGATACTAACAAGTCACATGGTCTACAGTAAATATGATTTCTGTCTGCCAATTTTGTTTAATATCATCTACTGCACTTTAAAGGGAAGATATAACATTGATAATAATTCGTTAATTTGATTATCTGATAAATTATATACCGTCTCTTTAAAGCCAGTATACAATTTTGGTAAAATGTTCGTAAGTGTGTGATTAACCGCAAGAGATATGCTTAGACGTTTATTTTATTTCATTAGTCTATTTTATTTTATATCTTATTTCGTTACGCCGCCTAATGAAAATATAGTAAAAATGCTTCAGATTGTGTCTATTCATTCCAAAATTAAATTTAGAAATTATTTTATTACTTTTACTAAAACGATATTACCCGATATGTAAATAAGTCAAGGTAGTATGATACCATCATCGACTGAACATCAAGAAAGTTCCATATAAAACTGTGATCATTTATGCTATTCGAATAATAATAATACCAATAGTGTATAGTGGTTTTAAATATAAATAGCTGATACATGGTGTTATACAGCGTCTAAGTGGGAAATGTTTGAGTATTTGAGATATCCAGATGAAGCTTATCACATTTTAATGAAACCATTCAGTAATCAGTGAATATCGACCCACAAATACCGGTTCAAAAGTAATCAATATAGCAACAAATATGTTTTCATTAAACGAATTAGACCCATAGGTAAAACTTGTAGCTTTGCATGGTGATGATGATAAGTAAGACTAATTGCGGTGACACCATGTGGAATCTCAATTGAGTAGTAATTAGTTCTGAAGAGAACTGGAGGTACAACTCGACGTTTCGATCAGTATGCTCTCGTATCGTCCTCAGGAGAATGCCGAACTCTGGAAAATGTTGCTGCTTAAGTAGACTGCTGGAGGATCATCCCATGAATGGATGCTGGAGGATTAGTTCGTTGAGGCGCGCAGGCGGGAACTGTAGAGACTAGGATCCTAGGGGTTGGGGGAGAGGAGTGTGTGCTCACTGAACTGAATCAGTTGTTAACAAGCACAGGGGGAAGGAGGGTGGTTGACTTAGGATATAGGAGATCCCTCAGTCTGGGGTGGGTTATGGACTTTGGATATAGAAGATCCTTCAGTCTGTAGTATTGGTCGCCAAACGTCGCTGATGAAGAAGCCGATGTCCTGTGGCACAGTGTCGTGTTTGACGATCTCGATGGCCTCTCTGATGCGTCTGGGGTGCCATGCGTCGATGGGTGTGATGAGTTGGGCTGCCTGCCAGTCGATTTGGTGGTCCTTGATGTGCGAGTGCTTGACGATGGCGGACTTCTCGAAATCTCCTCTGCGGCCGTGTGCTCGGTGTTTCTTCAATCTGATGGGGAGGTTGCGTCCTGTTTCGCCGATGTACACCGATGTACACGCACTCACAGGGGATCCGGTAGAATTAGACCCATGTTATCAGTCAAGTGTTGACGGCTGTAATAACGCCACCGCTACAATACTTTATTGTTTTGCCTTTAGTTTTAGTGTTTGATGTTAATTAACAAGCAGTTGAATTTTACAAGTTTATCGATTGACCCCATCAGGTCACAGTACTCATACTCGGTGAAAGATCTTGACAGAGTTCAGATCAGCAACCACAAGGTCACCGGTAGGACTAAATGTCATGCCAAAAGAATTACACAATCCATGAGCTACACGGCTGATGTGTACTCCTTCTGGATCATAATGATGTATCTCACAAATCCCTTGTTTACCGTCAATATGAACAGAAACATAGATGTCCCCAGCATCGTCGCAGCACACACCGGTGGGTTTCACTGGTTTACTGTCAATACAAGTGCGGATATTAAACACCTCATTACCCATTAAATCCATGCACAGCAATTTCCTATTCTTGTAATGAGTAAAGATCATATGCTTATTGCTGCTTATAGCCAAATGCTTTGAATCACGAATCATGTCATGTGATATAGATGTAATCAAAGATCCATCCTGATGATGGAGACATAACAAATTTCTCCCACTGTCAGCAACTGCTACCCGGTTATTCTTGTCTACAGCAATAACATTCAGCGCACTCTTTGAATGTCCCTTTGCGTCATCTTGTGAGGTTCTGAACTGGCGAATGAATTTCAGGTCATTATCATACACCTTCACATTCTGTCCATCAGTAACCAGAAGCATGTCATCACTGGTCACTGCAACACCCCGCGGTGCTTTCAGTTTCCCTTCATCTGTCTCACTTTGAACGCCTGTAGTTTTATAACATCCAGTTGAGGTGAATGTTGATAATCGCTTGCTTGTTATATCTACTACGACAATGTCTCCATTGCTGAAACAAGCAACTTCCGCGGCAAATTTGAATTCTCCGTCACCCTCTCCTTCCTTGCCAAACTCTGTCTTCAGCTGCCATTTTTCTTCATCTAGTATCTCACCGAGATCTGCACCATGAACAACATCATAACATTTGAACCCGACGAATGACTGGCTATGCTGCGCCGATTCAAACTGAAGATCCTTGTGGAATTCTAAGTTATGCATAACCTTTGGCTTGAGGTCCAATAGCTCGAAATCGTCAGCTTGTTGCATCAAGTCATTGACTGAAGCTATGATTTGCTCTGCTCGGTTCATCTTGTCACGGTTGTTGTTCAGTACTTTCTCATATATAGCACCTCTTTCTTGACTGATTTGTTTGACTTTATCTTGGAGGAGTTGCGATTTATTTTTGATTTTAGCAATCTCCTTTTCCTCCTTAGCCAAAATATCACGACAAGCTCGGGCCACCATCAAACGCAATCTGCTTCTTGAATGCTCTACCGAGTCATTGACGGCTTTAAACTGCTCTCTGCTCTCTGCTCTCTTCAAACTTCAGACAAATACCTTCAACTTCTTTACGGTAGGATTCCACAGAATCGGTGATTTCACTTAATCCGTGTTCTGCTGTCCGGTGATCAAACGCGACACATTTTCCGCAGGCCAGCACCTGGCAAGTGTTGCAATAAAAACACAATTGCTGATTGATGTGCTTAATGCAGTTTGGAGCATCGGTTTTCTTGACATCTTTTGCAGAGTCTTTGGTTAGACCCTCTTTTGAAAGGATTCGATGATTCTTTGCTAATTTCAAACGCAAATGGGCTTTTTCACATTCCTGACAAATGTTTGCCTCACAGTCTAAACATCGCGCGAGACGGCTTCCAATCCTTCATCACATTGCTCGCATATCCGCGACGGCAGTGGTTTGTCTCCCTTTAGTTGCTCCTGCTTATTGACTTCATCGACAAGAGAACTCAAGAAAAAGCATTTTGCTAGACTTGACAAACCTTTATCTGGAACTGCTGTCTCCTGCCTGCAAACTGGGCAAACAATATTATCTGTCTTCGGATCCTGTTTTTCAAGAAGTTCTTCAAGGCAATTCAAGCAATAGCAATGAAGACAATCCAGAATTTTCGGATCGGTAAAACGAGTGCAGCAGATCGGGCATTCAATGTGTATATGACTAATCTTGCACGTCTGCTCAGATATGGGTGCAGCTTCAGCCATCGCTTCATAGCCATTGACCTGTAATACAAATAAAAGAACGTTGAAGCGTTATTAGAAAGAAAGAAATCTTGACTTAACATCGCGCCAACTCAGTAGTTCAGCCTATTAATTATTCTTATTTTGGTTGTACGTAAGCGCTAAAACCCAACCATTCATTGAAATGAACCTGTTTTACATAAATAGATTTAAGCCCAGATCTTGAAACACACATCTTTATGGAATTCACTTGTCTAACTATGTAGTTGGGTCTGTCCACACTAATGGGTTCAAAAGTGTGACATTTTAGAAAAACATGGGTCGTTAAAATAATAAAATGAAGTACTTTGTCATATGTTTTCTGTGTACATTCCAAAGTGCCTTGGGGATTGTGCTTTTCACATATTAAGACAACTTTCTCAGTAATTAAGTAATTACAAGGGGTCTTCTTTAAGATGTTATGTTTGTAACGTGGACAGACATTTAACCAGAAATTGACTAGAAATACTAATAAAAGAGATTTATTTACAATGCTATTCCCCTTAGGATTGTTACCTGAAAAAATCAAGACAATTAAACAAAATAACAGGGGATCATTTTCAAAATTTGTCATAAATTGTCTGTTCACATTACGTGGTATATTTCATATGCTAATTTCTAAAATACCCAGAAGATGTCTTAGTTTTGGCTCATAACAATTCAAAAGGGGTTAGGGATGTAAATGAAAAAGCATTTCAGTATTTAATTATATTATCACGTTCCTGTCAATCTTGAAACAAAATGTCTGTCCATCTTACAAACATAATGTCTTAAAGAAAGATGATCCTACAATTCCTTAAGTACCAATAATATTTTTTTTTTTATTTGGTATGCACAATCATTAAATGCTAAGGAATGTTCAGGAATAGATTGGGACAAAATAGTTGGCTTTATTTGACCCTCCCATGTCACTCCAATAGTTATCATATGTACCCATTCGTGTGGAAAGACCCAGTACTAAATAACTGAAATACAAATTACTGGGGTAAATATGGTTTTACTAGATGTTGATGTTGTAAAGCCCGTTTTAACCAGTAATTTCTGACAAATTAACCCTTTTTAGTTTCTGGGGGGTCACAATCTTTGTTTTTTTTTGTACAGAATTACCAACATCGCAGTAAAAAAAAAACTGAGCCCCTGAAGCTCAGTTCGAGCTGGATTTAAAAAAATCATCATCATAAAATATTGTTTATTATTATTTTCTACTGCAATAATTTTTATCAACTCGCAACTTGTTTGACCCCCAAAAGCAGGGTGATGCTGTGCACCCCAGGGTGTGACTCCATTTTTGTGAAATCCCAGATCCGACACTGCCTGAATGCCCCCCCCCCCCCCCATTCGAAGTAGAGATCGACGCCCATGACTAATATCATTACTCCTTTTCTCTCAAGTCTTTTGTATCAAACTTACCGTTCTCTAAGTATCCACAACAGTTTTCTAACTCGAATCCACCTGTAGTGATATGTCTATAACTAAACGTACGGCAAGGCACATTTAACGGGAACGCAACAACTGTTTGTATGTATTCAGATGTCATGTGTATAGTAATCCTGTGTGTCATTACACTTGTAAAACCTAAATTCTATTTCCGCGATTCATTGGGGTCATGGTTCATAACAATCAGTGGATGCCCTCGCGGATCATCTACGGATGCCTGTTGGTGCCATCAAGTGCATGGATTTGTTGTAACCTATTGGTACAACGTCGCGTATTATGTTCATTATGCTGTGGTGTGTCTTCATTATGCTCGGTGCTGTGATGTGAACTTCATGATTTGTTCAGTACGTAAACTCCATTTGAAGCTAGGATTGCTCAGGGGTTGGTAGCAAAAGCGTGAAAAATGATGCTTTCGAAATATTTTTTTGTGGAATTATTCCTGTGGTTAAGATGCGCTGACAAAATCCACACGTGTGCATACATGAGTTCCTTGCCGATTATCCCCACGAATACATTGCAAACTTCAAGCGTACTATAAAACACACCTATCGTTCAAGTCAACTCATATTTTCCACCCATCATCATAACTTATCCATCAAAGTATGTAGCTGTTATGGTAACTCATATGTTGTGCATCAGTGAGATAAGTGATGAATGAGGGAAACCGTACGAGACGAAATAATTCACATCTTGTATTACACTTGTATTACGCTTGTATTACACCTACTTGGCTTGTCAATCAAACAGTTATACCCGAAAACTACTGCTATCCGCCATTTTGTTGATCAAGCTTTCCAGGGTTATGTGGTCTTATAGTATCCACTTTTGGGTTGAACAAAATATAATTTGCTGGCCAGTTTATCGGGAAACCCTACCAAAATGGAAATTGATGCTCTTGTAGTACACTGATCATTTGCTTGTAGTAGCTCTTTCCGACACTGTGTATCCACATCAATCGAGGTTAGGGAAAACAATTTTGTTCTTTCATCACCGCTAGTCTGGTAACTTTAGGAGAGGAAGTTGAACTTGAATGCACGCAAGGCTTTATCTTGAGCCTAGACGTGTTGTGAATGTGTTCACCTCGCGCTGGCTGAACCTGCACACTATGCAGTGCAACTAAATTTCTCATATATATACTGGTGCAAGACTACGTGTCCGAGTGTTTCAGTGTGGGCGAGAACTTTCACCAAAATAATCTAGATTGATGTATTCAGATAAAATGCGAGACAAGAATGTCGTTGCCACTGCAGTTTATTACATTAATCCCACCAGTAATTGAGTTTTAAATTCGTAGTCGAGCGTCAGAAAGTTATTTTTCAAAGTTTCTCACGTACAGAAACAGCCGTCGAAGTAAAACATATATAATTACAAACAAGTATTCATGCAAAAGTATTTATTATTCCTTTTGCAAAGATGTATCAGTTTTGATTTTGTGTTCGTGGGATATGAGTTTTCTTCGAAATAATTATAAGCTTTTGTATTATGACAGAACACATACATAGAGGAATGTTGAAGATGCGTAGCTTACGTTTAAAAATCGCTCAAAATCGTTGGAAACATTTAGTTAAAATACAAAGTTCATTTTAATTCGGTCCTGGCATATCCCAGCATTGGTAAATATATGGAACACCTTTACCAGTCCGTTCCGAGTACGCTGCTGCTGAATTATTCATAAACCTCTAGCAAATTAATAATATATGTCTGCAAATTTATTTTAACCAATGACCGTAAGTAAAATGGTGGGCTCGTCTATATTTAAATAAGTGATACCATAACTAATATTACTTATCTCATGCATTATGTATTATGGTTTCTCTACCAAATCATTAGCGAAGACAACAGAACAGACTGGTAAAGGCTAGTTAAGTTAGGGATAATTATCGACATAACTACGTCATTGTAATCTAGATCATTGATGAATGTATAGCTGAAGTGTCGTGTTTCGCTCATGACACGGTCACAATTTACTAGTAAATAACACAAGCATGTTACTACCAAGAATTAAGACCGAGCTCAAAATGTAAATGGAATAGACATCAGTGGCTAATTGTATGCACTAAAGGTTTTTAGTGAGGAACTTCGGCAGGCCCCTACTTTGAAACAATTCAAGTCGGCCCTCAAAACCCACCTTTTCCAATAATCCTCCTTTTCTTTCTAAGCGCTGTGGGACCCTGTGGATGCCTTGTGCATTTCATTTACACCTGTGTAAAGAGCGCTATATAAATGTTCAGATTATTATTATTATTATTATTAACAACGGAAATTTACTGGATCGGAATGGCCTCCATGTAAAGTAGGGTTGTCGTAGCAGACGTAAACATTTGCAAAACTTGATCTGTCCTGTGCGGGTGTGCTTCTACCAAAGCCTGCCTACTTTCAAGGAACTCATTATACATGCATATCCTGATTTAAAGACAGTAAGTAAACTTCTAGAAGCAGTTATGCCAACATTACCAAACGTGTAAATAGTGCTGCTAGAGGGCAAAATTTGATAAATACGACAGAACAAATTCTGTTTTCCTGAAGATGAAAGCACTTCAACTCGGAATAATTTCTCATGATGATTGATTCTTTACCAATTTAACACCAATTATAGGGTTTGAGATAACACCTCGTTAATAGTAATAATCAATGTCGTACCTACTCTTTCAGAGTTCGGTCAGTGACATCTCGGCTCTTGTAAAGATGGATTTAGTTTTATGTTTATTATTAGCAAAACAAATGTAATTGTGTTCTATATCAGTTCTCATAGAACTTGAGTTTGTACAATCATGA
Source organism: Zoroaster sp. YZ-2022 (assembly GCA_029582265.1). Classification (NCBI taxonomy): domain Eukaryota; kingdom Metazoa; phylum Echinodermata; class Asteroidea; order Forcipulatida; family Zoroasteridae; genus Zoroaster; species Zoroaster sp. YZ-2022. The sequence goes on along the minus strand of CM055829.1, from coordinate 10,929,263 downwards.
TGCTTAATTGTAAGAGAAAGAGAATACAAAGTTGCCAATTAACCTAGCTTTAAAATATATTGTGGGATATGGGGTTTATTATTTGAATGTTGTTAAGGGATGGTGTGTAGTTGGTTCAAACAATTGATATTTAAGCACATTTGTGAATAATTTGTTACACATTCTATTAATACAAATTGTGTAACAATACATTATTGTCTGTCATAGAATGTATAACTGTTGATGTTCTCTAACAATCAAGAATTACTTGCTATGTGAAATATGGAGTTTCCAATGTAAAATTATATTATTGGTCTATATTGTAATCGGTTTTCTGCGTTTGTCCTATGAACGTAAATATGTAGTATTATCATGAAAAACCGGGCATTTGAACTTGGTAATATTGTAAACTTGGTGACATGATGAGGAAGGGGTTAAGTGTCAAATAAGAGCCCATTTTAATAGATGATGTGTCACAAGACATGTTTTCATCTCAAGGAGAAATGTCAAACTGTGGCTGACAACTTTGTTTTAATCAGTGACATTTATCAAAACAAAGTCCCTTTTTTAATTAAAATGTTTTGTTGCAAATTATTATTTAATGTTATAATAATAACTAGGTAATAATGCAAATTGTTTAATGTTGTAATTATAACTATGTCTTAGGTCATTATCTCTTAGAGTCATATTACATATCACATGGCTAACAAAGATACGATGTTTAAATTTGAGATATTATATATCATAAAACTATAAAATGTTTCATCACAAACCGTGTGCACGTTTGTGAGAAAACAACGAAAAAAGGTTACAAGTTTTTAAGTTTGTTTTACAAACAAAATGGCGGATTTGACATTTGACAAGATGAAAGCTAGCACTTTAAAGGAAATAATTCCTTGGGATGATTGAAACGTGTACAAGCTTTACACTAATAAATTGTTTAGATAAAAATTCGTTTATTTGATAATCTGGTAATGACCAATGTAATAATGATTCCCTTTAATGTAAACATCGGCTGTTATACACAGCATCGATCCAAAAGGCCAATGTTCAATGGTACATTATCATTGATATTGAGATAATCCTGTCCGATTCAAGCTTATTCGGTAATCACTGAATTTAGGTAAAACTTGTATCTTTGCATGGTGAAGAGGATAAGTAAGTAAGACTATATGCGGTGACACCACGTGAAATTCTCTATTGAGTAGTAATTAGTTCTGAAAAGAACTGAAGGTTACAACTCTTCAGTTCCTCCAGTTCTTTTCAGAACTAATTACTACTCAATAGAGAATTCCACATGGTGTCACCGCAATTAGTCTTACTTACTTAATCACTGAATTTGTACACAGAAAAGGTGGCCCCTAAGTATTTGATGCAATGCTGATGGAGACCTATGGTATATTACTCCAAAATCCACTACAATTATATTCTCAAGGCACACAGTCACATCAGAGCAATTAAAAAGAGTGGGAGGTGGGTCTTGAATGATGTGAGAGTACTACAAGTTTTGGATGTGAGTGGTAATTATTCAGAGAGTGTCTCACTGAGTTTGTTTTTGGAACGCATACATTCCCGTTTTGGTTGAGAAGCTTGGAGAGATTTGGAGGCGCTGGGTAAATGATGGATCGAAAGGTGAGAAGAAGAATTTTAAAAATGATCGTTTGCTCGACAGAAAGCCAGTGAAACTGTGTGAGAATAGATGTGATGTGTTCAGTTGACCTTTTAGGGTGATGATACGTGCTGCAATATGTTAAAGACGGTTGAGCCTTTTAGTTTGAATATTGAGTAATCCAAACAGGAGAAAGTTATTAATAACAAGACGTAACAAATGCGTTAATAAAACATTCAGTTGCTTCTTGGATGACCATTAAGTTCCCATTGAGCAAGGCATTGATCTTATCTTACACTGGTTTTATCATAGGATTTTAACACTAGATCTGATTGGTTAAAAATGTTTCACCTCCAATCGACAGCTGTTAACAATGACCAATCAGCATGAATTTTACATCAATTCAGGGACATTCTTCTGTCTTTATTTTACCGTTCAAACGAAAATAATCAGTCCAGGGAATGCAGACTTGTGTTTATTCAGGGATTGTGTAGTATTCAAAATGTTCCGTAAAAATGAAATTACACAGTAAAGCCGGCCTAAGTGAAAACGTTTTATTGAAAATCGACAGGTCTGTGTATATAATGTTTTTAGATGAATGTTACACCATAAAGAAGGATAAATTGTCTCCAATATAAAGCAAAAACGAAAATTATAGCATAACTGAAAATGGCATGATTTTGCTGTCATCTTGGCAATATTCTGCCGTGCGTGACGTTTGTGGTTTAAGTTCCGTCAAGTAATTCTTATTCATGAAGGTATGCGGACTTTGTGACATTGGAGATGTAGTTTACTAAGTGTCATATTAGTGTCGTTCATAAATTTAGAAGACGGAGATATAAAAGATGAGCCGATGCTAATGTGCTCAATGTTGATTTTGTTGAGTTGTTATTTAGATCTTAAAATGATGTTTTCGCATCATTTAGCTTGAGTGTGTACCATCAAATACAACAGTGAGGGATCAATTAATGATAGCAAAAACTGAGTTTAATGCATTTCCATTAAACATATCCATACCACCAAATGTCGACATATGTAAAGATGATTTTTTGAAAATATAACTTGCAAGTTTGAGTGTTTGCCGTGTACCAGTCTGACTGTAAATTAACAAGCAGCTGAATTTCAAGTCTATCGATTGGACCCCAGGTCACAATAATCATATCCGCTGAAAGATCTTGACGGAGTATCTATCAGCAAACACAAGGTCACCGGTAGGAGTGAATGTCATGCCTAAAGGATTATATAATCCATGAGCTGCACGGCTGATGTGTACTCCCTGTGCATCATAATGATGTATATCACCATTTCCATATGTACCGTAATGAACAGAAACATAGATGTCCCCAGCATCGTCGCAGCACACACCGGTGGGTTTCACTGGTTTCCCGTCGATGGAAGTGCTGATATTAAACACTTGATTACCCATTAAATCCACACAAATAAATTTCATATCATCGTAATGAGTAAATATCATATGCTTATTGCTGCTTATAGCCAAATGCGTGACATTACGAATCATGTCATGTGATATAGATGTAATCAAAGATCCATCCTGATGATGGAGACATAACACATTTATTCCACTGTAAGCAACTGCTACACGATTATTATTGTCTACAGCAATACCATCCAGATCACTCTTTGAGTGTCCCTCTGCGTCATCTTGTGAGGGTCTCAACTGACGAATAAATTCCAGATTATTGTCATACACCTTCACATTCTGTCCATCAGTAACCAGAAGCATGTCATCACTGGTCACTGCAACACCCCACGGTGCTTTCAGTTTACCTTCCTCTGTCTCACTTTGAACGCCTGTAGTTTTATAACATCCAGTTGAGGTGAATGTTGATAATCGCCTGCTAGTTGTATCTACTACGACAATGTCTCCATTGCTGAAACAAGCAACTTCCGTGGCAAACTTGAATTCTCCGTCACCCTCTCCTTCCTTGCCAAACTCTGTCTTCAGTTGCCATTTCTCTTCATCTAGTATTTCACCGAGATCTGCATCATGAACGACATCATGACATTTGAACCCGACGAATGACTGGCTATGCTGCGCCGATTCAAACTGAAGATCCTTGTGGAATTCTAAGTTATGCATAACCTTTGGCTTGAGGTCCAATAGCTCGAAATCGTCGGCTTGTTGCATTAAATCATTGACTGAAGCTATGATTTGCTCTGCTCGGTTCATCTTGTCACGGTTGTTGTTCAGTACTTTCTCATATATAGCACCTCTTTCTTGACCGATCTGTTTGGTTTTTTCCTGAAGGAGTTGAGATTTATTTCTGATTTTAGCAATCTCCTCTTCCTCCTTAGCCGAAATATCACGACAAGCTCGGGCCACCATCAAACGCAATCTGTTTCTTGAATGCTCTACCGAGTCAGTGACGGCTTTAAACTGTTCTCTACTCTCTTCAAACGTCTTGAAAATCTCTTCTACTTCTTTTCGGTACGATCGAACAGAATCAGCGATGTCACTGTATTTGTGTTCTACTGACCGGTGATCAATTGCTGCGCATTTTCCACATGTGAGAATATGACAGGTGTCGCAGTAAAAACACAATTGCTGGTTTGTGTGCTTCCTACATGTTTGAGATTCTGTTTTGCTAGTATCTTTTGGAGAGCTATCTTTTGACGGGGCTAATTCGGATGCTGTGACAATTCGATGAGTTTTGGTAAATTGTAATCGCCCATGTGCTTCTAGGCATGCTTGACAAAATTTTGTGTTGCATTCTAGACACTGTGAGATGGCTTCCAATCCTTCGACACATCCTTCACAAGTCGTTGTGGGTAATGCTGTATCTCCTTGGCACTGCTCCTGTCTGTTGACCTCATCGACAAGAGAACTCAAGAAAAAGCAGTTTGCTAGACTTGACAAACCTTTATCTGGAACTGCTGTCTCCTGCCTGCAAACTGGGCAAACAAACAATATCTGTCTTCGGATCCTGTTTTTCAACAAGTTCTTCAAGGCAATTCAAGCAGTAGCAGTGAAGACAATCCAGAATTTTCGGATCGGTAAAACGAGTGCAGCAGATTGGGCATTCAATGTGTATATGACTAATCTTGCACGTCTGCTCAGATAGGGGTGCTGCTTCAGCCATGTCGCTTAATTAATAACCACTAGGCTAACCTGTTATACAAAAATAAGTAAAATGTTAAGTTGTATATGAAAATAAACAAATTAAATGTGAAGAACCAATCTGCCGAATTTAACCGATTTTGTATTGGAATATTTGGAAATTTAGTAAGACGCTTAAAATCAACAATAAACATGTGTAAGGATTAACACTGAGATGTGGCATTTTCCAGAATTGGCGATCATTATTGACTTATCATAATGTACCGTTGTGGGTCACTTTCATGTTTATCATCAAACTATGTTTTGCAGATCCAAAATGCTGTATTTTACTGTTGTATGTGTTTTCATACTGAATAGCGGAAGTTAAAATTTACTAAGAGTCTAAAAGCCAGTATTTTACATGGTAGAATTAACCCAAGAAGGTCTGGGATGGAGGTGCACAATGGGCGCGCATGATTAATGATATTTTTTATATCCCCAGAATGCTTCGACCGATCATGTTCAAATTGTCTGACTTTTCTTAACTATTTGTAGGACCCCTCTCATACCCAAATCAAAGATGTGGGAGTATCAAGGATGGCAACCGTTTATTTTGAACAGGTCCATTGACTTTCCACTTTATATTAATTTGTAAATACTAGTTGCAAACTTGTATTGCAGATACAAAAAATGTCAAGAGAGTTACGTTAGGTACCATCGTTAACTTTACACTAAGTATGTTACGTTAGACCTGCATCAGTGTTTGTTTATATTTTTCGAGAATACCGATTGTGTGTAGGGGCCAATAAATGGTTGAAACTGCAACCTAGGTGTCCCCCTTGATAATTAAGATCAGATGGACCCTGAGGGAGAGTAAGAAAAGGCAACAACTAAAAAATTGGGATCGGTTGCAGGGTTCATGAGATTTCTCATGGGGATCATACCCCACCTCATGCATCAGGCCAGGTAGACAACACTAACAACTACAATGTAAATCATTTACCAATTTTTCCCAAGTTTCCTAAATACGAGGCCCAAATTAAGGTTTGTACCCCCTCTCTTTCCGAATGGCCTAGATCTGCCACTGCAAGACATTCAACAATGATTGAATGGAACTAATTTTTAGTAGGCCCTAGGCTTATTATTTTGTCACGTTGTCTTTCCTGTATGCTATAATTTTAGCGGAGTGCATAGTATATTTTTTCAGTTCATGTATTCACGAGCCGTTCTCTCATATAGGTCTACATCATACTTACCATTAAGATTGTTTTCTCTAAATATCCACAACAGTGTAACTCATATTCACCAGGTACCAAGTCGTGATAGGCCGACAAGAAACGGTAACCAAACGGAGGTATAATTATTCGGGAACGCGACAAGTGTTTGCATGGATTGATATGTGTTCTGTAAAGCAGTAGCCTGTGTGTTTCTCATTGCTGGAAAACCCCTCAATCTATTTGCGTTGTTCATTGAGGTCATGGTTCACGATAATCTACGGATACCTATTGCTGCCATCGAGTTCATGTATTTTTTTATTGTACAACGTCGCGTATTGTGTGCATTATGCTGTGATGTGTCAACATTATAATTTGTCCAATACAATGACTGTATTTATTTGAAGCTAGGATTACTCCAGGGTTGGTAGCAAACGTTATGATAATTTTAAGGGCAATGTTTTGAATTATTGCTTTGCCCATAAATCCCAATGAACATGTTGCAAAACTCTGCATATCAAGCATACAATAATACACACCTACCATTCAAGTCATATATATGATCATTTTAACGTATAAATCAGAGTACGTAGCTGTTATGATAACTCATGTTGTGCCTCAGTTAGTTAACTTGAATGAGGGAAACGGTAGCAGACAAAATAGATTACCTTCCTTGTATTACACTTATCGGTCTGTCAATTAAACAGCTCAGATTGACCAATCACGTTACACTATAGGTACTCGACACCTCAATTGCTATCCACCATTTTGGTGGTCAAGCTTTCCAGGGTTATGCGGGTCTTGTCTACATTTGCGAGTGAAACCCTTCCACTTTGGTAAAAAGCTGCTCTTACAGTAATTGATCATCCGACACTACATTTCCACATCGATCGATTATGGTGGAAGCAGTGTTATTTATTTATAATCAGAGTGGTAGAGTTAAAAAGGGAAGTTGAACTTGAATACAAGCACGACTTTGTCTTGAGCCCAGACGCGTTGTGAATGTATAGCGCTGGCTGTACCTCCACACTAGGCAGTGGAATTAGATTCCAGATAAATATACCTGTGCAAGACTAGACAAGTCCGAGTGTTTTAGTGTGGACGGGGATTATTGCCAAAATAATCTAAAGATTGATGTTTTCAGAAGAAACTTGTGAGACGAGAATTTCGTTGTCACCGCAGTGTAATTGTATTAACCCCGCCAGTCATTAAGGTTTTTAATTCATAGTCGAGTGGCAGAAAGCTAAATTATTTTGTCGCACAATGGGGTCATGGTCAAGGGATGCAGCAACATTCAAAGTTTCTTATGTATACGAAAACATATAACAGCCGTCGAAGTAAAACATTTTACAGAAATGTGTTCTTGCAGAAATGTATTTTTGGTACTTTTGTTAGAAAATAAGCTTTTGTATTATGACAGAACACGGACGCAGAGGAATGTCGAAGAAGCGTAGATTACTTTTTTAATTGCTCAAAATCGGTGGAAACACAGAGTTCGTTTTAAATTCGGTATATGTCCATAGCATTTTACATTATACACCTTTAATTTTACCAGTCCGTTCCGAGGACGCTACTACTGAATTATTCATTTACCTCCAGTAAAATTAATAATTTGTCTGCAAATTTATTTAAACCAATCACCGGAAGCAAAATGTTGGGCTCGTCTATATTTTAAAAAGTGATAACCATAACAGATTAGTTACGTAATACATTATGTATGAAGATTTCTCTACCAAATCATGAGAGAAATATAAGATCACAGAATGGACTGGTAAATGCCCTCGCTACATTGCCACTCGCAGGTGTGGTCTTTTTTCATGTGTTGTGTTCGGGAGGTATTCTGGGTTGCCGCGTGGGCCTTGACTAAAAGTTAGTTCAGTTAGGAAAGTTATCAACATAATGACGTCATAATAAGATTCTAGATTTGATGAATGTATGGCTGAAGTGTCGTGTACCCTTTGTGTTTCACACATGACAAGGTCATGATTTCAGCAAATAACAGAAGCATATTAGGCCTACTACTCTCTTTATGTAAAATAATGAAACCACTCTTTCAAAAAGCTATATGGCGGACAAGTCATTTTGGAGTGGAGTAAAATTAGTAGTGTATAAAGAGTGAATTGGTAGCCTTTTACTGTATTTTGCACTCGAATCAGAGTGGGTTTTACACTCCCAAAAGACTTGTTCGCCATATAGCGCTCTTTTACAGAGAGTACCATGAATTAGCGATTGGATTAAATCTTGATCGAGTGCGCAGCGCAAAGACAAAACAGCGTGCCCCGGCGATTTTTTCTGCAGCATACGGCACCTCGTCAACTGTGCACTTACCATGCATTCGTAGTCTAAAAATTAATTTTGGACTTATTTATTTTCCTTTAAAAAACCTTAACAGCTGTGAATTACTACATACAGAAAGCTTTTGCTTCAGCATTGCTTAATAATAATAATAATAGCATTTATATATAGCGCTCTTACACGACTGAAAGGTATCACAGCGCTTTACAAAATGGATCAACTTAATAATTTCTGAAATTAACAGTGAATAAAATGAGATGTAATTCTAAAATTAACAGTGAATAAAATAAGATGTACAACAAAGCTAAAATAAATGAGTCTTAAGTTTACTTTTAAACATCTGAAGTTCACTAGTATGACGAATATCTGATGGGAGATTGTTCCACAGATTTGGCGCAGAAGCAAAGAAACCCTTATTTGCAGAACAAAGATGAGTGCGGGGTTTACAGAGCATCTTTTGGTCAGAACTAGAGCGAAGTCCACTACGATTAGGTTGGTATAGCGAGATAAGCTCGCATAGATAAGATGGTGCATTATTAGAAAGACAATTAAAAGTAATAGTCATAATTTTAAAATCGATACGTTTTTGTACAGGTAGCCAATGAAGCTGTTGGAGGAGCGGAGATACATGGTCAGACGTTTTTGTCTTGAATATGAGTTTAGCAGCCCTATTTTGAAGTCGCTGAAGTCTTTTAATTTCTTTGGCTGATGAACCTATGAGAAGTGAGTTAGCGTAGTCAAGTCGAGCAGTTACTAAAGCACGGACTGCATGGTGGCATGTGTTATCATCAATGAACATTCTGATACGTGATAAATTACGAAGATGAAAATTAACAGACTTACAAATTGATGATACATGATGGGACATGTTCATTGCACTATCAAATTCTACTCCAAGATTCCTTATAGTTTTGGATGGTTTGATAATAGTTTTACCTATGGTAAAAGAGATATCTGAAAACTTATGCAAAATGTTGGGATTGGCAGCAATAAAAAATTCGGTTTTGTCATCATTGAGGAGTAGCATATTTTAGACATCCATGATTTGATTTCGAAATGCATTTAGATAAAGTGGAAATTGCGCGATCTGATTCACCAGGTATTCGGGGATCAACATTAATGTATAACTGAGTGTCATCTGCATAAAATGGGCTTTGATACCAGGGTAGCGTGTGATGATATCATACATAGGTTGAGTATAAAGAAGGAACATCTGAGGTCCGACACATGAGCCTTGGGGCAAACCGTGAAGAAGAACCTTAGGATCAGAAAATTCATTGGCGATCCTAACTCTACATGTTCGATTATTAAGGTAGGATTTGAACCAGGCAATAACGTTATTCTTGAAACCAAATACATGTGATAATCTATGTAACAAAACATCATAATCAATTGTGTCAAAAGCAGCAGACAGATTCCAACAACACCACGAAAACAGCCTGCCGATTGTCAAAAGCTTGGATGATGTCACTCTTGACTTTCAACAGGGCTGTCTCCGTGCTGTGATTGGGTCTGTAAGCAGATTGGACCTTACAATACAAGTCATTACTACCGATATAATCTGATATTTGCAACAAAGCAGCTTTCTCAATTAATTTAGAAAGAAAAGCAGTATTGGAAACGGGCCTGTAATTCTTTAAGATATCCTTATCCAGGGTGGGCTTCTTCAACAATGGGGTAACCACCGCATCCTTGAGTACTGTGGGGAAGGTCCCTGTGGACAATGACATGTTAGCTATAGAAGTAAATATGGGCAGGAGTGTGGTCAAGTTGTGTTTAACGAGCCAAGTGGGGAGAGGATCCAACGTGCAGGATTTATTAGGAGATTTCTTAATTATTTTCGAAATTTCAGCTTCGTTAATTGTTCTAAATTCACTTATTTCAGGAGCAATTGCATTAGTGTGAGGTGGGGTGTAATCTGTCTGGGATGAGTTAATTGTGTTCCGGATTTTGACAATTTTGTCTTCAAAGTAATTACTAAACTTTTTGGAAAGATTTTTAAATGAAATGGTACATGGAAGTGGTGAAACCTTTCGGTTGAGCAGAGTATTTAAAGTTTTGAAAACAATTTTAGTATTGGCAGTGGATAGCTGCTCAGTGTAATACTTAGATTTAACAGAATGTACAATTTTCGAAAATCGGTGAACTTCATCCAGATAAAGATTATGATCATGTGGGTTATTACTTTTCTTCCATTTTCTTTCAAGTTTGCGTCGATTGCGCCTAGCAAGATGTATATCAATAGTATACCAAACGGGTTGAGGTTTAAACTTATGTTTACGTTGCGTAAGTGGACAGTGATTGTTCAATACATAAATTACATTAGAATTATAAAATTTTACTTGGTCATCAAGAGAGGCATCATAGGGAAAACAATTGAAAGAAAGTTTGAGGTCTCTAGCAAAAGCTTGATGATCAATGTTACGATAATCCCTGGAGTTAGAAGTGATCAACGCGGTGTTGACTGGTTTAGAAAACCTAATGGTACAGTTTACTACGAAATGATCTGAGTTCAAAATGTTCAAAACTTCACTGTCGAGAACAAGTGAGTCATCCGGGTTTGAGATGAGAAGATCGAGTGTATGGCCGTGTTTTTGTGTAGGTTCAGTTATGTGTTGGTGTAGACCAGCATCATTGAGAGATGTCAGGAAATGCGATGTGTCTGATTTCAACGGCGTATCAACGTGAATGTTAAAATCGCCGAGAAGTAACAGCTTATTGGGTAGGGTGACACTACATCTAGGAGATCGTCAAATTCGTTTAGGAAATCTGAAGTTTTCAGATGGTTCTTGGGTGAGGGAGGCGGGCGGTACACGACGACGAAGAAAACACGTTTAAAAGGGTCGGTTATGCATGCATATTCAAAGGTGGTAGGCGAAATGCTGATTTTGGCGAGTGAGAGATTTAGAGCTGTTCTGAAAATTACTGCAACACCACCATGGCAATCTCCGTTACGGGGAACATTAACAAACGTAAATCCAGGAGGTGTACATTCAGATATAATGACGGGATCATTGCTAGACAGCCATGTCTCCACAATGAACATAACATCAATATTCTTATCCATTATGTGTTCACATAAGATAACCGATTTGTTACTAAGAGGTGTGCATTCCAGGAGCTGACGTTAAGTTTATCCAATTCTTCACGATGTAATTTTGCCAGGTTAGATATGTTAGCTGTTCTGGGATCTCTGTGTATACCGAGAGTCCGAGTGTTTGTAGTAATGTTAACAGGTATAGAACAAGGTGAGCTAGTAGGACTGGAAGGCAAGGAATTGTCGCTTTTTTGCCATAATTTACGCCGACCTCCTCGCTTTCCTCTGGTTTTGAATGAACATATTTTTGACGAACACTTATTCCGAGGGTCTTAATTGTTCTCCAGACTTCATTATTAAGCCGGGGCAGTGATTGAAGGGTGCAGTTTCTGAAGGGATTAAGGGAGATAAATTGGTCAGCATTATAGACAAACTTGTTATCAAGGGTGACGTCGCTGTTTACAGTAGGGCCAGGGTTAGCATGGACATCTCCATATACCAAAATATCAATTTGGAAAGATGCCATTGAGCCTCCATAGTAGGCAATGCGAGTTCCAAGGTATTTAAGCCTATGAAATTGTGCACTGATACCTATATGTTTACACTGATGGTAGTAGTATACGTAGCATGTACATGTAGGATTATCTGCCAGGTCGAACAGACAAATTGATGAGCCCACAAAGGCCAGCAAAATAAGAAACACTCCCTGCTGAGTGGCCATTGTTTATTCTCCAAGAGTTTCAGTTCTGATGAATAGGTATCCTTGAGTGTGTTTACTTTGTTACATAATAAGATAAATCCCAGGCTAATTCCAGGCTGTGCAGAAGCTATGACTCACAATCATGGTTGAATAATCAAGTATCTTGAAGATAAACTGATGAGTGCAGCAAATGTAAATGCAAATATAAATGTAACAAATTGCAGTTAAAAACCGCGATAAATGCTGGTCTTACTGTGAAACTTCTCCATCCAAATTTGTCCAGGAGTATCCTGATGAACTATTTCACATAATAGGATGTAAATCCAAAGGTTAAAGACAATCCAAGTAGAGTTAAATGCACAAAACTGCAGAGCCAAAAACAAGTGCTTCTGTTATAGTTAAACAAGATTAATATAAAACATTATTAAAACAGTGTATAACAATATTGACAAAACCTGGTGTCAATCATATAGTACCACCTATATGAAAGGCGATCGTTCTAACCACGAGACTACCATGCCACTCGAATTTGCCGCTGAATTAAAAACCTTAATGAAGCCCATTTCTAAGCCACTGACGAAGCATGCTAAGTGGGGAAAGGCTAGGCATATTTTCTAACATAATGACGCCATCAGTTTGCAGCCCACTCGTTCTTTCACCAAAATGATTTCTGACGTAACCTCGTTTCATCGCGCCCCTATAATGAGCATGCAAATCATAATAGGTTTGATCATACAGAAAGGATCCTTTCTCTATGGTTTGATGAATAATAATATGTCTGGCGAGATCAGGGGGTATATAAACCAGTAGTATGTTAGATAGGGTTGCTAGGGGAAGTACCTATAAAAATGATTTTAATATCGTTAAATGAGAAAAACAATGGGATGGATGAAGTAGGTGCTCTGACTCTGATGATAAGCACGCTTTGCGTGACGTCATCAAATTGTTTGATGACGTCACAAAAGAGTTTTTAAGATTACAAAATATTAGCTGGGTAGTAGTAGGGGTATGTATTAAAAATAAAATTAATATAAAAACTTGAACTTAAAAAAATGAGAAAAATATTATGTAGATATATAATAAATATGAGTATGAAAGAGACAAGAAAATATAAAATAATAACACCAGTTGAAAAAAAATCACCTAAACAGCGCATCTTGTTATTTGATAAAACAGAATTTGAAAATTACGACGCGTCAGTTAAAAAACAAAACAGTTTATTAAACGAGTCAAAAATTTATAAACCGATCGTTAATAAAGTGCGAGACGGCTATGATTTTTATTTTAAAATTAAATCGGGCTATACGTTTAAAATTTTAATTGACATATTAGTAGGCATTGAGACAAAGGCTTTTTTTAAAGTAGATGAAAACGGATTTTATTATCGCGCGACGGATCGAACGGAAAGAATACTAATTGATATAGTATTAAATAGAGAAAAGTTTTTTGAGTTTAAATGTGAAAGCTCATTTAAATTTATGGTTAATTTAAAACATTTACAAAGAATGATTCGTAACATTAAACGAAAAGTTCCAATAATTATTTACGTAAAAAATGGACGATTTTATATTGAAACTTGTGCAGTTGAAATGTGTGGCACAAAAAAAACGTGAAATTAACAGCGTAAGCATTAATACAATTGTTGGAACAAAAACAATTGTATTGTCAGATGATAATTATGCATATCCATATATAGTTGAAAGTAGCGATTTTTTTTTACTTAAAAAAATGTTACAAGTGGGCACAAAAATTGACATCAACATGCACAATTTAGATTACATTAGTTTTAATATTGATAACAATAGTCTTATTCACATCGTCAACATTTTTAATAATACATTCAAAGTCGGCGTATATTACGAATGGAACTTTCATCTTTTTATGAACATTTATAAACTTTAACGTATCGTTTTTACCCTTTTCCGGCATCACGACTGTCGTTGGTCTGTCGTTAATTCCTTTGCACATTTTTACGTGATTTTCGAGATACGCTTCTGTTGAAAAACCCTGTAAACATCTCAAACAAAAATGTTTTTTAACTTTATACTTTGTTTGATCGTAAAGTAATTTATTTACATCTTTTATCCAAACGTAGTGAGATCTAGTTCCTTCTTCTTCTTCTTTGTTAATTAATAATAAATTTATACGATTTAGTTCCGCAGGTTGATCGCTAAGTTTGTAAACTAGTATCGTTTTTGATTCGCAACCAAAACGTTTATCGCAATATTGTTTTGTTTCTCTACTTTTTTTTATTTGATTAATCGGAGTAGGTGCATCGTCGGATAATTGGACGTTCTTTCCGGATGAATTTTTACGGGTAAAAGAGCGCTACGCAGTGCCCATCTCAAACAATCGTCGTCTTTGTTTTTACGTTGATGCACGCTTTTTTATTTTTTATATAGTCACATAGCGAGATATAAGAACCGCCTTTTAAAGGTTTATATCTCGCGTAAGTAATATTCATATCAACGATACGATCTACCTCCCATCCAGAACCGTTAGACGTCCATTTTTCTAAAGACTCTTGAATTTGTGAAAAAACACTATTAAATATATTTTCAATGTTATCCAAATTCAATAAAACAATTTGCCTATTATTATGAAATCTTGGTTCAGCAAAATCGATCGTACCGTCTAATTTTTCTTTACGTAATCTAATACGTATATATATCATAAACTTGTACGGCCCTAATTCTTGCAAATCTATACCAAAATTGGCTATAATCTTTAGTTTTACCGCTTCCCAAAAAATGTTTAAATCTTTTTCTTTGCTATGATTCAGCGGAACGACCATTCTTCGTTCGCGTAAATATCTACCACCGTCAATTGGTGGTTCGTCAAAAACTAACTCAGGTTCTAAACCGCGAAACCTTTTAATAGCGGCTATGTAGTCTTTTTTTAACAACTGCGCTCTTTTACCAGCGCCGCGTTCTGGTAGCTCAATATTTTCAACCGTTATACGCTCTTTTAGTTCAGCTAAACTTAATTTATACAATGGCTTTTGTTTATGTTGACGTAAATAATTTTTACAGCTTCGTAATAAGATCGTTTATCAACTTTACCCTTGCTATTTTTCGTAACAATTATTTGCCCTATGTGTTCTCGTGCAAATATTTTTAATTCTGATAATGTCCATTTCGATAAATATTTTCTTTCTTCTTCCATCTCCTCTTTACTAAGCAAGATAATATTTGTTTTGTTTTTTCTCATTTTTTTTCTCAGTTTTTAAACTTACTTTTTTAGTTAATCTTAAAACAAGTTTTTTAATTTCTAAAAACGTTTTGTTGTCTCTAGCAACTCGATCATCACGCTATTGAACGAGCGTATAGCTTTTCCTCTCGCTCGCTTGTAACTTATAACATTTAATATCTTTGCGCATTTTGTGCATAAACCTATCGTTGATTTTGTACCTTTTTTACATCTACAACACGCAACGGGTAAACTTTTCCCACATTTAAGTTTCCATTTATGTAAGCCACAATATGCTGTATTAGGTGAGCTAAGTATACAACACTTGTCCGTTTTCCCGACTAAAAGCCATTCGCAAGGAATTACTTGTTTTTGTTTCAAAGTAGTATTCATACTCATCTTTACTATATATCTACATAATATTTTTTTGTTTTTTCTCATTTTTTAAGTTCAAGTTTTTATATTAATTTTATTTGTAATACATACCCCTACTACTACCCAGCTAATATTTTGTAATCTTAAAAACTCTTTTGTGACGTCATCAAAAAATTTGATGACGTCACGCAAAGCGTGCTTCTCATCAGAGTCAGAGTCAGCGCACCTACTTCATCCATCCCATTTTTTTTCTCATTTAACGATATTAAAATCATTTTTAGAGGTACTTCCCCTAAAAAAAAATCATTTTGGGGTACTTGTCCTAGCAACCCTATCTAACATACTACTAAACCCCACATTGAAAATCCCCTTTATCATTCGACAAAGGAACTCATGCATTGAATGTCTTAATTACTCCTCCAGTTCTTTTCAGAACTAATTACTACTCAATAGAGAATTTCACAGGGTGTCACCGCAATTAGTCTTACTTACTTAATCACTGAATTTGTACACAGAAAAGGTGGTCCCTAAGTATTCAATGCAATGCTGATGGAGACCTATGGTATATTACCCAAAATCCACTGCAAATATATGCTCAAGGCACAGTCACATCAGAGCAATTAAAAGAGTGGAGGTGGGTCTTGAATGATGTGAGAGAAGTACAAGTTTTGGATGTGAGTGGTAATTTAATATTACATTGAGATGGTGCAGCTGACGAAAAAAAATCTCCCCATGATCTGCTTGTAGATTATTCAGAGAGAGTGAGTTTGTTTTTGGAACGCATACATTCCCTGTTTTGGTTGAGAAGCTTGGAGAGATTTGGAGGCGCTGGGTAAATGATGGATCGAAAGGTAAGAAGAAGAATTTTAAAAATGGTCGTTTGCTCGACAGAAAGCCAGTGAAACTGTGTGAGAATAGATGTGATGTGTTCAGTGGACCTTTCGGGTGATGATACGTACTGCAATATGTTAAAGACGGTTGAGCCTTTTAGTTTGAATATTGAGTAATCCAAACAGGAGAAAGTGATTAATAACAAGACGTAACAAATGCGTTAATAAAACATTCGATTGCTTCTTGGATAACATATTTCCGGATAAGTCCGACGTGAGGAGAGCCTTTAAATTTCTTGGGCCCTTTTTTGGAACTTAATAAACCAAATTGCTGTACCGTACATTGACCATTAAGTTCCCATTTAGCAAGGCATTGATCTTATCTTACACTGGTTTTACCATAGGATTCTAACACTATAGATCTGATTGGTTAAAAATGTTTCACCTCCAATCGACAGTTATTAACAATGACCAATCGGCATGAATTTTACATCAATTCAGGGATATTCTTCTGTCTTTATTTTACCGTTCAAACGAAAATAATCAGTCCACGGAATGCAGACTTGTGTTTATTCAGGGATCGTGTAGTATTCAAAATGTTCCTTAAAAATGAAATTACACAGTAAATAAAGCCGGCCTAAGTGACAACGTTTTATTGAAAATCGACAGGTCTGTGTATATAATGTTTTTAAATGAATGTTACACCATAAAGAAGGATAAATTGTCTCCAATATAAAGCAAAAACGATTATTATAGCATAACTGAAAATGGAATGATTTTGCTGTCGTCTTGGCAATATTCTGCCGTGCGTGACGTTTGTGGTTTAAATTCCGTCAAGTAATTCTTATTCATGAAGGTATGCGGACTTTGTGACATTGGAGATGTAGTTTACAAAGTGTCATATTAGTGTCGTTCATAAATTTAGAAGACGGGATATAAAAGATGAGCCGGTATGCTAATGTGCTCAATGATGATTTTGTTGAGATGTTGTTCAGATCTTAAAATTAATGATAGCAAAAACTGAGTTTAATGTATTTCCATTAAACATAGCCTATATCTATACCAATTAAATGTTGACATCTGTACAGATGATTTTTTTTAAATATAACTTTCAAGTTTAAGTGTTTGCCGTGTACCAGTCTGACTGTAAATTAACAAGCAGCTGAATTTCAAGTCTAACGATTGGACCCCAGGTCACAAGCTCATACCCGCTGAAAGATCTTGACGGAGTGTCTATCAGCAACCACAAGGTCACCGGTAGGACTAAATGTCATGCCTAAAGAATTATACAATCTATGAGCTACACGGCCGATGTGTACTCCTTCTGGATCATAATGATGTATATCACAATCTCCTCGAGAATCGTAATGAACAGAAACATAGATGTCTCCAGCATCGTCGCAGCACACACCGGTGGGTTTCACTGGTTTCCCATCGATGGAAGTGCTGATATTAAACACTTCATTACCCATTAAATCCACACAAATACATTTCCTATCCTCGTAATGAGTAAAGATCATATGCTTATTGCTGCTTATAGCCAAACGCGTGAAATCACGAATCATGTCATGTGATATAGATGTAATCAAAGATCCATCCTGATGATGGAGACATAACACATTTCTTCCACTGTCAGCAACTGCTATCCGATTATTATTGTCTACAGCAATACCACACAGTGCACTCTTTGAATGTCCCTCTGTGTCATCTTGTGAGGGTCTGAACTGACGAATAAATTCCAGATTATTGTCATACACCTTCACATTCTGTCCATCAGTAACCAGAAGCATGTCATCACTGGTCACTGCAACACCCCACGGTGATTTCAGTTTACCTTCCTCTGTCTCACGTTGAACGTCTGTAGTTTTATAACATCCAGTTGAGGTGAACGTTGATAATCGCTTGCTTTCTGAATCTGCTACGACAATGTCTCCATTGCTGAAACAAGCAACACCCCGGGCAAGCTTGAATACTCGGTCACCCTCTCCTTCCTCGCCAAACTCTGTCTTCAGCTGCCATTTCTCTTCATGTAGTATTTCACCCAGATCTGCATCATGAACGACATCATAACATTTGAACCCGACGAATGACTGGCTATGCTGCACCGATTCAAACTGAAGATCCTTGTGGAATTCTAAGTTATGCATAACCTTTGGCTTGAGGTCCAATAGCTCGAAATCGTCAGCTTGTTGCATTAAATCATTGATTGAAGCTATGATTTGCTCTGCTCGGTTCATCTTGTCACGGTTGTTGTTCAGTACTTTCTCATATATAGCACCTCTTTCTTGACTGATCTGTTTGACTTTATCTTGAAGGAGTCGAGATTCTTTTTTGATTTTAGCAATCTCCTCTTCCTCCTTAGCCGAAATATCATGACAAGCTCGGGCCACCATCAAACGCAATCTGTTTCTTGAATGGTCTACCGAGTCAGTGACGGTTTTAAATTGTTTTTTGCTCTCTTCAAACTTTTGGCAAATCTCTTCAACGTCTTTACGGTATGATTGAACACAATCAGCGATTTCACTTAACTCGTGTTCTGCTGTCCGGTGATCAAACGCGACACATTTCCCGCAGGCCAGCACCTGACACGTGTCACAATAAAAACACAATTCCTGGTTTGTGTGCTTCCTGCATGTTTGAGATTCAGTTTTTCTGGTATCTTTTGGAGAGCTATCTTTTGACGGGGCTAATTCGGATGCTGTGACAATTCGATGAGTTTTGGTAAATTTTAATCGCCTATGTGCTTCTAGGCATGCTTGACAGAATTTTGCGTTGCATTCTAGACACTGTGAGATGGCTTCCACTCCTTCGTCACATCCTTCACAAGTAGTTACAGGCAATGCTGTATCTCCTTGGCACTGCTCCTGTCTGTTGACCTCATCGACAAGAGAACTCAAGAAAAAGCAGTTTGCTAGACTTGACAAACCTTTATCTGGAACTGCTGTCTCCTGCCTGCAAACTGGGCATACAATATTATCTGTCTTCGGATCCTGTTTTTCAACAAGTTCTTCAAGGCAATTCAAGCAGTAGCAGTGAAGACAATCCAAAATTTTCGGATCGGTAAAACGAGTGCAGCAGATTGGGCATTCAATGTGTATATGACTAATCTTGCACGTCTGCTCAGATATGGGTGCTGCTTCAGCCATGTCGCTTAATAACCACTAGGCTAACCTGTTATACAAAAATAAGTAAAATGTTAAGTTGTATATGAAAATAAACAAATTAAATGTGAAGAACCAATCTGCCGAATTTAACCGATTTTGTATTGGAATATTTGGAAATTTAGTAAGATGCTTAAAATCAACAATAAACATGTACAAGGATTAACACTGAGATATGGCATTTTCCAGAATTGGCGATCATTATTGACTTATCATAATGTATCGTTGTGGGTCACTTTCATGTTTATCCTCAAACTATGTTTTGCAGATCCAAAATGCTGTATTTTACTGTTGTATGTGCTTTCATACTGAATAGCGGAAGTTAAAATTTACTAAGAGTCTAAAAGCCAGTATTTTATATGATAGAATTAACCCAAGCAGGTCTGGGATGGAGGTGCACAATGGGCGCGCATGATTGATGATATTTTTTATATCCCCAGAACGCTTCGACCGATCATGTTCAAATTGTCTGACTTTTCTTAACTATTTGTAGAACCTCTCTCATACCCAAATCAAAGATGTGGGAGTATCAAGGATTGCAACCGTTTATTTTGAACAGGTCCATTGACTTTCCACTTGATATTAATTTGTAAATACTAGTTGCAAACTGCATAATCTGACTTTTTTTGTTTGGCCATTTTCATGGTTTGTTGTTATGATTTATGAAAGTATATTGCCCAATATATGAATTTACAACATAAATAGTACTATGATGCGATTATGTCTGTATTTACTCTTAAAAGTTGAGGTAAAAATCTTCACTGATCAAGTTTTCTGAACAACATTACCAACAATGGCGGTGACAGCACACATATCAGCACACATATCATAGTAAACATATCATTAAATGCATCATTACTTCATGTAAATCAAGAGACATATACAAATAAACAAATGTGAAAGATTCATCATATTTCATTGTCTTGTTAACGAGAATATAGTGAACGTGCAGTCAGAATATTCAGAAAGTTGGGAATTAATGACTAAATTTAATTTGAAAAAAAAATGTATTGCACATACTTGCACCTCAGATAGAAAATGTCAAGAGAGCTATAGGTTTTGTACTATCGTCAACTTTACACCAAGTATGTTACATTAGACCTGTATCAGTGTTTGTTTGTTTTTCGAGAATACCGATTGTGTGTAGGGGCCAATAAATGGTTGAAACTGCAACCTAGGTTTCCCCCTTGGTAATTAAGATCAGATGGACCCTGAGGGAAAGTAAGAAAAGGCAACAACTAAAAAAGTGGGATCGGTTTGCAGGATTCAGGAGATTTGTCATGGGAGATCAAGGGACCATCATACCCCGCCTCATGCCTCACTCCAGGTAGACAATACTAACTAAACCATTTACCAATTTTCCCAAAGTTTCCTAAATATGAGGCCCAAATTAAGGTTTGTACCCCTCTCTTTACAAATGGCCTAGATCTGCCACTGAAAGACGTCATTATCATACGTAGTAACATTTATGTTAGGAACGATTGAATGGAACTAATTGGTAGTAGGCCCTAGGCCTATTATTTTGTCACGTTGTCTTTCCTGTGTATGCTATACTAATATCATAACTCCCATAGCGGAGGGCATAGTAATAGTATATGTTTGCAGTTCATGTATTCACGAGCCTTTCTCTCATATACATCATACTTACCATTAAGAATTCTTCTCTAAATATCCACAACAGTGTTCTAACTCATATCCACCAAGTCGTGATAGGCCTATACATGTATAGGCTATAATATTGACAAGAAGAAACGGTAACCAAACGGAGGTATAATTATTCGTGAACGCGACAAGTGTTTGCATGGATTGATATGTGTTCTGTGAAGCAGTAGCCTGTGTGCTTCTCATTACCAGACTGATGTTAGCACGAAAATCGGGCCTGAATTCGCCAGCACGATTTTCGTGTTGGCACGAAAATTACATTTTGGCTGTATTTCATTACGGTGGTCCAGAACGGACAAACTAATGAGAAACATAAACCATTTTCAGTGTTTTTTTTTTTTAAGACTGTCCCATTAATTAATGCCAACAGTTTCTTGGTATATTATAAGTAGTGCACAGAAGGACGTTTTCGAATGATTTTGTTGTTGTAGTTTTTAAATTGTAACATTTCCCCCTTATTTGGTATAACAGTTTTGTACACCAACACATTTTTGACCAATTATTTGCCATTTTCCCTCGTCCAAAAATTTTTAATATTTTTGTAACACCCCCTTGTACATACTTTCTAGTAGACTTAATTTTGGCAACGACAAATTCTGCTATTACTGCTAAGCCCAATTAATTTAAATATTAACAGTTTTGGGTAAAACAAAATGATGTTTCGAATCCTACACGAATAGTGCACGAAAGCGAATTATTTTTATGAAAACTTGCCACATTTCTCGTCTAAAGTATTAAAATATTTTTATAATACGCCTTCGTAAATACCTTCTGGTAGACTTAATTTTGGCGACGACAAATTCTGTCATTAATTACTGCCTAGCCAATTAATTTAAATATTAACAGTTTTTGCGTAAAAACAAAAGATGTTTCGAATCATGTACAAATAGTGCAAGAAAGCGCATTTTTTGATGAGAAATTGCCACATTTCTCGTGTAAAATATTAAAATTTTTATAACACCCCTGGTACATACCTTCTGGTAGACTTAGTTTTGGCGACGACAAATTCTGCCATTAGTTACTACCTAGCCCAATTAATTTAAAAATTAACAGTTTTTGGTTAAAAAAATGATTCAAATCCTACACAAATAGTGCAAGAAAGCGCATTTTTTGATGATAAATTGCCACATTTCTCGTGTAAAATATTAAAATATTTTTATAACACCCCCTTGTACATACCTTCTGATAGACTTAATTTTGGCGACGACAAATTCTGTCATTAATTACTGCCTAGCCAATTAATTTAAATATTAACAGTTTTTGCGTAAAAACAAAAGATGTTTCGAATCATGTACAAATAGTGCAAGAAAGCGCATTTTTTGATGAGAAATTGCCACATTTCTCGTGTAAAATATTAAAATATTTTTATAACACCCCCTGGTACATAACTTCTGGTAGACTTAGTTTTGGCGACGACAAATTCTGCCATTAGTTACTACCTAGCCCAATTAATTTAAAAATTAACAGTTTTTGGTTAAAAAAATGATTCAAATCCTACACAAATAGTGCAAGAAAGCGCATTTTTTGATGATAAATTGCCACATTTCTCGTGTAAAATATTAAAATATTTTTATAACACCCCCTTGTACATACCTTCTGATAGACTTAATTTTGGCGACGACAAATTCTGTCATTAATTACTGCCTAGCCAATTAATTTAAATATTAACAGTTTTTGCGTAAAAACAAAAGATGTTTCGAATCATGTACAAATAGTGCAAGAAAGCGCATTTTTTGATGAGAAATTGCCACATTTCTCGTGTAAAATATTAAAATATTTTTATAACACCCCCTGGTACATACCTTCTGGTAGACTTAGTTTTGGCGACGACAAATTCTGCCATTAGTTACTACCTAGCCCAATTAATTTAAAAATTAACAGTTTTTGGTTAAAAAAATGATTCAAATCCTACACAAATAGTGCAAGAAAGCGCATTTTTTGATGATAAATTGCCACATTTCTCGTGTAAAATATTAAAATATTTTTATAACACCCCCTTGTACATACCTTCTGGTAGACTTAATTTTGGCGACGACAAATTCTGCCATTAGTTACTGCCTAGCCCAATTAATTTAAAAATTAACAGTTTTTGGTAAAAAAATGTTTCAAATACTACACAAATAGTGCAAGAAAGCGCATTTTTTCATGAAAAATTGCCACATTTCTCGTGTAAAATATTAAAATATTTTTATAACACCCCCTTGTACATACCTGCTGGTAGACTTTAATTTTGGCGACGACAAATTCTGCCATTAGTTACTGCCTAGCCCAATTAATTTAAACATTAACAGTTTTTGCGTTAAAAAAATGATGTTTCGAATCCTACAAAAATGGTGCACGAAAGCGTATTTCTCTATAAAAATTGCCACATTTCTCGTCTAAAATATTAAAACATTATTGTAACACCCCCTTGTACATACCTTCTGGTAGACTTATTTTGGCGACGACAAATTCTGCCATTAGTTACAGCCTAGCCCAATTAATTTAAATATTAACAGTTTTCGGTAATGATGTTTTGAATCCTGTACGAATAGTGTACGAAAGCGTATTTCTGTATAAAAATTGCCACATTTCTCGTCTAAAATGTTAAAATATTTTTATAACATCCTCTAGAATATACCTTCTGGTAGACTTAATTTTGGCGACGACAAAATCTGCCATTAGTTACTGCCTAGCCCAATTAATTTAAATATTGACAGTTTTTGGTGAAAAATGTTTCGAATCCTGTACAAATAGTGAACGAAACCGCATTTTATTAATGAAAAATTGCCACATTTCTCGTCTAAAATATTAAAATATTTTTATAACACCACCTTGTACATACCTTCTGGTAGACTTAATTTTGGCAACGACAAATTCTGCCATTAGTTACTGCCTAGCCCAATTAATTTAAATATTAACAGTTTTTGTGTAAAAACAAACGATGTTTCGAATCCTGTACAAATAGTGCTAGTTAGCGCATTATTTTGATGAAAATTTGCCACATTTCTCGTCTAAAATGTTAAAATATTTTATAACATCCTCAGAATATACCTTCTGGTAGACTTAATTTAAATATTGGGCTAGGCAGTAACTAATGGCAGAATTTGTCGTCGCCAAAATTAAGTCTACCAGAAGGTATATTCTAGAGGATGTTATAAAAATATTTTAACATTTTAGACGAGAAATGAGTTTTTCATCAAAATAATGCGCTTTCGTGCACTATTTGTACAGGATTCGAAACATCGTTTGTTTTTACACAAAAACTGTTAATTTTTAAATTAATTGGGCTAGGCAGTAACTAATGGCAGAATTTGTCGTCGCCAAAATTAAGTCTACCAGAAGGTATATTCTAGAGGATGTTATAAAAATATTTTAACATTTTAGACGAGAAATGTGGCAATTTTTCATCAAAATAATGCGCTTTCGTGCACTATTTGTACAGGATTCGAAACATCGTTTGTTTTTACACAAAAACTGTTAATATTTAAATTAATTGGGCTAGGCAGTAACTAATGGCAGAATTTGTCGTCGCCAAAATTAAGTCTACCAGAAGGTATGTACAAGGGGGTGTTACAATAATATTTTAATATTTTAGACGAGAAATGTGGCAATTTTTAAATTAATTGGGCTAGGCAGTAACTAATGGCAGAATTTGTCGTCGCCAAAATTAAGTCTACCAGAAGGTATGTACAAGGGGGTGTTACAATAATATTTTAACATTTTAGACGAGAAATGTGGAAATTTTTCATCAAAATAATGCGCTTTCGTGCACTATTTGTACAGGATTCGAAACATCGTTTGTTTTTACACAAAAACTGTTAATATTTAAGTAATTACAAGGGGTGTTCTTTAAGATATTATGTTTCTAACGTGGACAGATATTTAATCAGAAATTGACTAGAAGTACTAATAAAACAGATGTATTCACCCACATGTTGTCCAATTACAATGCTATTCCCCCAAAGATTGTTACCTGAAAAAATCAAGACAATCCTCCTTGTATTAAACAAATAACAAGGGATCATTTTCAAAATTTGTCATAAATTGTCTGTTCACATTACACACATGGTATATTTCATATGCTAATTTCTAAAATACCCAGAAGATGTCTTAGTTTTGGCTCATAACAATTCAAAAGGGGTTAGGGATGTAAATGAAAAAGCATTTCAGTATTTAATTCTATTATCACGTTCCTGTCAATATTAAAACAAAATGTCTGTCCATCTTACAAACATAATGTCTTAAAGAAAGATGATCCTACAATTCCTGAAGTACCAATAATATTTTTATTATTATTTGGTATGCACAATCATTAAATGCTAAGGAATGTTCAGGAATAGATTAGGACAAAATAGTTGGCTTTATTTGACCCTCCCATGTTACTCCAATAGTTATCATATGTACCCATTCGTGTGGAAAGACCCAGTACTAAATAACTGAAATACAATTTACTGGGATAAATATGGTTTTACTAGATGTTGATGTTCCCGTTTTAACCAGTAATTTCTGACAAATTAACCATTTTTAGTTTCTGGGGGTCACAATCTTTGTGTTTTTTTGTACAGAATTACCAACATCGCAGTAAAAAAAAACTATACCGGTCATCTTAATGACGTCACAGTTTTGCTTGTAATAAAGAGAACAAGCGCACCCTGAGCCCCTGAAGCTCGGTTCGAGCTGGATTAAAAAAAATAATCATCATAAAATATTGTTTATTATTATTTTCTACTGCAATAATTTTTATCAACTCGCAACTTGTTTGACCCCCAAAAGCAGGGTGATGCTGTGCACCCCAGGGTGTGACTCCATTTTTGTGAAATCCCAGATCCGACACTGCCTGAATGCCCCCCCCCCCATTCGAAGTAGAGATCGACGCCCATGACTAATGTCATTACTCCTTTTCTCTCTTAAGTCTTATGTATCAAACTTACCGTTCTCTAAGTATCCACAACAGTTTTCTAACTCGAATCCACGTGTAGTGACATGTCTATAACTAAACGTAACTAAACGGCAAGGTACATTTAACGGGAACGCAACAACTGTTTCTATGTATTCATATGTCATGTGTATAGTAATCTTGTGTGTTTCATACACTTGGAAAACCTAAATTCTATCCGCGATTCATTGGCGTCATGGTTCATAACAATCAGTGGATGCCCTCGCGGATCATCTACGGATGCCTGTTGGTGCCATCAAGTTCATGGATTTGTTGTAACTTATTGGTACAACGTCGCGTATTATGTACCGTACATTATGCTGTGGTGTGTCTTCATTATACTCAGTGCTGTTATGTGAACTTTATGATTTGTTCAATACGTAAACTCCATTTGAAGCTAGGATTGCTCTGGGGTTGGTAGCAAAAGTGTGAAAAATGATGCTTTCGAAATATTTTTTTTAAAAATTATTCCTGTGGTTAAGATGCGCTGACAAAATCCACACGTGTGCATACATGAGTTCGTTGCCGATTATCCCCACGAATACATTGCAAACTTCAAGCGTACTATAAAATACACCTATCGTTCAAGTCAACTCATATTTTCCACCAGATCATCATAACTTATCCATCAAAGTATGGTAAGTCATATGTTGTGCATCAGTGAGATAAGTGATGAATGAGGGAAACCGTACGAGACGAAATAATTAACATCTTGTATTACACTTGTATTACACCTACTTGGCTTGTCAATCAAACAGTTATACCCGAAAACTGCTGCTATCCGCCATTTTGTTGATCAAGCTTTCCAGGGTTATGTGGTCTTATAGTATCCACTTTTGGGTTGAACAAAATATAATTTGCTGGCCAGTTTATCGTGAAACCCTACCAAAATGGAAATTGATGCTCTTGTAGTACACTGATCATTTGCTTGTATTAGCTCTTTCCGACACTGTGTATCCACATCAATCGAGGTTAGGGAAAACAATTTTGTTCTTTCATCACCGCTAGTCTGGTAACTTTAGGAAAGGAAGTTGAACGCAATGTTTTGTCTTGAGCCCGGACGTGTTGTGAACGTGTTCACCTCGCGCTGGCTGAACCTGCACACTATGCAGTGCAACTAAATTTCTCATAAATATACTGGTGCAAGACTACGTGTCCGAGTGTTTCACGAGAACTTTCACCAAAATAATCTAGATTGATGTATTGAGATAAAATGCGAGACAATAATGTCGTTGCCACTGCAGTTCATTGCATTAATCCCACCAGTAATTGAGTTTTAAATTCGTAGTCGAGCGTCAGAAAGTTATTTTTCACAGTTTCTCATGTACAGAAACGGCCATCGAAGTAAAACATATATAATTACAAACAAGTATTCATGCAAAAGTATTTATTATTCCTTTTGCAAAGATGTATCAGTTTTGATTTTGTGTTTGATTACGACAGAACAATGTCTGTTTTCGTGAAGATGAAAGCACTTCAACTTGGAATAATTTCTCATGATGATTGATTCTTTACCAATTTAACACCAATTATAGGGTTTGAGGTAACACCTCGTTAATATGATAATCTTGTAATAACCAATGTCGTACCTACTCTTTAAGAGTTGGGTCAGTGACATCTCGGCCCTTGTAAAGGTGGATTTAATTTTATGTTTATTATTGGCAAAACTACTGTCATTGTGTTCTATATCAGCTCTCATAGAACTTGAGTTTGTACAATCATGATGCTTATTAAATAGTAAGAGAAAGAGAATACAAAGTTGGTAATTCCCAAATAAGTTTAAGATTTACAATTGTGTATCCCCTGAACCTATTAAGTTGAAACCTAGCTTTAAAAAATATTGTGGGATATGGGGTTTATTATTTGAATGTTTTTAAGGGATTGTGTGTAGTTGGTTCAAACAATTGATATTTAAGCACATGTGAATAATTTGTTACAATAATCTTTCACTTTCTATTAATAAATTGTGTAACAATACATTATTGTCTGTCATAGAATGTATAACTGTTCATGTTCTCTAACAATCAAGAATTACTTGCTATGTGAAATATGGAGTTTCCAATGTAAAATTCTATTATTGGTCTATATTGTAATCGGTTTTCTGCGTCTGTCCTATGAACGTAAATACATACAATCTATTTATAATGTTATAACTGGTAAGCGTTTCCTCACAAATATGTAGTCTTATCATGAAAAACCGGGCATTTGAACTTGGTAATATTGTAAACTTGGTGACATGATGAGGAAGGGGTTAAGTGTCAAAGAAGAGCCTATTTTAATAGATGATGTGTCACAAGACATGTTTTCATCTCGAGGAGAAATGTCAAACTGTGGCTGACAATTTTGTTTTAATCAGTGACATTTATCAAAACAAAATCCCTTTTTATTATTTAATGTTATAATAATAACAAGGTAATAATGCAAATTGTTTAATGTTGTAATTATAACTATGTCTTAGGTCATTATCTCTTAGAGTCATATTACATATCATATGGCTAACAAAGATACGATGTTTAAATTTGAGATATTATATATCATAAAACTATAAAATGTTTCATCACAAACCGTGTGCACGTTTGTGAGAAAACAACGAAAATATGTTACAGTTTTTAAGTCTGTTTTACAAACAAAATGGCGGATTTGACATTTGACAAGATGAAAGCTAGCACTTTAAAGGAAATAATTCCTTTGGATGATTGAAACGTGTACAAGCTTTACACTAATAAATTGTTTAGATAAAAAATCGTTTATTTGATAATCTGGTAATGACCAATGTAATAATGATTCCCTTTAATGTAAACATCGGTTGTTACATTGTCTATACACCCATCACAACTTCTAACTTCCCCCTCATATTTTTTTAAATATCTCAACAAGTATTGCATGAATTTTAGAAATTCAAAAAGCAAATGACAGAATGACATGTTCTACACAGCTCGTACTGAAATGGTTGAAATTCAATCATGTATGCACAATTGACAGCGATTTGAATGAAAATTCAGATGAAAAAAAGCTGTGATGGGTGTATACACAGCATCGATCCAAAAGGTCAATGTTCAATGGTACGTTATCATTGATATTGAGATAATCCGGTCCGATTCAAGCTTAGAGTGTCGTGGCCGAGCGGTCTAGCTTACTGGACTCAAGTTCTGGTGTTAGCAGCAGAATGTGGGTTCGAATCCCGGCCGTGACACTTGTGTCCTTGAGCAAGACACTTAACCATAATTGCTTCTCTCCACCCAGGGGTTAAATGGGTACCTGTGAGGGCAGAGTTGGTTGATTAGCCCTATATGCGCTGTAATGGCAGCAATTGAGCTGTATACTCCCCAGGGAGCTGAGATGGTTTCAGGAATGATTTATGAGCCTTATGAGCAGGGGTAATATAATGCGCCTTGAGCACCACTTAGTTGGTGGATACGTGCGCTATATAAGTCCACACATTATTATTATTATTATTCGGTAATCACTGAATTTAGGTAAAACTTGTCTCTTTGCATGGTGAAGAGGATAAGTAAGTAAGACTATTTGCGGTGACACCATGTGAAATTCTCTATTGAGTAGTAAATAGTTCTGAAAAGAACTGGAGGTTACAACTCTTCAGTTCTTCCAGTTCTTTTCAGAACTAATTACTACTCAATAGAGAATTACACATGGTGTCACCGCAATTAGTCTTAACTTACTTAATCACTGAATTTTTACACAGAAAAGGTGGTTCCTAAGTATTCAATGCAATGCTAATGGAGACCTACATTATATTACTCCAAAATCCACTACAAATATATGCTCAAGGCACATAGTCACATCAGAGCAATTAAAAAGAGTGGGAGGTGGGTCTTGAATGATGTGAGTGTACTACAAGTTTTGGACGTGAGTGGTAATTTAATATTACATTGAGATGGTGCAGCTGACAAAAAATGTTCTCCCCGTGATCTGCTGGTAGATTATTCAGAGAGAGTGAGTTTCTTTTTGGAACGCATACATTCCCGTTTTGGTTGAGAAGCTTGGAGAGCTGGGTAAATGATGGATCGAAAGGTGAGAAGAAGAATTTTAAAAATGATCGTTTGCTCAACAGAAAGCCAGTGAAACTGTGTGAGAATAGATGTGATGTGTTCAGTGGACCTTTTCGGGTGATGATACGTGCTGCGATATGTTAAAGACGGTTGAGCCTTTTAGTTTGAATATTGAGTAATCCAAACAGGAGAAAGTTATTAACAACAAGACGTAACAAATGCGTTAATAAAACATTCGGTTACTTCTTGGATGACCATTAAGGTCCCATTGAGCAAGGCATTGATCTTATCTTACACTGGTTTTATCATAGGTTTCAACGCATTTTCTAACACTAAATCTGATTGGTTAAAAATGTTTCACCTCCAATCGACAGCTGTTAACAATGACCAATCGGCATGATTTTACATCAATTCAGGGATAATCTTCTGTCTTTATTTTACCGTTCAATCGAAAATAATCAGTCCAGGGAATGCAGACTTGTGTTTATTCAGGGATCGTATAGTATTCAAAATGTTCCTTAAAAATGAAATTACACAGTAAAGCCGGCCTAAGTGACAACGTTTTATTGAAAATCGACAGGTCTGTATATAATGTTAAATTAATGTTCAATTCAATTCGATTCAAAGTAACATTTATTTCCACATGATGTCATCATCAAGAAAAGTACAGTGGGAAAATACTGAAGTGGAGGCACGTTCCAAAAAAGCAGGGCTTGTCAAGGAACAGCCTGTATACAGAAACAGAGTAACAGCTTCACACAAAAAAACATACGCATCATTAATACCACACACAACAAACAACAATGACAGTGTGCATACGTGTACTAAGACTGACAAAAGTAATTAGACAATAAGTAGCTTAATGAGAAAATAATAAAATGACTGTAGAAAATAAAGTTAAAAAGGGTTTACTGAGGAGACTGGTGAATTAAAAATGACTTGAGTTTGTGTTAAAAAGAGCGAGTGATTGACATTCAGAAAGTTATAGAGGAAGGCTATTCCAGTTTACAGGGCCAGAGAACGTTACAAAATGTTGAGAGAGAGTGGTTTTGACAAGTGGAATGTGAACTTTAGAAGAAGACCGGGTAGAGTGACTGTGAACAGACCTATTTAACTAAAACAGATTATGCAAAGTTGGAGGAAGTAAATTATTGGAGAATTTGAACATGAAAATATCTTTTGGAAAGCTGTTGATATTAGTAAGAGTAAGAAGATTAAGTTTACGAAACAACGGTCTAGTGTGTTCTCTAAACTGAGCCTTGGAGATAATACGGACAGCTTTTTTGTAACTTCACTAGTTTGTCAACTCTAGAATGAAAGTTATTTGCCCATACAATGTTACAATAAGACAAATGCGGAAGAATCAGTGAACAATACAAAGTACGTAAAATATTACATGGGAGAATAAATTTAAGCCTACTTATGATACCAATACTTTTAGACACTTTGTTTTCAATCTCTTTGATATGAAATTTCCAAGTAAGACTATTATCAATATAAACACAAAGAAATTTGGTATGTGACACCTGCTTAATAGGAACAGTATTAATCTTAACTTGACAGTTAGAGGGGGAAGAAATATTGAACCTTTTACGAAAAATCATAAAATTACATTTGTTCAAGTTAAGAGACAGTCCGTTGGCTTGGAGCCAGGTAGCAACATTACCCAATTCGATGTTGATGGTATTAATAATAGAAACCAGAGTAGCATTGTCACCAGAATAAAAAACATTGGT
Organism: Zoroaster sp. YZ-2022; assembly: GCA_029582265.1. NCBI lineage: Eukaryota > Metazoa > Echinodermata > Asteroidea > Forcipulatida > Zoroasteridae > Zoroaster > Zoroaster sp. YZ-2022. The sequence continues at coordinate 10,897,490 of CM055829.1, read as the reverse complement.
CACTTGTCATCAGCAAATAAGATAAAAGATAAAGAAGTAGATGAATAACAAATATCATTAATATACAAAGAAAACAACAACGGGCCGAGAAGGGATCCTTGGGGTACTCCACAAGTAACAGTGTTGGTAGCAGAGCTAGAACAACCAATTCGAGTATACTGACTTCTGTTGGAGAGATAACTTGTAAACCAGTTTAACAGGGTACCTTATACCATAATAACTTAATTTATGTAAAAGAATGCTATGATTAATCGTGTCAAAGGCTTTAGAGAGGTCTAGAAATATTCCTACAGAAATAGAATTATTCTCAAAACCTTTAGTGATTTTGTTGATCATATCAATGAGGGCCATGTCAGTAGAGTGGTTACTTCTAAACCCATATTAACCATTGAATATAAATGTTGAATTTATTTTAAAAGGCACTGGTTCTTTTCGAGTATTTTAGAAAACTGACAAAACGGAGATGGGTCTATAATTAACCAGTTCACAATGATCACCACTCTTATAGATGGGAGTCACCCTAGCTATTTTGAGCTTGTCAGGAAAGATACCTCTGGAAAGAGTTAAGTTAAAGACATGACACAATGGAAGGCTGACATGCCCAATAACAGATTTTAGCACATCTGGACTGATGTCATCGTATCCTGAGCTCTTACCATTCTTCAAAGAATTAACAATGTCACAGATTTCCTTTTAGTAAGTCGGATACAGGTACATTGAATCAGTATAACTGCCCTTAAGATAATGATCAAAGGCTACGTTGGGCTGAGGTATTAGGCTGCTCAGAGAAGGGCCAATGCTAGTGAAGTAGTTGTTAAACGCAGTAGCGATTTTGTCAGGGTTGGTAATCAGCCTTCCATTGTGGTTAATCTTCTTAAACATCGTATTGGTAGAAGCGTTTTTGTTAAGAATTGTTTTGATAATACTCCAGGTCTTCTTAACATTGTTCTTGGCATCATTAAATTTGTCAGTGTAGTAATCAATTTTACATTTCTTGATTAAAATATTAAGTTGATTGCGATAAAGGATAAACTTACTTTTATTAGACGCTGAAGGGTGATTAAGCATTTTTTTAATATACAATCTATGCTTATATTTGACAGATTTAATCAAACCAGCAGTCATCCAACACTTTTTTTACGAACAACATTAGCTTTAACTTTCTTGGCAGGAAAACACTTATCATAAAGTTTGGAAAACATTAAGTGGAACATATCAAAGGCCCCATTAGGGTCCTCGTTGGATAGCACATAGTTCCAGTTAACCTTGCTAAGTTCATTCGAAAATGAGGCAATATTACAAGCATTGATTTCCATTCTCACATACTGTTCGGATCTCAGTGGAGTTTTATGAGCACTGAATGTGGATATTTGAAAAACTGGCAAATGATCAGTGATGTCAGCAAACAAGATTCCACTTGAGATATTGCAATCAGTGTTATTCGAAATAATGTTATCAATAAGAGTAGCACTGGTTTCTGTGATGCGGGTGGGTTTGTTTAATAATGGAAGTTGGTAATTGCTGAACAAACTACAAAGTCCTGAGTGAACTACAAAGTCCAGAGTGGCTTGATGCGATTCATATTGAAGGAGATCTATGTTGAAATCACCCATGAAAAACGTGAGCTTGTTTTCCTGATTGATTAAATGTAGAAGGTCATCAAAAGATTCAATAAAACCAACGGGGTGGACCGTAGGTGGCCTGTATAACACTCCTACAATGATATTGTTACGCCCTGGGGAAGATATATTTCGATGAAAAGTGACTCACAGATATCGCTGTTTAGGGATAAATCATCCCTCTTTTTAAAATTAAGGGAATTATGTACATACAAAGCAACTCCTCCACCTCTTTTGATTGCTCTATCTTTACCAAGAAAACTGTAACCTTTAAGTTCGTATGGTGGACTATCCTTATGCAGCCAAGTTTCAGTAAAACCAAGGATAGAAAATTCAAAGTTCAAAAGAGCAAGATAGTCACCAATGGCATCAACATTTTTGTAGAAGCTTCTTGCATTCAAATGAAAGGTAGAGAAGTTGCTTTGGTTAATATCTTTGTTATACATTTCGTTAAACTGATCACAAAACAAGTAGTCAGAAGAGTAATTCTGTGTGTTGGAGTAAAAGTTTGCATCAGGATCAATGTCCGAATTACCACCAAATTGGATGTTATAAATGAGGGGATTGAAATGCATATTTGAGAGTCTCTGAGTATCAATTCTGTGATCAGTTTTCAATTCAAGAAGGGCCAAGAAGAAATCTTGATCGTCACCTAAATGATTGAACGACAGTGCGTGTTGAAAACACGGATTGTGTTGGTTACATAATTAACAAATACCAGCCATACAGGAGGGAATCAATTGAAAGTGCTAAACAACCCTCATCGCATGACAAGCTTTCTACCGCTGTAAGATTTACATATTTAAAGTCAGTGGTAGTATACGTATCCATGACGATTGTAAACACAAAAACACTACAATGAGACATAAGGTACAATGAAAACACAGATATACAAGTTAAATTTGACATGAAAAAGAGGCAATGTGATTGGAATGAATGCAATTCAAGAGAATCACAAGAGATTGTTATTAATTTACATATAGGCCTAAATGTCCAAACTGTCCATGAAGACGATTAGTTCATGTAGACGACGGTTTAGCAGACGTGGTGTGCCTTTTTCCATCGATGAAGAGATCGGAATACGACCTTGTGCCCTGAGTCATATGCCTTCTTCATGATGTCTCTCATAGATCTCTTTTTCGCAAGATCGGCGGCTGGCAAATCTTGCAATGCAAACACACCAGTATTGCTTAGAGAATATTTGGCATGCTTCAAAATCGCAAGACGTTCAGGTCGGTATAGAAATTTGACCAGAATATGGCGAGGTTTCAGCGACATCTCAGAGGCTAGTTTGGGAGCGCGACCAGACCGATGTGCGTTCTCTATCTTAACGTCCGCCATGTTGAATTTGGTGGATAAGATCTCTCTCACCTTCTCAAGGGGGTATGACGGGTTCTCGTTAACAGCTTCCGGTATACCGCCAAATCTTAAATTGAAGCCTCGGGAATAGCGTTCAAGGTGTAGATTAGCCTCTTCAAGCTGGACGATTTTAGTTTGGGCTTCATTCATTTGGGACGCCATCTTGGATAAATCATCGGACAATGAAGCGTTTTTCTTTTGAATATCTTCGATGGATCGTGATGTAAAGTCTAGGGATTTCTCCATCTCTTCATGATTGGATTCCATTTTCTCCATTCTGGTAAGAAGATCTTGTTGATTGTTGATAACTTTGTCAAGCTTACCATGGAGATCGGCTGCCATGCCCATGATATCCTGCCGCAAACAAGCGATCTCGCTGTCCGAAGAGCTTGGGGAACGGGCGGTAGGCAGATGGTCACCTGACGTGGTTGGCGCGGAAACACTGGGACTCGATAGTTCAGCTGACACAGATCCCTTTTTCTCCTTTCTTGGAGGCATGATGTTATTGAAAACTTCACAAGAAGAGTGTATTGGCAAAATGATTGTGGAAAGCGTTAATAAATGGATGAATAAAATGAAGAGATGGAGAAAAATCGAGGTTTTGCTGTGATTCTCGAGGAGCTCGCACTACATGCGTCTGTTCATGACACCACTACTGTTTACAGATGTTACACCATAAAGAATGATAAATTGTCTCCAATATAAAGCAAAAAGAAAAATTATAGTATAACTGAAAATGGCATGATTTTGCTGTCGTCTTCGCAATATTCTGCCGTGCGTGACGTTTGTGGTTTAAGTTCCGTCAAGTAATTCTTATTCATGAAGGTATGCGGACTTTGTGACATTGGCGATGTAGTTTACAAAGTGTCATATTAGTGTCGTTCATAAATTTAGAAGACGGGATATAAAAGATGAGCCGGTATGCTAATGTGCTCAATGATGATTTTGTTGAGATGTTGTTCAGATCTTAAAATTAATGATAGCAAAAACTGAGTTTAATGTATTTCCATTAAACATATATCTATACCACCAAATGTTGACATCTGTACAGATGATTTTTTTTAAATATAACTTTCAAGTTTAAGTGTTGGCCGTGTACCAGTCTGACTGTAAATTAACAAGCAGCTGAATTTCACAAGTTTATCGATTGGACCCCAGATCACAGTACTCATACTCGATGAAAGATCTTGACGGAGTGTATTTCAGCAATCACAAGGTCACCTGCAGGAGTAAATGTCATGCCTAAAGGATTATACAATCCATGAGGTACACGGCCGATGTGTACTCCCTGTGCATCATAATGATGTATCTCACTATTTCCTTGTGTACTGTAAAGAAGAGAAACATAGATATCCCCAGCATCGTCGCAGCACATACCGGTGGGTTTCACCGGTTTCCCGTCGATGGAAGTGCTGATATTGAACACTTCATTACCCATTAAATCCACACAAATAAATTTACTGTTCTCGAAATGATTAAAGATCATATGCTTATTGCTGCTTATAGCCATATACGTGAAATCACGAATCATGTCATGTGATATAGATGTAATCAAAGATCCATCCTGATGATGGAGACATAACACATTTATTCCACTGTCAGCAAATGCTACCCGATTATTATTGTCTACAGCAATACCTTTCAGCACACTCTTTGAATGTCCCTCTGCGTCATCTTGTGAGGGTCTGAACTGACGAATAAATTATTCCAGATTATTGTCATACACCTTCACATTCTGTCCATCAGTAACCAGAAGCATGTCATCACTGGTCACTGCATCACCCCACGGTGCTTTCAGTTTCCCTTCCTCTGTCTCACTATGAACGCCTGTAGTTTTATAACATCCAGTTGAGGTGAATGTTGATAATCGCTTGCTTGTTGTATCTACTACGATAATGTCTCCATTGCTGAAACAAGCAACATCCTGGGCAAACTTGAACTCTCCGTCACCCTCTCCTTCCTTGCCGAACTCTGTCTTCAACTGCCATTTCTCTTCATCTAGTATTTCACCGAGATCTGCATCATGAACGACATCATGACATTTGAACCCGACGAATGACTGGCTATGCTGCGCCGATTCAAACTGAAGATCCTTGTGGAATTCTAAGTTATGCATAACCTTTGGCTTGAGGTCCAATAGCTCGAAATCGTCAGCTTGTTGCATTAAATCATTGACTGAAGCTATGATTTGCTCTGCTCAGGTTCATCTTGTCACGGTTGTTGTTCAGTACTTTCTCATACATGTATATAGCACCTCTTTCTTGACCAATCTGTGTGACTTTTTCTTGAAGGAGTCGAGATTTATTTCTGATTTTAGCAATCTCCTAAAATTTCCTCCTTAGCCGAAATATCACGACAAGCTCGGGTCACCATCAAAGGCAATCTGTTTCTTGAATTCTCTACCGAGTCAGTGATGGCTTTAAACTGCTCTCTTCTGTCTTCAAACTTCAGACAAATCTCTTTGACTTCTTTACGGTATGATCGAACGGAATCAGCGATTACGCTGAATTTGTGTTCTACTGTCCGGTGATCAGTTGCTGCACATATTCCACATATCAGTACCCGACACGTATCACAGTATAAAAAAAAACATTCTGGGTGGGGTGTTTCATACATTTAGGAGTTTCACTAATTCGCACATCTTTTTGAGATTCGTTCGATATGTCTTTTGAAGTCACGATGCGATGATTTTTGGTAAATCGCCCGTGAGCTGCTTTGCATTTCTGACAGAATATTGTGTTACAGTCTATACACCGTGAGGTGGCTTCCAGACCTTCGTCACACCCTTCGCATGTTAATGTAGGAAGAAAATTATCCCCCTGTGACTGTTCCTGTCTGTTGACCTCATCGACAAGGGAACTCAAGAAAAAACAGTTTGCTAGAATTGACAAACCTTTATCTGGAACTGCTGTCTCCTGCCTACAAACTGGGCAAACAATATTATCTGTCTTCGGATCCTGTTTTTCAACAAGTTCTTCAAGGCAATTCAAGCAGAAGCAGTGAAGACAATCCAAAATTTTCGGATCGGTAAAACGAGTGAAGCAGATTGGGCATTCAATGTGTATATGACTAATCTTGCATGTCTGCTCAGATAGGGGTGCTGCTTCAGCCATGTCGCTTAATCACTACTGACCTGTTTAAATAAAATGCAAAGTAGTACATTAACAAAGTAATAATCTGACGAACCAGGCAGCTGAATTTAACCTATTTTGTCTTGAAATTTGGGAATTGAGCAACTAAACATGAACAAGACTGAACACAAGGGTTTGGAATTTTCCGACAAGGTTAGTCACTATTGGATTCTCATACTGCGTCGTAAGGGGGTATTTCCATTCAGTTCAGAGACAAAATAAATGAATAAAAATTGTGTAATATTTTACACATTCAACATGTTGTATTAACATTATGAATAGTGGAAGTTCAGTTTTATCCCGAGTCGTAATGCTAGGAAACACATTTTGTGAATTGTCTGTAAATGCATCATTAAAAAACTGTATACAAACCAACCCATGAAAGAACAAGATCATAGTGAAAATGCATTCAGATTATTAATTAATATTTATTCTAATGAGGAATTTTATGTCTCAGTCAGACTAACATTAATTTGCTAAATCTAATTTTGTATTACACATAAATAATATCACCTCATATAGAAAAATGTCAAGGAATGCCTGATACCATCGTCAACTTTACACCAAGTAAGTTACACGAGGCCTATATCTGTATTTATTTATGTTTTTGTGAATACTGATAGTGTGTGGGGGCTAACAAAACGGTTGAAATAGCATCCTAGGTTCACCCCCTTGGCGTATTTAAAAGAAATGTGGGATCGGTTGCAGGATTCTGGATCATACCCCCACCTCATGCCTCAGGCCATGAGGTAGACAACACTAAAAACTAAATCATTATACCAACTTTCCCAAGTTGTATGCCCTTACTATAAGGCTCAAATTCACTGTAAGAAATATCATTATCGTACGTATAGTTACATGTATGTTACATTGAATGAAACTGGTTTCAAGTAGGCCTTGTATTTCAACATTGTATTGCCTGCATGCTATGCTCATATCATTACTCCCTTTTTCTCCTGTAGTCTATCATACTTACCATTCGGAATTCTCTAAATATCCACAACAGTAGTGATATAGGCATATAATTGACAACCGTTAGAAACGGTAACAAGACGGCAAGTGTTTCTATGTATTGATATGTTCTGTGTATAGTAATCTTGTGTGTTTCACAATCTATTTCCATGGTTCAATGAGGTCATGGTTCATGATAATCAGTGGCTGCCATCGCGGATCATCTACGGATGCCTGTTGATGCCATCAAGTTCATGGATTTGTTATAGCCTATTGTTACAACATCGCGTATTGTGTACATTTAGGCCTATGCTGTGGTGTGTCTCATTATGCTGTGATGTGAACTTCATGATTTGTTCAATGCACAAACTGTCAGTTAATTAACTTATATGAGGGAGACGGTACGAAACAAAATAGTTTACCTTGTTTGTATTACACCTATCTGGCTTGGCAATCAAACAGCTCGAATAACCAATCATGTTACACTGTACCCAACAACTGCTGCTTTCCACCGTTTTGTTGATCAAACATTCCAGGGTTATGTGGTCTTGTAGTATCCACTTTTGGGCTGAACACAATCATAATTTGCCGGCCAGTTTTATTGTGAAACCCTTCCACAATGGTAAAATGCTGCTCTTGTAGTAAAGTGTCTGTACAATACTGTGTATCCGCATCAGTCGAGAGCTTGGGGAAAGCAATTTTGTTTGTTCATCACCATCAGTTTGGAAACGTTAAAGTCCATACAACCTGCCTTGATTGTTTTACTCAAAATTGTTCAATATGTATTTAGTTATTTATATGCTATTCAGCCAAAATTCCAGCGGTTGAAACCCGCGACGTCTGTTGAACATTTGCAACCCGTGGCGGCAGCAAAAACTTTTACTGTTTTGATGACGTATTTTTACGGGACCTCGAAAGGAGCCGTCTTAATAACGGTCTGGCTGCCGCCGCATTGTCCGTGGCCGTACATGTACATGTGTGTATGGGATTCCCCTTGACGTGCAACTCATGTATTGTGTGTGCGTCCGTGCACGGCGCGCGGCGGGGTCGGGTCATTGTCAAACTATTAGTTTGGTTGACAGCGCCGGCAAGATCACTAAAGGATTATTTTTTATCGGCACAAAACAAGAACAAGTTAGACACATTTTGCAGTGAGATTAACTTTCCTGATAACAAAATTCAACGAATCAAACACTGGACATTCAAAACTTTGGTTGCTCTTTGAATATTTGTTCGTAAAAAAACAAAAAAATAGGGTACCATTATGTGTGCTTATGCCGGACTCGAGATCTTCCTTCGGCTTCGCCATTTTCGCCTGGATTTTGTTTGGATTTCGTCCGGATTTTGTCCGGATTTTGTCCATTCCGGGTTTAATTGATACGATTCTATGTCACTTATATCACAAACTTTGGCATCAGTATAATCTCCATCAAATGACGATGATGAACAACACAATTGGTCAGTACTACTTTTGGAAACTTCTTCAAAATCACTTTCGGAAGGATAGTCGGTAAACTTATTTTTGCAGCTGTACGCGATGTAATATGCTTTGTGTACAAAACTTACCGCAGTAAACAGTTTAGCGTTCGCCCTCCCGTAAATAGGCCTATACGTCATCAAAATAGGCTCAGTGAAAGTGTCCCGACGGCTTTTGTTTCGGGCCTGTCGGTTCACGGTCGTGGCGATGTACATTTCCATAGGTTTTTCGAAGGGTTCAATAAAAATAATGAAAGTTTCATTTTTGGTGTTTCCTACTTAGAATTACTTACTTTTTAAAATAGGGTTGAAAATATTAACCATTTTGTATGGTCTTTAAGAAATGAAGTTGAACTTGAATACACGCAAAGCTTGAGCCCAAACGCGTTGTGCTGGCTCTAGATTTCTCATAAATATATTGGTGCAAGACTAGTTCGAGTTTTTCAGTTTAGGCGGGGACTATTGCAAAATAAGCTAGTCTGATGTATTAAGAAAAAATGTATTATTAATTTTGTTGTCACTTGTCACCGCAGTGTAATTGCATTAATCCCGCCAACCGCTGGAGTCGAGTGACAGCATTTGTTTTATTTTTGTCGCACAATGGGGTCAAGCGATGCAGCAAAATTCAAAGTTTCTCATGTATATTTCCTTTTGCTTCCATGTATTTCTTGCATGTCAGTTTTGAATTTGTGTTTGTGCGATATGAACGTTTTGGAAAACAAGCTTCTGTATTACGAAACAACACTGACGTATATGAATGTCGAAGGAGCGTAGAGCTTACATTTATTTTATTCGCTCAAAATCAGTGGAAACATTTACAAATGTTGTTTTAATTGGGAATGTTATTTAAACATTTGGAGCATATTTAATTTAATAAAGCGTGGAAATATAGGACCAAATAAACCTGTTTTAAGGACCCCTGAAAAATACTATTACTTATGTTGATACGAGCTCATACCGTATATTACATATACTATCAACTTGCTACATATTATGAAACTGGCTCTATACTTATATTAAATGGAAAATTGTTCTGTCTGAAATTAAAAGAAAATACGAAGACAAACAAATAAAATTTTCAACAAGGCCACAATATTTTGCTCCAGGTATTTTATGAACAAAACTGGGAATGCTTTTTCGCACCTAGACTCCGCATTGGTTGTTTAATGCATATCTTGAGGTAAAGAAAGTCAACATACAGAAGCAGTTTGGCAAAATTACCAGCGTTGTACCTTCCCTCAAAAAATAATTAAATGATTTATACCATCTGAATTCACGCCTTGATAATATCAAATGTTCATGGTAGTTTGTCTGCCTATCATAAAGTGTACTTGCCATTTTAGTATTTTTCTGTTTCTAATAGGCCTACACTTAAAATGTTCCATGTTAATACTAGTATAATGTATATCTTGATTCAAAATAACTAAGGATACCCATCGAAGCAGCTTATTGTATTTTGTTGCATTACCAAAATTACCAATTACCAAATTCCCTTTAATATTTTCTTTAATGTATCTGAATGTTTAGTATGATTTAACATTATGATTAAATATAAGATATATAATTGGTAATAAGCAAATATTTACAAAAATGTAACATTTTGGATTACACCTTTCGATGGTATCAATCTTCCCTATAGATAATTTCGTCTGAGGTGCTGCAATTTATAATACGACATTGCAGCCAATTGTTTATCGGAATGAGAACTCCATCGTAAATTAAACATTGGAATGACTACGCGTTTAGTTTAGATTCAAACCAAACGCGTGATATTCAGAGCCATTATTGTTATGATATAAATTAATCTTAATAGAACCATTTTTTGTAGTAACTTGGGCAATAGCGGCCCCAATTAGTATATCAATATTTAAAAAAAATTAAATAAAAAAATAGACGTAAGTTTTTGTCTTTACAAAAACTAAGTGTTTGGGTTAACTTCCGGTTCAATGAAATGAGCAATTGATGACGTCATATGTTGATGATATCATATTTTTTATCGTGACAATATCAATTTCATTTTTAAAAGACCTATAAATTTTGTGTTAGAATGTCTTAAATGTTAAGTTCCTGATTGGAACGGAAGTAAAGGTCAAGTCAGGTAATTTGAAGGCCATAATGACACAATTATTCTTCTTCATGATCATGACAAAATAACATTAATAGATTTGGTTCAATTTCTGAGATGGGGCGCTGTGATCTGTGATGATGTCATGAAACATGTTTTGGAAGAGTCACTAGTCACTTTATGAATGAAGAAAAACTTTTACAAACAGCACAATAATGCTTAAAATGTTTAGGCCTTAATATTTTTATTTATTTATTTATTTTTGCTGTTTTTAAATATATATCAAAGAATAAAAATAATGAAACATCATTTGGTTATTGCATAAATTAAAATGAAAAAAAACCTGCACTAACCATTTAGAAATTTAAGAACCGGCTAACCAAAACCAATATTTAAAACTAAACACCCAACAATTTTCGAAAAAGTTACTAACCATTAATTTGTTGTTCTAGACGCTTTTTCTGCCACATTGGTTATTAAACAATCATTGTGGGAAACTATACACATTATTCCATTTGCAAAATTAAATTTATTTAAGTTGATAAAATAATAAAAAGAAAAGAATATCTGGATCTCTTGTCTCAAAATCAAAATTAATTGTTTTGTATTTAAATTAACTCCAGTGCCTGAAAACCTTTTGTCAAGGGCGCATTGGAAAACTCTTACCATGGAATTGATTGCCCATAAACGAAAGCAAAAATAACAAATACATTCTTTTAAAAAATCTCTGCGCATTGATGACTGTTAATTTGACTGCATCAATCGCGAAAAGATGCGAAACATCATATTTCACGATGAGATAATTGAAGTCATGAATGCCAAAAAACGATCTATTAGAATTCACTCTTAGATTTAGAACATGCGTTAACAATTCCAAAACTATGTACAAAAATGACTGCTCGAAATAAAGGACAACGAAAGTGAAATTACCGTGAGGTGAATGAAATTAAGGCAGAGTACGTGACGTAGATGGCTCTTGTATGTCGGAGATACTGCAGTATACAATGAACTATATATGCCTCGTGTCTGTGTGTGAGAGAACTTCAAGGCCGTTCACACGCGAAATGGGCTGTGCATAAAGAATGGTACTTCTGAATAGTTGTTCACTTAAACTTCCGTTTTCGACCAGAAGGAGAGGTCAAATTGGGTCATGTCTGTGTACGAAATGTAACCTAATTCAAGAGCTTTAAGATGATGCAAAGATTGTGAAAATATCTTCTGTGGTTCATGAAATATGATTTTTTGAAATATTCAACTTCCGGTTTCAACCAAAAGGAGAGGTCAGATTGGGGTCACGTCTGTATACGAAAAATCACATAATTCAAGATCTTTCAGATGATGCAAAGATTGTGAAAATATCTTTTGTGGTTCATGAGATATGATTTTTTGAAATATTAAAATAGGATTTTACGGTGTATTTCGATATATGATGACGTCACCATGACGTCACAACTTTAGTTGAAACTGTATGCCACAACTTTATTGACAACTACATGTTATGGTCTAAGTATGTGTCAAGTTTGAAGGATCTATGAACTTGGCAACTATGTTTTTTTGCTGGATAGGTTTCGCGAGGAAGGAGAAGAAAAAAAAAACGAACAATTTCAAGAGGTGTTCGCGCTATCGCACGCGAACTGAACACCTAAAAGAAGAAGAAACTAGAGCTCAAGTGTTTGTTGGTACAAACACAAGGTGTTCGCAGGAACTTCCAGTTCAGTCAAATTAGCATCGATGATGTCACAATCATATTTTTCAAATGTGGATCATCTTTTATTATAAAAATATCAATTTCATATTCAAAACACCTATCAAATTTGCGTTAGAATGTGTTGAATTTGAACTTCCTGTTTGGACCGGAAGTAAAGTTCAGGTTATTTGAAGGTCATACATCTGACACAATAAAGCTTCCTTATTTTCATGAAAAAATAACATTCGTATCTGCTTTGGTTCAGGAGATGGTTTTTCATAATTATATAATTAGAACTACATCAGCGTGCAAAGCTGAACATCTTAAATTCCGGTTCAGTTACCTTACTAAATTTATAACGAAAATAATACACTGGATGTCTTTTATCATCGAACTAAATTTTGTGAAATGGAATTGAGATGGGAATATTTTGGGGTCATGTCTCTGTATGACATGTCACATAATTCTATAAGATGATGCAAAAATTGTGAATATGTTTCCTGGTTAATGAGATATGACTTTTTGAAATATTAAACCTGTATTTGATGTAAATCGATATCTGATGATGTCATCATGACGTCACAACTTCATTATGACATCATAAAACAGATGGTTAGGAAGACATTGCGGGTCTAAAGCTACGCCAGACAAATCATTAATATGTGGACTTTAATATGTGCTGTTCATGCTGTTCATTTGCCTTTGAATGAAACACGTTGCCAATGAAACATTTAAATTTTACTAGGTATTTTAAGGTGTTTGGCAAATGGGGGAATTATGCAAGCTTGTTCGTTTTCGAAAAAAAACTGTTTTATAGACGATGAAAGAACGTGTATTCTTGTCATCTGTGCATTATTTATAATTATTAGCATTCACGAGCAGTAGGTACTTGGCTGCTCATAAGCCCTGGGAATGAGGATAATTCGTGGGAGAATCGTATATATTCTGCTCGTAAATTTCTGTACGTGGTTCATGGTTACAGTTTATATTTCAGATTTTCCTTTTCTTGAAGAATTCCCACAGTTTTGAGAAGTAAAACACGTTGCCAATAAAACATGTTAATATTACTAGGTATTTTAAGGTGTTTTGCAATCATGGGAATTATGCGGGCTTGTTTGTTTACGAAAAACTTCTTTTTACACGAGAAAAAGAACATGTATTCAAATTCGTAACATGTATTCAAATTCGTAACATGTATTCAAATTCGTAACATGTCATGTACATGCACTGTATATAGACAACAAATCGCATTGACTGTCTTCCATTGACTGTCTCGCATTGACTGTCATTCATGTCTTGTCCCATTCATAACTGCATTAAACACATTGACCAATCAAAATACAGGGATAGCTGATTGCACCACTGCCTTGCGCAGTGACTAAGCTAGAGAGACTGACAGGCAGCCCAACTCATCACACCCATCGACACATGGCACCCCAGACTCATCAGAGAGGCCATCGAGATTGTTAAACACGATACTGTTCCACAGGACATCGGCTTCTACATCAGTGATATTTGGCGACCACTACTACAGACCGAAGGATCTTAGTTAACCACCCTCATTTCCCCCGTGCTTGTCAACAACTGATTCGGTTCAGTGAGCACACACTCCTTACCTCAACTCCTAGGATCCTAGTCTCAACAGTTCGCGCCTGCCACGCCTCAACGAATTAATCCTCCAGCATCCTGTCATCGCGTAATCCTCCAGCAGCCTACTTAAGCAGCAGCTTTTCCCAGAGTCCGGCATTCTCCTGAAGACGATCAGAGCACACTTATTGAAATATCGAGTTGTACCTCCAGTTCTTTTCAGAACTAATTACTACTCAATTGAGAATTTCACATGGTGTCACCGCAATTAGTCTTACTTAAGCTAGAATTGTTGACAATAGAACCGTCTAGACTGATTATGCAATCACCAGCTAATGCTCTCACACAGTTGATGTCAAAGGAATACAATTTAAAAACGTATACTTGGTGAACCGTCACAGTATAGTGCGGTTAACGAAATGGGCGCACACACATGTACACACGCATACTCATTTTTGTATCCTTGTGGAGATCCTCTATTGTTCTTTCCTTTGTTCCTGTACTTTAACTTTTCCTCATAGGGTTTGTACACAAAATTCCTTGTGGAGACCCGAGGGTCTTTAGAATTACCCTATGGAGACATATTGTTCTTGCCTTTCCCTTTTGTTATAGGTCTCCACAAGGTAGCGAATTCCCGTACACATACGTACACATCCACGTGTGGCACACATGTATAAATCACGTCCGTTCAGTCTGAGGCATTGAAGGTGGAATGTATTTAATTACTAATAATTAATTACTAATAATTAAATAAAAATCAATTAGTGATGATTTTCTTACGTCGTTGGTGTTACAGCTAATAAGGAATTCCAAGGATTATGAGTGCAAACTATGAAGTCATTCTGAGCTTGGCATCTATGTTTTTTTGCTGGATAGGTTTCACGAGGAAGAAGGAGAAGGGGAAAAATTTGTTTCAAGAGGTGTTCGCGCTGTCGCACGCAAACACATAAACAAAAATTAAGGGAGAGACTTTATCAGATGCTCCTGTATGTTGAGACCATAAGGGTGAATGGTGTAGATCCGCCTCATCCACATCTTTTCTCTGCAATGTTGGTGCTGGCGGTGATAATGATGATGATGATGATGATTAATAAGTTTCTATTGAAAATAATATCCATACAGCCAAGTGTTGACATCTTTACGCTATCGCTGGAAAATGTATGTTTAATGTAACTTTCAATGCGAGTTTTTGCCGTCTAATTTTATCAACGTATTCGGGAATTAACGAGCAGCTGAATTTATCAAATTTATCGATTGGACTCCAGGTCATAATACTCATACCCGCTGAAAAATCTTGATGGAAAACATATCAGCAACTACAAGGTCACCGGCAGCAGTGAATGTCATGCCGAAGGGATTACGTAATCCATGAGCAATACGGCCAATGTGTACTCCTTCTGGATCATAATGATGTATCTCATGACTTCGTTTCACATCATGAAAAGAAAGATATATGTCCCCAGCATTGTCGCAGCACACACCGACGGGACTCACTGGTTTCCCGTCAATAGAAGTGCTGATATTGAACACATCGTTACCCATACAATCCACACACAAAACCCTCCTGCCTTCGTAGTTTGTAATGATCAAACGCTCATTGTTACTCATAGCCAGAGCACATGACTTATCAATCATTTCATTGGATATAGTTGAAATCATCGATCCATCCAGGTTATGTAGAGTTATAAGCTTTCTTCCACTGTCAGCAACTGCTATCCGATTATTCTTGTCTACAGCAATACTACTAGCAAAGATCACTCTTTGAGATATCCTCTGCGTCATCCAGTAAGGGTCTGAACTGACGGATAAATTGCAGGTTTTTGTCATACACTTTCACATTCTGTCCATCAATAAGCAGAAGCATGTCATCACAAGTTACTGCAAGATTCCACAGGTTTGTCAATATTCCATCCTCTGCCTCACTTTGAACGCCTGTAGTTTTATAACATCCAGATGAGGTGAATAATGACAGTCGCATGTTTTCTACATCTATTACAACAATGTCGCCATTGTTGAAACAATCCACTTCCACGGCATTCTGGAATTCTCCGTCACCCTCTCCTTTCTTGCCAAACTCTGTCTTCAGCTGCCATTTTTCTTCATCTAGTATTTCACCGAGATCTGCATCGTGAACGACATCATAACATTTGAACCCGACGAATGACTGGCTATGCTGTGCCGATTCAAACTGAAGATCCTTGTGGAATTCTAAGTTATGCATAACCTTTGGCCTGAGGTCCAATAGCTCGAAATCGTCAGCTTGTTGCATCAAGTCATTGACCGAAGCTATGATTTGCTCTGCTCGGTTCATCTTGTCACGGTTGTTGTTCAGTACTTTCTCATATATAGCACCTCTTTCTTGACCGATCTGTTTGACTTTATCTTGAAGGAGTCGAGATTTATTTTTGATTTTAGCAATCTCCTCTTCCTCCTTAGCCAAAATATCACGACAAGTTTGGGCCACCATCAATCGCAATCTCTTTCTTGAATGCTCTACCGAGTTAGTGACGGTTTTAAACTGCTCTGTACTCCCTTCAAACTTCTGCTTAATCTCTTCCACATCTTTACGGTAGGAATCCACGGAATCGGCGATTTCACTGAATTCATGTTCTGCTGTCCGGTGATCAAACGCGACACATTTACCGCAGGCCAGCACTTGACACGTGTCGCAATAAAAACACAACACCTGGTCAGTGTGCTTGCTACATTTTGGAGATTCAGTTTGTCTGTTATCTTTTGGAGAGCTATTTTTTGACGGGGCTAATTCGCATGCTGTGACAATTCGATGAGTTTTGGTAAATTGTAATCGCCCATGTGCTTCTAGGCATGCTTGACAGAATTTTGCGTTGCATTCTAGACACTGTGAGATGGCTTCCAATCCTTCGACACATCCTTCACAAGTCGTTGTGGGTAATGCTGTATCTCCTTGGCACTGCTCCTGTCTATTGACCTCATCGACAAGAGAACTCAAGAAAAAGCAGTTTGCTAGACTTGACAAACCTTTATGTGGAACTGCCGTCTCCTGCCTGCAAACTGGGCAAACAATATTATCTGTCTTCGGATCCTGTTTTTCAACAAGTTCTTCAAGGCAATTCAAGCAGTAGCAGTGAAGACAGTCCAGAATTTTCGGATCGGTAAAACGAGTGCAGCAGATTGGGCATTCAATGTGTATATGACTAATCTTGCACGTCTGCTCAGATAGGGGTGCAGCTTCAGCCATGTCGCTTAATAACCACTAGGCTAACCTGTTATTATACAAAAAAGTAAAATGTTGTTGTATATGAAAATAAACAAATTAAATGTGAAGAACCAATCTGCTGAATTTAACCGATTTTATATTGGAATATTTGGAAATTTAGTAAGACGCTTAAATCGACAATAAACATGTGTAAGGATTAACACTGAGATGTGGCATTTTCCAGAATTGGCGATCATTATTGACTTATCATAATGTATCGTTGTGGGTCACTTTCATGTTTATCCTCAAACTATGTTTTGCAGATCCAAAATGCTGTATTTGTATTTTACTGTTGTATGTGTTTTCATACTGAATAGCGGAAGTTAAAATTTACTAAGAGTCTAAAAGCCAGTATTTTATATGGTAGAATTAACCCAAGCAGGTCTGGGATGGAGGTGCACAATGGGCGCGCATGATTGATGATATTTTTTTATATCCCCAGAACGCTTCGACCGATCATGTTCAAATTGTCTGACTTTTCTTAACTATTTGTAGAACCCCTCTCATACCCAAATCAAAGATGTGGGAGTATCAAGGATGGCAACCGTTTATTTTGAACAGGTCCATTGACTTTCCACTTTATATTAATTTGTAAATACTAGTTGCAAACTGCAAAATCTGACTTTTTTGGGGGGCCATTTTCATGGTTTGTTGTTATGATTTATGAAAGTATATTGCCCAATATATGAATTTACAACATAAATAGTACTATGATGCGATTATGTCTGTATTTACTCTTAAAAGTTGAGGTAAAAATCTTCACTGATCAAGTTTTCTGAACAACATTACCAACAATGGCGGTGACAGCACACATACCAATGGATTACAGATTTTACTCTGAGGGTTAATACCAGTAAACACATCATTAAATGCATCATTACTTCATGCAAATCAAGAGACGTGTACAAATAAACAAATGTGAAAGATTCATCATATTTCATTGCCTTGTTAACGAGAATATAGTGAATTCAGAATATTCACGTTGGGAATTAATGACTGAATTTAATTTGAAAAAAAATATTGTATTGCACATAATTGCACTTCAGATACAAAAATGTCAAGAGAGTTACGTTAGGTACCATCGTCAACTTTACACTAAGTATGTTACATTAGACCTGTATCAGTGTTTGTTTATGTTTTTCGAGAATACCGATTGTGTGTAGGGGCCAATAAATGGTTGAAACTGCAACCTAGGTTTCCCCCTTGGTAATTAAGATCAGATTGACCCTGAGGGAAAGTAAGAAAAGGCAACAACTAAAAAAGTGGGATCGGTTGCAGGGTTCATGAGATTTCTCATGGGGATCATACCCCCACCTCATGCCTCAGGCCATGTAGACAACACTAACAACTAAATCATTTACCAATTTTTCTCAAGTTTCCTAAATACGAGGCCCAAATTAAGGTTTGTACCCCCTCTCTTTCCGAATGGCCTAGATCTGCCACTGCAAGACATTCAGCAATGATTGAATGGAACTCATTTTTAGTAGGCCCTAGGCTTATTATTTTGTCACGTTGTCTTTCCTGTATGCTATAGTATAATTTTAGCTAGGGCTGTGCCGGTTCCATTTTTCGGTTCCAATTACCCGTAAACGACTTTTTAAAATTCGGACTTAACATTTGAGCAGTGCGAACAGAAATCTGTGACTCTTGAACAATGTTATGTTTACACTGTTACAGACAATTATCTTTAAATTCAAGAGATTACACTCCAATAAAGAAAAGATCGATAGTATGGTATCCTTTGTATTATAAAAGTCAATTTGTTACCATTTACAGTACATGTATTTGTACACCACCGGAGGCATGTTTTCAACAAAAATGAAAACGGGTATCCGGGTATCCGAAGTTTCCTGATGTCGGGTATCCGGTTCCACAAAAATATCCAAAAACGCACAGCCCTAATTTTAGCGGAGGGCATAGTATATGTTTTTAGTTCATGTACATTGTATTCACGAGCCGTTCTCTCATATCATACTTACCATTAAGATTGTTTTCTCTAAATATCCACAACAGTGTTCTAACTCATATCCACCAAGTCGTGATAGGCCGACAAGAAACGGTAACCAAACGGAGGTATAATTATTCGGGAACGCAACAAGTGTTTTGCATGGATTGATATGTGTTCTGTGAAGCAGTAGCCTGTGTGCTTCTCATTGCTGGAAAACCCCTCAATCTATTTGCGTTGTTCATTGAGGTCATGGTTCACGATAATCTACGGATACCTATTGCTGCCATCGAGTTCATGTATTTTTTTTATTGTACAACGTCGCGTATTGTGTGCATTATGCTGTGATGTGTCAACATTATAATTTGTTCAATACAATGACTGTATTTATTTGAAGCTAGGATTACTCCAGTGTTGGTAGAAAACGTTATGATAATTTTAAGGGCAATGTTTTGAATTATTGCTTTGCCCATAAATCCCAATGAACATGATGCAAAACTCTGCATATCAAGCATACAATACACACCTACCATTCAAGTCATATGATCATTATAACGTATAAATCAGAGTACGTAGCTGTTATGATAACTCGTAATGTTGTGCCTCAGTTAGTTAACTTGCATGAGGGAAACGGTATCAGACAAAATAGATTACCTTCTTTGTATTACACTTATCGGTCTGTCAATTAAACAGCTCAGATTGACCAATCACGTTATACTCGACACCTTTTGTTGGTCAAGCTTTCCAGGTTATGCGGGTCTTATCTACATTTGGGGTGAACAAAATCATTTGCGAGTGAAACCTTCCACTATGGTAAAGGCTGCTCTTACAGAACTTGGATCATCCTACACTACATTTCCACATCGATCGATTATGGTGAAAGCAATGTTATTTATTTATAATCAGAGTGGTAGAATTAAACAGGGAAGTTGAATCTTGACTACAAGCACGTCTTTGTCTTGAGCCCAGACGTGTTGTGAATGTATCGCGCTGGTTGCACCTCCACACTAGGCAGTGGAATTAGATTTCATATAAATATACCTGTGCAAGACTTGACGAGTGCGAGGTGTTTTAGTGTGGACGGGGATTATTGCCAAATAATCTACAGATTGATGTATTCAGAAGAAACTTGCGAGACGAGAATTTTCTTGCATTAATCCCGCCAGTCATTAAGGCTTTGAATTGTAGTCGACTGGCAGAAAACAAAATTATTTTGTCGCACAATGGGGTCATGGTCATGGGATGCAGCAACATTCAAAGTTTCTTATGTATACGAAAACATATAACAGTTGTCGAAGTAAAACATTTTGCAGAAATGTGTTCTTGCAGAAATGTATTTTTGGGTATTTTGTTAGAAAATAAGCTTTTGTATTATGGACAGAACACGGACGTAGAGGAATGTCGAAGAAACGTAGATTACGTTTTTATTAATTGCTCAAAATCGGTGGAAACACAGAGTTCGTTTTAAATTCGGTACATGTCCATAGCATTTTACATTATACACCTTTAATTTTACCAGTCCGTTCCGAGGACGCTACTACTGAATTATTCATAAACGTCCAGTAAAATTAATCATTTGTCTGCGAATTTATTTAATAAACCAATCACCGGAAGGAAAATGTTGGGTTCGTCTATAGTTTAAAAAGTGATAACCATAACAGATTAGTTACGTAATACATTATGTATGAACATTTCTCTACCAAATCATGAGAGAAATATAAGATCACAGAATGGACTGGTAAATGCCCTCGCGACATTGCCACTCGCGGGTGTGGTCTTTTTTTCATGTGTTGTGTTCTGGAGGTATTCTGGGTTGCCGCGCGGGCCTTAACTAAAAGTGTTAGTTCAGTAAGGAAATAGTTATCAACATAATGATGTCATAATAAGATTCTAGATTTGATGAATGTATGGCTGAAGTGTCGTGTAGCCTTTGTGTTTCACACATGACAAGGTCATGATTTCAGCTAATAACAGAAGCATGTTAGGCCGACTACTCTCTTAATGTGTAAAAGAGTGAAACCACTCTTTCAAAGAGCTATATAGACTTGGTTCCAAGTCTGTGATCGTGGTTTTTTGTCTACCTGAAGCCAATACCGTACGCATTAAATAGCGCCCTCTTGTGTATTAATCTCCAACATTAACCTTCGATCACAGACTTGGGAATGTTGTTCATCGGTTTGTACACACCCTATTGCAAATTAGTCCAAAAGTGGACGGAACAATCTGATTGGTCGGAAACTGCAAAAGCCTTCCATAACATGAATATTCAAACTAAACCTTCTACACGCAGTTGGCGGAGATGTACTCAACGATTCCATTTAAACTGTAGGTAAGACGTTTTGTAGAGAAGGAATTATGTATTTTATTTGTGCTTTTACAACTTAAGATCTTATAAATTTACCTCATACATTTCAAATACTATTTACGTACCAAGCACTATACAAATTTAATATCGAATGAATATTACATGAATAATTTTAAGCGATTGTAACCTGTTAGTAATAGACGCGGCCTACAAGGTTTTGTGGCCTCCTGATTAGCCCATCTCTAGCATCCGTATTATTATGTAAATTTTAGCTATGAATCATGAATATCCCACAAACACAAGAGGTCAAGTCTGAGATCGCGAGTTAGGGCTGGCTGTGATAGCTGGGGTAAACGGCGTTTTGCGGTGATGCAGACAAAATAACCGCGATCTCAGACTTGGAAATCAAGTCTAAGAGCTATATGGACAAGTCATTTTGGAGTGGATAAAGAGTAAAATTGGTAGTGTATAAAGAGTGAATTGGTGTTATTGTATTTTTCACTTGAATCAGAGTGGGTTTTACACTCCAAAAGACTTGTCCGCCATATAGCTCTTTTACATTCAGAGTACCATGAATTAGCGACTGGATTAAATCTTGATCAAGTGCGCAGCGCAAAGACAAACAGCGTGCCCCGGCGATTTATTTTTCTGCAGCATACGGCACTTCGTCCACTGTGCACTTACCATGCATTCGTAATCTAAAAAAATTTAATTTGGACTTATTTATTTTCCTTTAAAAAAACTTAACAGCTGTGAATTACTACATACATAAAGCTTTCTTTTTGCATTGCTTCTGTTATAGTTAAACAAGATTAATATAAAACATTATTAAAACAGTGTATAAATAATATTGACAAAACCTGGTGTCAATCATACAGTACCACCTATATGAAAGGCGATCGTTCTAACCACGAGACTACCATGCCACTCGAATTTGCCGCTGAATTAAATTGAAAACCGTTATGAAGCCCATTTCTAAGCCACTGACGAAGCATGCTAAGTGGTACCGAAAAGGCTAGGCATATTTTCTAACGATAATGACGCCTATCTGGTTTGCAGCCCACTCGTTCTTTTCACCAAAATGATTTCTGACGTAACCTCGTTTCCATCGCGCCCCTATAATGAGCATGCAAATAATATTAGGTTTGATCACAGAGAAAGCGATCCTTTCCATGGTTTGATGAATAATAATAGGTCTGGTATGGTCAGTCTACATTGAAAATCCCCCTTTTTTTCATTCCGGGG